>OW240918.1:47607975-47880114 GCA_933207985.1 Pelobates cultripes | reverse complement strand
ATAAAGTGCCGAATTGCGTTCTAAAAGAAACGAACATACTGTTCTCATTCAGTTAGAATGCAATTCGGCAGTTTTGTGTAAAGTGACAGGAAGCATTGTGGGATCACAGAGGAAAGGTAAGGATCATGGGAAAATTGCTCTGACCAGCGGAAATGAAGCACACTTTGCTCCTCCGCTGGTCAGAGCTGGTCAAGCGGGGGAATCCTCCATAAGGCAAAGAGTCCCTACTTTGTCTTATGATTTTAAAGAAAACTAAAGAAGACAGGAAGAAAAGAAGAACAGATCCTGAGAGAGGGGGAGAAGATGAAGAGATTGAGGAAAGGTCAGTTTGGCATGACAGTGCCGCTTTAATGAGTCCCTGCAGCCCTTTTCTTGTAAGCACTGTATTTTCTGAGAAAATTTCCTGAGGCTGTCAGCACTGCATGGGAGTGGCTTGAGCTGACAGGTCTGACAGCCTGAAGACCGAAGAGGAGGAGGGGAGGATTCAAACTGTAAGTAAGTTTATTTAGTGAGTGTAGGTGGGTGAGTGAGGGTGAGTGGGTGAGGATGGATGGATGGTTGATGGGAGTGGATGGATATGGATAGGAGTGGATGGATTTGGGGGTGGATGTGGATGGATATGAATGATGGGAGTGGATGGATATGGATGATGGGAGTGGATGGATATGGATGATGGGAGTGGATGATTTGGATGATGGGAGTGGATGGATATGGGACTGGGGGATGGATTTGGATGATGGGAGTGGATGGATGGATATGGATGATGGGAGTAGATGGATTTGTGGATGGATATGGATGATGGAAATGGATGGATATGGGTGATAGGAGTGGATGGATGGATGTGGATGGATTGGGGATGGATATGGATGATGGGAGTGGATGGATTTGGGGATGAATATGGATGATGGGAGTGGATGGATAAGGATGGGGATGGATGGAGAGAGAGTGTGTGTATGTCTTTAATTTTTTACTACTTGTGTGTTTGCATAGAAACACTATATATAGAGAGATCTCTATATATAGTGTTTCTATGCAAACACACAGTTTGGCTGAGGAGGGGGGCGGGTATAGAAAGCGAGCTGAGCTGTCAGTCAGACAGCTCAGCTCGCGAACATGCATTCTGTGCACATGCGCGGTAGAGGCGCTGAGTTCATTCATAGGGTGGCATTCATGCCACTCTATGAAGAACGCGATTGGTGCCGCGCGAAGCCGCGCATGTGAACCAGATCGCGATGACTCTTCTCTGAGAGAAGCTTCTGATTGAGCCCGGCGATTTCGTCATTTTGACAAAAAGGGGCGTGCAGCATGGCTGGGAACTCGGCGCTGGAACGGAGGTAAGTTTATATGATAAGAAAGCTTAGAAAATTATTTTAATTAACTGGGAGGCCTGTCTTCCAGAAGGAAGGCTGGGGACCTGTCTTTCTTGCTTTTATATGTAGACTATAGTGTCCCTTTAATGCTTCTGTATATGAAGCGATCACAATAACACTTATTTTTCAAAATACAGGCTAAACAAAAATTGGTAATTAACAATATGACATCTGAAAAGCACATGAAAGGATGCTGTATGATTTTAAAAAAAAAGAACACACTGCATGAAGGTCCTGTTCACTGGAGTGTGAAGTCATGAATGTAACCAGTAAAACTTTGTTTTTACAGCCACTGGTTGGCCCATACATATTTTAAAACTTGTTTAATTTTGTTATAGCATGACTTGTAGTCTTGTTTTTAACTTGTCTATAATGCATATTTTTGTATGACACTTATTGTGTTTTTTTCATTGATTTTTATTGAATTTTAATGGTCTATGATAATTAACATGTCAACAGGCAAACGTAAGCCGAATGATTTGTCTCAGTCTTGCCTTCTATACTACCTGCACCATAGGCAACATTTATTTGTCTTTAGACTTTCTTGAGAAGCGGTAACTAACCAGTGTTGTACACTTACACCAGATATGAAGTGCACACGCCAAATGTACTATTTAGCACCCAGAAAATTAGAATTTTTACAACTGCGCTGTAACCACAGTATTTGACAGTTCTATTTGACTCTCAGATATGAAGTGTACCCCACTAATGTACTATTTAGCAGATTAGGAGTAGGTGATGTGTAGAGTCCCACAAGGGGAAACCAACATCATTAGAGCTCCACTGTTTAAGAAATGAGGAAGGGAGGCCCTACCTTTAATCAATCTAAGGATTAAAAGGAATATGCAAACAAAAAGTATAATTTAAAAAAAAAAGGAGATCTACTAAACGGTGCCCAGGGGATCAATTGTCTGGAGTACTAGCCAGCATTTAAGTTCCAGTTCCCCTAGTGTTCCGACTGACAGGAAGGTAGTGTAAACGAGGTTAGGGAGAGAGAAGAGGCACAGGGTACCCAGAGAACAAGGGACCGGGTAATCAGGTCTAAACGCAGATGAAAAGCCTCACACAAAAAATAAATAATGAAATAAATCTCTCAATTCACCCTAAAAGTTACCTCGACACCGTGTTCTAACCACAAGTCTGATTGTCATTGTGTGTGATTGTGTCATTGGAGCTCCCTATTAGGTGGTTACAGTGGTGCAGCTCATTAGCCCTTGACTTGTATCCAGACTCCTGACCTGCACTCTGTTTACTTTATTTCTCCATTTTGTATTTAGCAGATTAGCACCCAAAAAATAAGAATGTTTACAACTGCGCTGTAAGCGCACTATTAGACACTTCTATTTGACTCTCAGATATGAAGAGCAGGCCCCAAAATGTACTATTTAGCAGATTACCAGCAAAACAATTAGAATGTTTACAACTGCGCTGTAAGCGCACTATTAGACGCTTCTATTTGACTCTCAGATATGAAGAGCATGCCCAAAATGTACTATTTAGCAAATTAGCACCTAGAAAATAAAAATGTTTCAAACTGAGATGTAAGCGCACTATTTGACACTTCTGTTTGACTCTTAGATATGAAGAGCACCCCACTAATGTACTATTTAGCAGATTAGCACCCAGAAAATAAGAATGTTTACAATTGCACTGTAAGCGCACTATTTGACGCTTCTATTTGACTCTCCGATATGAAGTGCACCCCACTAATGTACTAGTTTGCAGAATTCTTTCCTAATCTGTCCCTAAAAGCGGCAGCATCCTCTCCTTACACTAATAAGAGCTCATGTGCGTGCGGCGCTATGCGACTCCAGCTTATATATAGAGTCTGGGTCACATGCTGCACTGGCCCATCACAGCCATGCCATTAGGAAAGGTTACAGGGGTGATATGATAGAAACATTTAATTACATAAAGGGAATCAATACAGTAAAGGAGGAGACTATATTTAAAAGTAGAAAAACTACCATAAGACATAGTCTTAAATTAGAGGGGCAAAGGTTTAAAAATAATATCAGGAAGTATTACTTTATTGAGAGGGTAGTGGATGCATGGAAAGCATTCCAGCTTTAAGTGGTAAAGGTAACATAATGAGGGAGTTTAAGCATGCATGGGATAGGCATAAGGCTATCCTAGATACAAGATACGGCCAGGGACTAATGAAAGTATTTAGAAATACCTGATTTACAACAAACAAATGTATTGTCATGGCCTCCGGCTTGTGGCTGTACGTGGTCGCACCCGATCGGTGCGACCACACTGACAGGTTTAAGAGCTCACCTGTTCAGCAGCAAGTCAGGAGCCGACCCGCTGGGGCATCCGTCCCCTTCACATGCGGGATCCAAAATGGCACCAACCACGAGGTTGCGGCCATTTGTAGCTCAGCTTTCAATGGTCCGCTTTCACATGAATGTGTGTGTGACGTCACGATGTCGACGCACATGCACGTTTTGGGGTCAGAGGCCAAGCACTGACCAATCACAGCCCAAGGAGGGATCTTTAAACCCCTGAATTTCCCTAGCTCATCGCCCTGTTGTGGTTTCCGTTCCTGGTTCCCGAGAGTGCGTTTTCTTGTCCTTGTTATTAATATTCCCGGTATACTGACTTTGGCTATTCCTAACTTTTCTAATCTCTGGTTTCCCTAACTTGTCTTTCTTATCGATCTTGTGTATTTCTGGCTTCCTTGACCTCGGCTTTCCCTTGACCATTCTCTGTCTTTCAACATATTGATCCGGCCATTCTAAGGACCGGTTTACCTTCTGTCTATTTTTCTATTCTATGTAGATGTTTTATAGTTTTGCGTGTTGGATCACATTAGTAGTCGTGACATGTATTCAATAATTACAGAATTAATACCCTAAGAATCATGGCATATTTTCAGTTTGGCCTTCAGTCACTGATTTTAAATACACAGAAACTATTCTCCCCAAAAGAGATAAATTATTAAAAACGATGACTCTTGATTTTTCCTACCTGTAGAAGATATCAACAAATAATGTAATTCATAATTACCACTAGTTGCTGTTTTTCCTTCCCTTTTTATGGATGAGCAATTAGGAATTCAGTCTTGAAAGAAAAGTTAAATGGAAAATGGCTAGATAACTTGCTATAAAGTTTTAAGTTGTCAGGAGAATAAGAATATTAAAGTTTAATAGGTGAAATAAATTCTATTCAAGAGATGATGATATAAAATAGCTAGAAAAAAGCTGGGATACTGTTTCTTTTAAATGTGATGTGCAGTGTGTGTAATAGATTAATATTAATATTTTCTTGGCATAATATGTCTGACAGAGAGGAAGGGGTAGAGAAGAATGCCACAGAAGACAATGTGACCAGCATGTGAGTGCAAGAGAAAGGTCAAGAAGTCGCTCCCCTCTCCATTCTCTTGTACGAATGTATCAAGAGAGGAAGTGGCTTGGGCACATCAACCGGGCAGATTTTTCAGGCCCAGTGAAAGGCAACTAAGAGACGGAAGGACGGTGAAAGCCCGCACTGTGATGGAACAAGAGACGCCAAACACCTGCAGCATCTGCCTAATGGATTATGAAAGCGAGCAGAACGTAATTGCGCTTCCATGCAAGCATGAATTTCATCGCCAGTGCATCATGCAATGGCTGCAGCAAGATGCCATATGCCCACTTTGCCGGGGCAGACTTTATGACAGGAATGACAACGATCTTTATTTGATGCAAATTTATGTTGGTCCTCGCTCCCTGGGCTGACTGACCTGGATGTAGTGCCCTCGGGGTTGACCACTTCTACCCCCCCCCCTCGGGACCGACGGGGGTCATCTCGGTCCGCACCAAACGACAGCAAGGGCAGCGAGAAGCTGCACTGACGGTCTGACGAACTGCAACACAAGGGCAGCCAGACTCGTGGTGCACCCAAAATGGCGGCGGCAAGCACATCAGACGAGCTGCACTGCACATCTGAAACGGACAACGAATATATGAGGCGCATAGAAGCTGCCTTTGCCCGATTCTGGCACAAACTAAATAAAAAGCTGCAAACACCTCAAGTGACCGTGCAACCCCTCACAGGTGCGAGTAAACACGACTGTGCCCATGGGGAAAAGAGAAAAATACAGCCGCACAAGCAGACAGTACACACTAAGGGGAAGAGGCGCCCCACTCCGGGCACAGCAACTGACCCCAAACCAGCAACGCAAGCACAATGCCCGCCGAGGCCGAGGGCCGTGAGGAAACCACTTCCGCAGCATCAACCACCCTGCAGGGGGAATGCCCGCCGCAGGCGGCGAAGATACACCAGCTTCACCTGTACCCGACAAGGGAATGTCTCGATCTCTCAGAGCCCTCGAGTCAGTGGTTCGAAGATGCCACCCTCCATAAAGGCCTGGGGCTGGAGGGGGACCTCGACCCACAATTACTGCACCGACTCCACATGCCTTCCTACACCTGACAACAACTGGCCACGAACAGGCATAGGATGAAGAGAACTAACAGAACTCCCTAACCTTTTCTCCTCACTGGAATTCACTGCTTAACTTTCGCCTACATGTTTGACTGCTGTTGGTAATGATTTATTGCTATGCTTAATATGTCACACGGCCCCCACACACTGCAGTCTGCTCTCCCTCATTTACTATGTTTCCCTTACCTGATTTTGAATATGCTCAAATAGATATTTAATTGTTGGAGCCTGGACGGTAGCCAGTCTGCTCATATAACAATGCACGTATGGCAGTTAGCAGTGGGGGGTGCCTGGGGATATAAGCACGTCAGTATTTGCAAGCAGTCAATCGCTTATTATGTTATGTTAGCGTGTTCTTATTATTTGAGTTAATTTTTACACTCAGGGAACTACTGAACCTACGCAATCACCCTATACAAAACTTGCTCACTTAACCTATTACAACTAGTCATTGTTAAGCGACTTAAATTGCATATTGCCTAAACCTGTTTACAAAAGCAACGTTAAACCATAAAACATAAAAAAGAGGTACAAATATTAAGGAAATGTTAGATACCACTGTTATTGAGCCCTGTACTGTATTCTAAATGCACATTTCCCTCTCTCTATTCTGTATCCCATCTAATATGCCTCAATAAAATACAGATTGACAAAAAAAAAAAAAAAAATTTATGTTGGTCCTGCTCATACTCCAAATGGCAGTGTGTACATCACCTCTCCACGTGCCAGGTACCTTGACTGAGGTCAGTGCTCATGTGAACAATTCAAACCGCCCACTTTTCATCCTTCAACTAAGTTATTGGAAATGGAAGGCTGATGCTAAGGACACAGACGCCTGGGTGCAGAAAGCTTTTTGGCTCACCCATGTGTGCATGGTCATCTTACTAACTCCTCCCCTTTGCAAATGTCCAGACATGCATGTTTCTATAAATATTATTATGTCACCTTAATAAACGTGGAATGATCTTGTCAAGAAGGATTATATATATGTCTTTTTTCCCCCCCACTTCAGTTTGCACATAAGTATCACATGTATATTTTACATGAATAAAGAATGACGTAAGAAAAATGTACAAAATAAAGCATAAGTTAAATGATGAACTATTAAAAATAAAAATAATCAAAGCTGTGTTAAAAATATAAAAAGTCTCATTATAAACTGTTGTATAGATGGTAGTTAACTCCCTCTATACGTTTTAAATCACAATTGTCAAAAACTATCTGTTGGAGAGAATGTGGACTTATTGGTACACTGTTTCACATATTTATTTCTTGCCCTAAATTGAAATCTTGTTGGAAAGAGATTCACACATACTGATCAGGTTCCTTTTTTAACTCCAGAATTGTTTCTCCTGAAACATCCAGATAATTAGAAAAAAAATATTCCAGGTCATGTCCTGATTTTGCTACTTCATTCTTCCACGTTATTGGAAGAAAGATACTATTCCATCCATGCAGGAAGAGATGCGAATTTGCTTTTAGGCCACCTTCTGATAAACTTCGTTATAGAGACATGAATGGGCACAATGGATAGAAGACGTCAGAGGTCAATTTTATCTATAATTTTGACCTTTTCCTTTTTGGATGGTTAATCCATCAATATAGTTTATTTATCTTTGTATAAGCATTATATTAAGACTGAAACGTATGACATTCTACTCGTACATATTTTATTTCTATATAGTAACAATGTTTATTCTTGCATTTGCTATTATTATATACCGGATGATATCTGTTAATTACATTCCCTGTTATTGTTTTTGCTGTTTTATTCATATTCATATTGTTTATATTGTATTTTTATTAAAAACATTTATTAATAAAAAAATTAAAAAAAATATTAAAAATATCTAATTATTATACAGTGTTTTTCTTATTTTTGCTGGGCTAAATGTATAGCTGTTCAAATGTTGCTCAATAAGTGTGAAAATAGTTCAGTGACTCTTGTTTATTAATTGTCCTTGCAATGACAGACATACAGTCTATGACAGACACACAATGTCACTGATTTATAGCTCACACACTGATAGACACACAATGTCACTGACAAACACACACACACTCACTGACAGACAAGACACACTGACAGACACACACTGATAGACACACTCACAGATACACACACGCACTCACTGACAGACACATTCACACTTTAATTTTATTTTTTTGTGATTTTATTTTTTGAGGCCCAGTGGGGTCTTCTCCCTGGGGTCCAGTGTGGATCTCTGCTGTAATTTTGCAGTTCTTCCCTCCTCCCGCACGCTGTTTCTTATGTTGGGGCCAGAATGATGACATATTCTGGTTCCTGGCATCACAGAGGGTGCGTGGGAGGAGTGAGAAACAGCAAGATCAGAGCTCCCTGGCTGCCGCTGGTTGCCTGCCTCCCTCCCCTTCTGGCATATATTGGCAAAGGAGGCACCTGCTATACAGGTAAGCAGGTTCCTACTCTGCCTTACTGAATAAGTGCCGCCTTGGGGGTGTCTTAAAGGACCACTATAGTGCCAGGAAAACATACTCGTTTTCCTGACACTATAGTGCCCTGAGGGTGCCCCCACCCTCAGGGTCCCCCTCCCGCCCGGCTCAGGAAGGGGGAAAGGGGTAAAAACTTACCTTTTTCCAGCGCTGGGCGGGGAGCTCTCCTCCTCCGATCCTCCTCTTCTCCTCCCATGCGGCTGAATGCGCACGCGCGGCAAGAGCTGCGCGCGCATTCAGCCAGTCACATAGGAAAGCATTCATCAATGCTTTCCTATGGACGCTGGCGTGCTCTCACTGTGAAAATCACAGTGAGAAGCACGCAAGCGCCTCTAGCGGCTGTCAATGAGACAGCCACTAGAGGAAATAGGGGAAGGCTTAACCCATTCATAAACATAGCAGTTTCTCTGAAACTGCTATGTTTATAAAAGAATGGGTTAAGCCTAGCTGGACCTGGCACCCAGACCACTTCATTAAGCTGAAGTGTTCTGGGTGCCTAGAGTGGTCCTTTAAGGTGACCAGACGGCCACCACCTGGGCCCCCTGTCACAGGTCTCCTCTTAGTGCCTCCCCCCTTTGGGGCGCGGTGCACCCTGTGCACCCACCCAGAATTGGCCTTGGGAATTGTGTGGCATAATATTTTAGCGCAACACCTTTTTCTGGTTATTGGACACCCACTAAATTTGGGTGATTGCTGCTGATTCCTAAGATCTTTATCATCCCAAGTGCTACACTTTATATCAAAATTTCTTTTAGCGCTATCCACTGTTTTGGGTTAACTGTCAGTAAATGTGTTGTTATATCTGTCAGTGTGTCTCTGAGCGTATCTGTCAATGAGTTTGTCTGTCAGTGAATGTGTGTGTTTGTATGTCAGTGTGTTTTTTTCTGTCAGTGAATGTGTGTTTTTATCTGTGAGTGTGTGTGTCTGTCAGTGAATGTGTGTTTCTGTGAGGGAGTATGTGTGTTTCTATGAGTGAGTTTGTGTGTGTCTGTCAGTGAATGTGTGTGTATGTCTGTCAATGTGTGTGTCTGTCAGTGAATGTGTGTATGTCTATCAGTGTGTACCTGTGAGTGTGTTTGTCTGTCAATGTGTGTCTTTTAGTGCGTGTGTCAGTGTGTGTCTGAGTGATTGTGTGTGTCTGTCAGATTGTGTAAAATCAGTAATTGTTTGTGTGTCTGTCAGATTGTGTCAAATCAGTGAGTGTGTGATTATGCGTGTCTGCCAGTGAGTGTATGTCAGTGTATCTGAGAGTGTGTGCCGGTCAGTGAGTGGGTGTATCTGTGTGTATGTCAGTCAAAGTGTGTTTTAGTCTTTAACAGGAAGAGGTGTGGCCTTGATCGGAGGGGGTGTGTCATATTTAAATTAGGGGGTGCCCGAGTTCCATCATGCCTAGTGCAGCAAAAATTTAAAATACACCACTGTGTCTATTATGTCATATCTCCAATCCCAAAATACAGGAGTGCCACCAATCACTCATGATTTCAGTGTGATCATTAAATAGAGATAAACGGCGCACAGAGCACTCAGAGTTTAGGCATGCAATGATAAAAAAAAGGAAGCAGAAGGGAATGGCATACCGGAACGTGGCACGACTTTCGAATATATAAGAGCTCTTAATTTGTACAATATGCTATTCAATTGGATTGCGGACGTTAGCATCCTTGTTTACCTTCATGTTATATGGTTACTCAGCCCTGCGTGGCTGTCTGATTCCAAATGTAATTTATGAAAAGCGGTTTAACTGTGAACACTTGTTTATCCCGAAATAGTTTCCACTTTATGCACAGTGACCAAAAAAAAAAAAAAAAAGGTAGCAGAGATTTAAAATGTTAAGAATTGGGGTAGAAAGACACCATTAAAAAAGAGGGTATTAGGGAAAAGACACCAGAGGTGGGAAGATGAAGGTAGGAGGAAATCATCAAAAAAGGAGAATGGGGTATTGGTGGAGAGAACCACAAAATTAGGGGGCTAGAGAGACACAAAAAAGGTAAAAGTGAGTTATTGAAGTAGGGACATAAAAAAGGGGGAGAAGTTGAATGGAAAGACCAATTGGATAAGAATGGGGGAATTGAGGCGCACAAAAGAAGGGGTCAGGAGACGCTAAAAGGGATGAAGAGGGTTAAGGAGACACCAAAATAAGGGAAGAGGGCAAGGAACACCAATAAAGGGAGAGGAGAGTTAGAGAAACCCCACAAAGGAGAGAGACACTAAGTAGAGTACAACGCCACCTACTCTTAAAGGCCTCTGCTCTTAGAAGTGGCCATGGAGCAAGCGATCTGAGTGGGCAGGAAGTGCCTAGTAGACAACCACTAGAGGCTGTCTTAATCCTGCCATGTAAACTTTGCAGTTTCTCGAAAACTGCAATGTTTTGCATTGCAGGATTTAGGGGACAGGGGCACTTCACCCAGATGACTTAAATGGGTTCCTATAGAGTTCCTTTAATGGGTGGGAATCGAGCTGGAGTAACACTTTGTTGCTGATTGTGCTCAATTAACCTGTTATGTATAATGTAAAACACCTCCATCGGCTTACCACACATCACATCACATTTATGTAGGAATGTGTTACCAAGCAATTTCAGCCATGATTCTTTTTGGACAAGCTGTTCAAATGATTTAATATTTTTGGATAAACTTTTAAAATTATTTTTTTCAAAGCATTAAAATATCCAAATATATAAATATTTGGATATTTTAATGTTTTGAAAAAAAACTATTTTAAACAAGTCTAAATATACAAAAATATCAATATATATTAATATTACAAAATTAACCATTCCTCATAATATGAAATAATTTGAAAAGTTTATTCAAAAATATAAAATAATTAGCAAAGATTGTCCAACAATATTAAATCGAGGTCTAGGTTTTATAGATTTGGGTACTGTATTGTTTGCTTGTAAACCATAACAAAAACTCAACTAAAAAAGCATAAAAAAAGGACTTGTGAGACATTTTCTGATGTCCTCAGTTGTGGGACACATGCAGAAAAATACAGGACAGAACCCTGAAACTGGGAATGTCTCATCAAAATCCAGGTCTATTGGAAAGTATGTGTGCTGCTGGTGGAATCTTAGTGGTTGTTTCTAGTGAGGGTCTCTAGACCCACAAGGCTGAGGAATTAGCCCCTTTGCTTTCCACCGATAACAATTACGGCGAATGTGCGGTGGTTGCTATGGTAACTTCTCAGCCAGTGCTGCTAGAGCTGGTTAGCCACTAGATTATATAGTAATGTAGTGACAAAGCCAGAGTGTTGGCATCATGGAGGGTATTTGCAATGCTTGGGGAAGTGTCCAAAGGAAAACCAGAGGAGAAGCGCGTGTGGGCCAGAGATGTGTGTTACAGAAGTGTAACACCCAAATCTTTAATGAGATTGCGGCAGTGGAGGGCCATGTAAGCAGTACAGATTTCTTTTAAGATTGTGACTATTATGAAAGTCTTTACATGCAGCCTCTTCGTTTCTAGCGTGACTTCACAAGACGAGGATCGGGGGCTTAATTTTTAGTTATGTAAAACAAAACAAACGAGGGAAGGGAGCTGTAATCTAAACATAAAAGGAAGTCACCTCATAATGTAAACACACACATTTATTTTAATTATACTGTTCCTTAACCCCTTAAGGACCAAACTTCTGGAGTAAAAGGGAATCATGACATGTCACACATGTCATGTGTCCTTAAGGGGTTAAAGGGACTCTCCAGGCACCAAAACAATGTAATCTAAATGAAGTTGATATGGTGCTATTGTTCTGGATCAAACCAAGTGTTTGTTCATTTGAGAATCTGCCCCTGTTCAAATTGTGTAAAATAAGGTGCGTGCACGCGGAAGTAAATCACACTGAGACACAAGTTTCAGGTTAATGAAAAAATTCGGAATGTTTACTTAGAGGGGTGGCAAGCCCCTTATAAAGCAGAAAATACATTGTTGTGGACAAAGATATTAACCCAATCCATGTTGGTAAGATGCCAATTTACTCAGTATAACTACAATCAGCATTATTCAACTTTATATGTGATTTACCTACAATGGTCGCTAGGGAGTTTCCCCTTGACATCGAATAACACCTTCATTAACAAGATGGCGCTGGAATCTGGGGGAGACCTCCAAGATACCAGTGACATCACCCCCAGTAAGCAGAGCATTAAATGAACCACTTCACACCTAACCAATTATTGATGTATTATTTCATGTTATCTCTGACAATGCATAGGATGTAATTTTGCTTTATAAGGGACACGCAGTCCCCTCAGAATAAACATTCCTCAAGTTTTTCATTAACCCGAAACCTGTGTCTGGTGTGAATTACTTTAGGAGCGTGCACGCATTACTTCTTTAATTTGGTCGGGTGCAGATACGCAAGATAATCAATTAATTGATTGATTCCACATCATACATCATATGCAAAACATGAGATAACAGAGAGTATACATCTTAAATGGTCAAGTCATAAGTGTCTTATCTAATGCACTTCCTCCAAAGTGTGATGTCACCATCATCTTGGGATTTTACTCCGGATGGAGACGCCATCTTGTTACACAAGGTGTTTGGTCAATGGGAGGGGGTGCTCTAGCAGCCATTTTGAGTAAATACTGAATACAGGTATACATGGTAAATATACATTTTACCTACATTAATTTCTATCCATAACACTATGAGGCCCCTAGAGGCACTCTTACATCAAGGAATAAAATAAACTAAGTTTGTAAACAGTTTAACGCCAAAGTTGCCTCCAGCGGTAAACTCCACTCGCCCCCAGGCGTCATCTGTTTCTGAAATTTTACTTTCAAGCGTGCCACCAGGCAGGGGCGACATTGATTGACTGAGAGCCAGTTTTGTCAATGGGGAGTCACTGATTGTCTGAGAGTCAGCTGACCTCTCTCAACTAAACAGCAGTGTCTCTGCCCTCCGCGTTTCTTGAAAGTGAAATTTCAGCACGGGATGCAGTCGGGGAGGGGTCGAGGTTATGGTCGCCGATGAAGGCAAAGTTAGGATTAAGCCATTTGAAAACGGTATAACCGCTTGAAGAGTGCCCCTGGGGGCCTCCTGCCACCATAACAACTTCATGTAGATGGTGATTTGGTGCCTGGAGTGTCCCTTTAAGGATTAATGTTTGCCACCTCATAAGATATGTATAAATAAATAGATCATTTTATTAGAGAGTCCCTTTAAATGACCACTGCGAGCACCATAACAACTTCATTGGCATTCAGTTGTTATGGTGCCTGGATTGGTCATTCACTGTGTGACTGCTAGCTGAAAGCACAGCTCTCACTGTGTCCCCTCCCCCTGCCAGCACGCGCACAGCACAGGAAGGGAGGATGGGAAGTCGCGCGGCCGGAGCGGAAGTGGCGTCACGGAACAGGGCGGGGTTAGGGCGGATGTCGCGCTTGCTGCTGGGAGCCGACTCACACGTGTCTGTGCAGCGCGGCTCGGTGCGACCTCCATCGCTTGTCCCCGAATTCCGGCCCCGCCATGCTGGTGCTGTTTGAGACCGCGGCGGGTTACGCCATATTTAAGGTGAGTGAGTGTCAGCGGGCCGGGGATAGTGGGGGAGGTGAGGAGGAGGCCACGTGGAGAGCCCCTCACTGGCCGCGTGTGGCTACTGGGCCACCTCGGGCACCACGTGCAGACACCGGGCATCACTCCGCATGGCTCACTGAGACAGCATCGGGGGCTTTCACTGAAACTTTAACAGATACATTCTCATTATTATAGGCAGATATATATATTCTCATTATTATAGGCAGATATATATATTCTCATTATTATAGGCAGATAGTGCTGCTTTAATCAGGCTCTGACCCTAAATATTATAATACGATGCATGCCTGGACTCATCACTTTTATTCAGATGGGCATAAAAGAGAGAAATCGGTGCATGTATGTAGAATTCATATGCGGCGGGAGGGCTTACATATAGCAGGGCAGTCCTTTTCATGTACTGCCCATCAGCCCAAATTAGGAATATATGTCTGAGAGAGAATTTAGGATCTTGGAACTCAGTTCAACATTGGAGGCCATATGTCATTGGACACTAAAGTTAATGTTAATAATGTTACAGAGTGTCTATCTATCCACCTCCCCCTTGCAATACTGCTCCTCCCCCAACACGACCATTAAAGGGTACTTCGTGTATGTGGCGTACCTTCGACTATTTCCTGGTATAGGACAAACAATTTGACTTGTTACCTGGGTCCCACTGCTTCTTTTCTACTCTGAAGCAGAGTTTACAACATCGACTGGTAGCCGAGGGGTTTAAACGCTGCATAGCGAAATTACGAACGTACAGATTGCAGGCACCAGATCAATGTAGTGGTTGTGGTGCTAGGTGTAACCCTGTAAAAACAAAATAATAAAAATATATATACCACAGCGCCATGATAAAATCTTCATGGTGGTCCGGTCATTACCACATGATCATGTCCATGCAGATTCTTTTCATATGGAAACATTGTGGTAGACCTTTGCTTCCCATAGAGAATCGTTGTCTGATTCTTCTGTATGAGAAGCATTACCTTGTTCAGCTGAAGAACACAGAAGACCTTTTGTTTTCAAATATCTTAGGCTTAGATGAACACTTCAAGCACAATAACCACACCAGATCACCGGAGTGCCCTGGCGCTGTCACAAAACCCGTGACAAATCCGTTTTCCTGACACTATAGTGCCCTGAGGGTGCCCCCACCCTCAAGGTCCCCCTCCTGTGGCGCTGAAGGGGTTAAATCCCCTCCAGCTGCTTACCTTAATCGAGCGCAGGCGCTGGTGACTTCTCCGATGTCACTGCAGCCAAATGCGCGGCAAGTGCCGCGTGCGCATTCAAAGTGTCCATGGGAAAGCATTTCTCTATGCTTTCCTATGGACGCTCTGCGCGATGGAGGCGAAATTCGCATTCAGTGTCCCAGATGTGCCTCTAGTGGCTGTTTGGAAGACAGCCACTAGAGGCTGGATTAACCCCAAATGTAAACATAGCAGTTTCTCTGAAACTGCTATGTTTGCATATGGAGGGTTAAAACCTGAGGGACCTGGCACCCAGACCCCTTCATTGAGCTGAAGTGGTCTGGGTGGCTATAGTGTCCCTTTGATGCAAAAGTCTGCATATAGGTTAAAATCCATGCAAGGAGTACATGAAATGCAGCATGTATGTCTCCCAGCCTGACTGACAGATTAAAGGGACACTATATACACCCAGACCAGTACATCTCATCATCAGTGTGTCATGTAAGGAAGAATATACCTTTTCTATTCATATATATACATATATATATATATATATATATATATATATATATATATATATATTTTACTCCTCGCAGGGACCAGATAGCCAATGGGATACTTGAATTAGGAATACATTTGCTCTGCTAATTCATTAGTATTACTTTATTGAGAGATTACAAGTAAATTCCTCTTCCTTAATGTAGGTGTGCGGGGATAAAAAAGGATAGACTTCTTTATCATAAGAAATTTAGATGTTTATGACATTATGGTTAGTTTAACCTCATAAGCATCAAATATTACACTTTGCCATAGTAACAATACAAATCAATTAGTCTGGCAGTGTTTGTATTTGTCAGAGAATATGCCCCTAGTGGCAGTCTGACTGTAAGCCACTATATGAGTTTTTTTATGAAGGCCATTTCAGTGCTTCTTTATGAGAACCATAGGGCTGGATACGTGTGCCAATTTCAGCACATGTACCGTAGGTCCCTAGTTCGTTTTTGTGTGTGTGTAAAACATTGAACTCCACTGAAATCACCACAACATATAATTTTATTGGAAACTGTCTACTGCACCCAGACACCTTTATTGAGATGCAATGTTATGCGTGACTTCAGTGGTCCTTTAAAGTGACATTCTATGCACCATAACCACTTTATCTCCTTGAAGTGGAGTACCAATGCACTGTTCAATAACTAAACATTCAGATTATTTAAATTAACCCTCCAATCGGCACTTTTATAATTTAACTAGGAAACACCCCCATGCTATCAGTTAGTCTGGGAGGTTTGCAGCTTCCTTCCATTGGCTCCCTTGAGCTAAAATTAAAGGACCACTCTAGGCACCCAGACCACTTCAGCTTGATGAATTGGTCTGAGTGCCAGGTCCAGATAGGGTTAATCCATTTTTTAATAAACATAGCAGTTTCAGAGAAACTGCTATGTTTATTAATGGGTTAAGCCTTCCCCCAAAGCCTCTAGTGGCTGTCTCATTGACAGCCACTAGATGCGCTTGCGTGCTTCTCACTGTGATTTTCACAATTATTATGAATGCTTTCCTATGTGACCGGCTGAATGCGCGCGCAGCTCTTGCCGCGCGTGCGCATTCAGCCAACGGAACGGAGGAGGAGAGCTCTCCGTCCAGCGCTGGAAAAAGGTAAGTTTAAACCCCTTTCCAGAGCCGGGTGGGGGCACTATAGTGCCAGAAAAACGAGTGTTTTCCTGGCACTATAGTGGTCCTTTAATGCATGTATTTATTGGGGGCATATCATCTAAACAGTGCTTCCTCCCTCCACTCCCCCTAATTTGGGCAGGTGAGTGGTCCTTTAACATTGAACGAGGGTGAGGGTGACTTCATTTCTGCAGTGATAACTGTGGCAATATATAATTACGCTTTAGCCAGGAACTGGGCTGTTCTGGTGTTAAACTGTTCAAAGGTGAACCGCGGGGCAGCCCTAGGAACCATAACCACTGTATTAACATATACAATTCCTTCTTCCCATAGGTCCTAGATGAGAGTAAATTGCAAGAAGTTGATAGTATATGGAAGGAATTTGAAACGCCAGAGAAAGCAAATAAAATGTAAGTTTTGATTTATTTATTTTTTTCATTATACTTCCCCAAAGCTTTCAGCCTATGATTTACCTCTGAAGTTGGAGTAATACAAAATGTCTCATCCCCGTTTGCGCAGTCACAGAATTTGTCTGTAGTTTTAGCGAATCCTGTTTGTTGCCAATGATGGATCCATTGTTGAATTGATTACCTATGATTACGTTCAATATTTTGTCACTACCACTGAGGCAACAATAAATGGTACTGTTTACTTGTTTATTGCAAGTAACATGTCACTATGTCATGCAGTAAACAAAATGTGTGCAGTTTTTTTCCTTAAGTGAATAATCTTGAATATGGTTTCAGTAATGTGGACTCTTGGTGCATTGGCTTTAAGGGTATGTTGTTTTTTTGTTTTAAGTGTGTAGCATTCCACTCTTTCTATGTATTTTGATTTCAGTGGTGGAACAACTGTGCAGAATGTGACCACGTCATTGTTTGTTTGCTTTTTCTCTCTCCCCAGAGTGAAATTAAAACACTTTGAGAAGTTCCAGGACACCACAGAAGCTTTAGCAGGTAAATACGTCCTAGGTGAAATCCATAAAACATTCATGGAGAAAAATGTGAGCTAGAGGCAAAATGTTCCTTTGTTGTTTAATGTTATTTTGGAACATTAGACTTTTAATTACCCTCCATACTAAATTTGCTGTGCAGCTGTCTTAATGTGTCAAATATTGTATGTCGCCAATGATGGAAATTTGTTAAGATGAAATAAGATGATTTTTACATTAACATTTCGTCACTACCGCTGAGGCGACTTGTCTGTCTGGCTACTTTACAACATGTAATCGAAATGTTTGTGTTTGCAGTCTGCTATAGTGAATGAATTGTTTACTGTGCTTTTTCTCTCTCTCTCTCTCCAATCCTGAGATCAGCAGCTGTTTGTGAATTGTGGTATACCAGGGCTGTAGAATTAACAACAACAAAAAACACTTTTTCTGTCCAAGGGCTATTTGCTGAATTCAGAATTTTTACAAAATAATTCTTAAAGGAGAAATGGAGGCAAAAATGGCTAACGTGGAAAAATTCTCTAACTCTGCTATAGTCACAATGTGGCTATTTTCACATCGGTTTTGCCATTTGGATTTATTTAGCAAACTTTGAGTCCTGGGAATTACCCTAAAGCAGAACAAAGTTTTACTAGACAACTTACAACCATTTTTATTTTCAGCGTCCACCGCATTGATTGAAGGGAAGCTGAGCAAGAACTTGAAGAAAGTCCTGAAAAAACTCGCAGCCAAAGATGCCCACGAGCAACTGGCGATTGCAGATGCCAAACTTGGTGGGGTTATCAAGGTACAATGTAATAAATGTTACCCAGCTATTTTAACTGCTAGATGGCGCCATTTGGAATCCCAAGGTTTAAGAAACATTCCAGTCATGGTCATTACATTGTCCAGTACGATGTCAGAGGATCAACACTTCTGGCGCTGTAGGAATGAGAGCTTTGTGTATTGTCACTTCAGATATAATGTATGAGAACAACTTTTCAGAATTAGAATATAGTGCATTAAAAATCCTTCTTGCATTCTATAGGCAGGTGTATTGATTGGTGCTGCTGTTGGTGGCATGCAGGTCTATGCTGAGGAATGAGTGATGGGAGAGCAGGAGGAAACTCCTCTACTTGATTCTTCTCTCATTTCATTGCGGTTTCCCCAGGAAGCATGCCTGGGACATATAGTTCCGGGCAGGTAAGCGGCAAGGCTGCTACAGGGAGCATGTGGGCATGCGCTCCTAGCGACAGTCTGTTTTATTGTAAAGTCCCACTTACTTTGTAGCGTGGACCAAACTGCTGTCCCTTCCCTCTGCCCAGCCTCGGACTCCACTTCATACCTGAAGCTTTGTGGGAGGGGGGGGGGCGGGCGAAGACAATAATGGAAATGAGTTAGGGGCCCTAATGGACACCTCACTAATGAGATGAGTTTGGTTGGGCGACATTAATAGAGGTGTGGGATAGGGTACATGCACTATTGGGGATTTGGATGCAGAGACAAGCTGGGGCAAATCACATACATTGTCTGCAGGCATACTCTCACTTTGGTTGAGGGGACAGAAGGTGAAACAGATGAGGGTTATACACTAAACTCTGAATTGTTACAAATAAAATAAACCGAGGCAAAAAACTGACTTGTTGTATTGAGCCAGTAGATTGCCATGGTGGACATGTAGATGTGGCTGTTAATTTAGTCGCTTTTTCCCTTACTTAAATTGACCAAATAGACCTATTTTCTCAGTTTTGGCAAGTATAAGTGAGTTCCTGTTGAGGGCTATTCCCCAATAATGAGGCATAAGTCTCCGGGTACTGTGCCTTAGAGTTATTGTTTTCCTTTATCTAATTATTTCAGTGGTAAGGCTAATAGCTCATAAATCAATTAGATATATCATTTGTCAGTTATATAATCTGTTGCTTTTGAAGCTATTTAAGATAGACCTTTCATGACAAGCTCACATTGATGCAAGTGATTTGATGTTTTGGTTTTAGCAGAGCTGGCTATAGTCTTAGATGGTCTGGGTACACATTGCATTTCTTTGCACACTTTACTGTTGTACTTATTGGGATAGATTTGTCATTTCATAGTTTTCTCTAACATAGGATCTTGCGTACTGTTCTTTTTATTAAAATGACTGCAGCTGTAAAATGTTATGTAACTATAGTGAACTGGATGTTTTTTTCTTTGTCGTTCTTATAGGAAAAGGCCAACCTCAGCTGTGTTCACAGCGCCATGGTCACCGAACTGATGAGAGGCATCCGTAATCAGATAGATGGACTGATCTCAGGACTTTCGTCTCGTGAGATGGCTGCCATGTCACTGGGTTTGGCTCACAGGTGAGTAATACCTTATTTGTTCTTTAGAGCAGTGTTTGTCCCGTGGTATAGCTTTTAAATTAGCTCACTTGGTTTAGACTTTTAGGACTCCTATGGCATAAGCTGCATTGTAATCAGGAATTTTGTGTTATCCTTTTTTGAGTACCACAGTCACACGGGATACTTGGCATTGTGCTGAACTCCATCATGGAGTGTATAACCTGCATCATATAATTGAGAGTATCTCAGAATAAAGGGCATAGTAAAATCCGTTTACTTGGGATTTTTGAACCCTGCTTAGCGTTGGGATTTTTTGATTGATTTTGCTGCCGTTTATGGATGTTAGTAAACATTAATTCATTCGACATTACATCAATGCAGCTGACATACCATAACTTCTTACTTGAATTTGCCCGTGAAATACATTTAAGGTCACAGGGATTTAAGTGGTTCGTGCTTACTGGACCTTCTTTAAGGTTAGATTTAGATCTAAACTTTTGATTGTATAACTGAATTGTACCTGATAGTGTAAATTTGCTGTGTGCCAAACCCAATAAATGTGATATATTCTTTATTTCAGTCTGTCTCGATACAAGCTGAAGTTCAGTCCTGATAAAGTGGACACAATGATAGTTCAAGCGATATGTAAGTATAAGAGATTATTTTTTTCTTTGTGTGAGTGAGATCAGGGGCATAGTTACCAATTTTTAATCTACCAAAGCATTGTAATAAAACACTGCAGGGCAGGCTACATTTTAATTCTCATTGAAGTTGAACTAGCCTGTCTGCAATCAATCAATCGTTGATGAGTTAATCCTTGGATATATCGTGTAGATGCCTTGTCCTGTTTCTAACTGCCTATCTGTCAAACGCCATCCTACTTGCAGGATATTGCCAATCTATAGTGTCACTCCAACCTGAAAATCCAATAATGGGTCCAATTCCTGATATAAATGTTAGTTATAGGTTGAAAATATTTTCATGTTGGTGTTTTTGCAGAAAACTTGTCAAAATACAATCGGCATCTGTAGTTTTTATACATATTGAATTTTTATTTATTTTTTTACTTCAAGCTCTTTTGGATGATCTGGATAAGGAGCTGAACAACTACGTGATGCGCTGCAGAGAGTGGTACGGATGGCATTTTCCTGAACTGGGCAAGATCATCACAGATAACTTGGCCTTTTGCAAGTGTGTTCGTGCAGTTGGTAAGTTATTGTCCTCCTTAATATTTGTTCAGCATATAAAATTAGAATTTGACACATTCTGATTCTGTACATTTGCTCTGTTATGAGTTTTCAAATTCCTTTTTGTTCCTTCATCAGAGTCTCACCAGAAGGCACAAATTTCTTAAAAACATCTCACTAATCCTGCAAAACTGAAATCTGTTAATGTGTGCGTTTTGAATGCTACACATAGAACCATCGTTAACTAACCTGTAACACTTCCAAAAATTAGCATTTTTCTGACCATAAAGTTTTTCCTGGACATTAAATAAATTACTTTTTAGTAGATCCCCAATGAATACATACATGAGCTTTTTGTGCATGCATTCATTGGTGGGTACACGTTAAAAGGGCTTGCAGTGGCTGCAGTTTTTTGAGCCCCCCCCCCCCAGAAGAAACTATAGGTCATTGAGAAGCCTCTAAATTTGTGCCCTGCAAACCTCTTCGGTTCTTTGACGGCCAGGGAGTGTTCTGTGGTTTTAATTATAAGTGCCAATTTATCATTGAAATTTGCACTTTTCTGAACTAGGTTTAAGATAAGATACTCTTCACCCATAAAGCACTTCCCCATAATCTTTGTCCTTATGGGAGAGTGTCACAACTAAGCATTACACAGGCTGAGTGGTATATTGATGACCATCTTTGGTTGTGTTCTGCAGCTGTTGGTCGCTTATGTGATGTTTATAGCTCTTCTAGTGGCGGACTCCAAATCTGGTCAGTGATGATGATTTATATGTAATTGCCTGATACATCCATGAGGGCAATTCTAGTCACTACCTCATCTGAGACCTGTTTGAAAGTTTGCATACATTCTTTTGCTTTATACTATTCTTCAAGATCTCTTGATATTTTGTTTTAACTGCATTTAATAGGGCTCACAATAGCAGTCTCTTAACTTGTAAGATTTAGCCCTTTTCTTGTATGTGCTAGAGATCAAGACTCTTCACTTTTTGTGTGCAACCTGGAGCGTATTCTTGCTTGAAATAAATCAGTTAATTCTTTCTTGCACGTCAGTGGCTACTACACAGGTTAACATGTAACATGTATTGAAAAGCTCAACAACAACTCTTAAAACTACTTCTCCCGTGCTTTTTTAGGGGACAGAGTTAACTTTTCCAGTTTCGACTTGAGTGATTTTCTCCCAGAAGAGGTGGAAGCAGAGGTGAAGGCAGCTGCAGAGATCTCCATGGGAACAGAAGTGTCAGAAGAAGACATAACCAACATCTTGCACTTGTGTGACCAGGTAAGTCGATGGGCGGCAAGGTGTATACACTTTTTAGTGCATTGGGAGCAATATATACAACAATTTTATAATTCTACAGAATTCAACTGTTATGGTTGCCGGTCAAATGTGAACTCCTTCTTTGCTGGACATTAAATGGACACTCCAGTCCCTTAAAGTACTTCAGCTTGTTGAGATGCTTTATGGATTAATTGCATGTCCCTGCCAACAAAGTGTTTCAAATACTTTACTTTCAATTACAGTAGACCTGGCGCATGTTTGTGGGGGGGTTACTCTGTGAAGGGGTTACGACTGTCAGAATGTTTTGTTTTGTTCCATGTATTATGTCTAGTTGTGTTTCTTCGAGAGTAAACTTCTTCACTGACTGAAATTAAAAGTGGAGTTGTTGTCATTCTGTTAAAGGCAACAAAGCATCTAGCATGGATTTTATATAATAAGCCTTTAAGTCGGCCTGGCCGCTTACATTGTTCCAAATATTCCCTTGTAGGTGATTGAGATCACAGAGTACAGGTCGCAGCTGTATGACTATCTGAAGAACAGAATGATGGCCATTGCACCCAACCTCACACTGCTAGTAGGAGAACTAGTTGGCGCCAGGCTCATTTCCCACGCTGGTAAGGCTCCGGCCACCCAAAGCTTTCTGTAAATGGATAAAACGAAGGCCTCTGTTTACTTGCAGCTTCTGATGTAGTCTGTTTATTATGTAATCAATGATGATGATTCTGTATAATTGCCTGATAATATATGAGGGCAATTCTAGTCACTACCTCATCTGAGATAACATTAACTTAACGTCATGTTGTCAATGTATTCCGGCAATGTTATTGACACTTTTTATTTTTGTTTCTACCAGGCTCACTGTTGAATTTGGCTAAGCATCCTGCGTCAACTGTGCAGATCTTGGGTGCAGAAAAAGCGCTATTCAGAGCTCTGAAGACTAAACGAGACACTCCGAAATATGGTCTAATCTATCATGCTTCGCTGGTTGGCCAGACTACCCCTAAAAACAAGGGCAAGGTGTGTGTACTGTCTGTGTAATCCCCACAGTCGGTGTGTAATTTACCTGAACGGGATGCAATCTCTAATCTCTGTGGTCTCTTTCTTTCTGTTAAACAGAGAAAGGGAAACACATGTCCCACAGTTCTTGATGCTTCTTAACAGGAGATTCTTCTTTATCTGTTTCTTATTAATATAATTAATGCTTTCTTTTGGGTGCCGGGTCTCTAGTAGGTAAAGAATGGGGAATAAAACTCCAGTAAGACCTAGCATTTTGATATGGACTTCGTAAACACCTGCTTATAATTGTATAACACAAGCATGTCATTGGTGTTTACGTTGTTAATTGTCTAGCAATTGTTCCCCCTTTTTTTTTTTTTTTTTCAATTTATGACCACTTTTTTGTTTAATATAAAACTCCTTTAATATTTAGGCACTGTTCAATTAAAAAAAAATTCTAGAAGAAAACTAAATGCAAATCATTCTGGCGTCCTCTTCAGTCCTGCTACGCTGTTGATTGTTTGATTCTCAATGCTTCACCTTGTTTTCCCCATAGATTTCCCGTATGTTGGCTGCCAAGGCAGCTCTTGCCATTCGATACGACGCTCTTGGAGAGGACACAAATGTAGATTTGGGTGTAGAGACCAGAGCGAAGCTAGAATTGCGTCTCCGACAACTGGAAGAAAGAGGAGTAAGTACATCTAGCAGCTTCAGACCTTTTATGTAAGCTACTGGTCAATGAAGAGAACTTGATTTGATTGCCTGATAACTCCATGAGGGCAATTTCAGTCACTACCTCGTCTGAGGCCAAAATAATTGATATTTGTCAATGCAACGTTGGATGGCACACTTCTTGATTAACATTTTTTTCATTTCTCAGCTCAAACGAATCAGTGGCACCGGAAAAGCACTTGCCAGAGCGGACAAGTACCAGCATAAGAGGTAGTCATTTGTGTTCCATGTTGTTCTGTATGTACTCTTCTATGTTGTGTTTTCTGTGTATCTAGTGATATACTTTTAAATTATGGCTGGCTTCAATATCCACCTTTTTATTAATATTCAACTATTTAATGTATCTGACACATGCTACTTTTAAGGCAGTTGTTTACTTTTTGTTTTGTTCCCCTCCTTTCAAATCCTAGTTTGTGCTGAATGCCCCAGGGGGGTAGATCATGCCTTAACCTAGTTTTGTTTCTCTCTTTGCAGTGAAGTTAGAACCTATGATCCATCTGGTGACTCTACATTGCCCTCTGTCCCAAAGAAACGCAAGTTTGAAGAGGTGGAGCAGGAGCAAGAGCCACCAACTGAGATCAAAGTAAAAAAGGCGAAAAAGCCCAAAGTGGAAGTAGTGGAAGAAGTTGAAGGTTTGTATTTTGTTTTCTGTATGGTTAACGATAGGTCTGAAGACACTACTTATGGTCATTTTGTCACTATTTTATTAGATCAGAGGTGTCGTGGTTTAGATTCTCCAGGTAGTATTGAGTTTGAATACACCTGACCTGTATATAGTCTCTGTCTCCCCTGGACCACTGAGCTGCTCTCCTATCACTGTTAGATTCTAGCATACATTAAAGCAAAACTGTAGTTTCTCTGCAAATGACCGTTCCAATTCATTCACTTCATAAACATAGTTGAGCAGTGAGTTAGGCTCAAATCTGTGTTCAGATAATTGCCATTGCCCTGTGATGTTCCAGTTGTGCTTTGGCATTTAAATTCTGTAGGATTTTCAATGAAGTGGTCTGGGTGCAGAGCTCCTGTCATTTTAACCTTGCAATGTAAAACATTGCAGTTTTTTTAGAAACTGCAATGTTTCTGATTCCTACTAGAGGCCTTCCTTTGTAATGACCAAGTAAAACGCTTTCTAGGGAAGCATTGAATTTAATGAGAAGCATTGGATGCATTCACAACACTCACCATGCATGTACATCAGGTCCCCAAAATGCTACATAATAAAATTAGGCATACAATGTACAAAAAAAAATGGATGAAACATTTTGTCAGATTAAAAAGAAAAGTTAAATGGCCTATCTTAAATCTATTTTTAAACTAGCTGTAATTTTGTGCAAAAACAATCTGACTTGTGCATTCTACTTTACATAGATTTTCTGTTTACCTTTAGTACAATATGCCATATTGAGGTTCACAATGTCTGCTTTAGAAGCACTAGACAGTGTTTTGGGAGCTTTTATTTTTATTTTTTTTATTCATTCATCATCTCACCTGTTTACAGAAGAACCAGTGGAAGAGGCACCAAAGAAGAAGAAGAAGAAAAAGAAGATTAAGACGGAGGAGGAGGAAGAAGCTGTAGTGGAGGTGATGGAAGAAGCTGAAGAGCCTACAACCAGCACAGCTGCAGAGGTAATATGAGTCTACAATGTGAATGATGTCTTTACATTCTATATGACAGTGTGTTCAGGACAGAAAACCTACCTAATAAGATACTTGAAAGCAACACTCCAAACGCCTAAAACACTCCAGCCTGCACTAATTTAAGATCTCTATTTTAGAAATGTGGCTGACCATTATCTTAGGAGTTTTGCCCTTAAAGTGTACCCGTCATTATATAAAATATATTGGGTACAGGAGGGGACCACAATAATCCATCTGTACATTGTGCTAGCAGACTCTCTTGTGAATTTATACATTTTCTTTAAAAAAAAAAAAAAAAAAACCTAAACATTCCTGTTACTCTGTGCTTAGCAATTGGTCTATACGGGCAGTCAAATATATCATATATGCAGTGCTTTAGGAGCTGTAGTCCATTAACTTTTTTGAAAAGCACTTACACAGTGGTTCTCTGGCTAAGATTATTCAATATATTTTCGCTGATTGACAAGCTTCAAAAAATAAGTCTCTGGGTAAAACTAAAAAAATATGTAAGTAAAGTATACTATTTCCATCTGAAACCTATGAGGGGCAGTTGTATAGTTTTAACAATATAGAAGTTTGTTTTTGTGGTCGAACCAGGTTTCCCATAAACTCTTTCTAGGCAGCAGATTGTGAGATAAAATCGGACCTACATACAGAGTTGAAAGGCTTAAGAATTAGTGGAGTCTCTTCCTGCTTTGAGCAAAGTTCGGCGCTGCTATTTGCATGTGGAATTTTTGCATTAACTATATATTCCATTAATAAACTGAGGTCCCATTCAGTCAGCCTAAAATGTTCCTTTAAAAGCTGTTTGGTGATAATGTTATACTAATAAACCCTTTTGTTTCCCATCAATAGACTCCCAAAAAGAAAAAGAAGAAGAAGAAGATTAAACAGGAGGAAGAGGATTAGAGGATGAAATGGCGATTATGAACTGTTTAAAAAGACTCAAATCTTGTTTGTTTTTTAAAATCCACGTGTAGAAATACCACTGGGTCATGAGTGGTGGCCCTATTTAGGTTCCTTGAAAATGCGGCTTATAATCCAACATCCCTGGACCAGAATTTCACAATTTGCTACTTAAGTGGCCAATCTTATAGCTGTTTTGATTTCTCTTTGAGAAATGTTTTGATTCGCTGTGTTTCTACACCAAAAGTGGACAAAGAAACTAAATTTCTAAACCTATTTTTATTTCCCTTAATCAAGGTTTAATCTTTAATTTGTGTATAGACATTTGTAAACTGTTTTTTTTTTGTTTTTTCAAAATGTACAAATATATACTTTTGTTAAAGTAACAGATGAGTATGCTGATCTTACTTTATGCTGAAACATAATTTTATTAACCCTTAAGGAAGTACCGTTTTGTACTGTACAATATAACTCTTTCTATGTATTTTTCAGCTGTACCTTTCATTTTGTACAAACACAAGATCTTATTTGTCAAAGATTTTTTTTTTTTCTTCAAAGAAGGAGGATCCTCTAAATTCAAAATAGTTCGATCAAATATGGACTAATTTAGATTTAGCTTTGTGTGTTAAAACCTCAATGTTCAAGTTCTGAGAGGGAAAAACACTCAATGTTATATTTTTATATAATTGATTTATTGGGTTATCTTGCAAAATACAAGTTTATGGAGCACTACAGTCAACAGTGTATGAAGTAATTCAAAAAGCTTTATTGATACTCACAGGTCAGGAGTTTGGAATTGCATCACTGGGGAAGCCAAAACCTAGACTTGCTTTTGGCTCTTCCTGTGATGCCATGCCAAATGCCTGATCTGTGATTATCAATAAAGCTTTTTGTAATCAATGTATCCTATTGAGTTCTTGTAACTGGACATGTGTATTTTGCAGCGTTTTCGCTCCTCCTGCACAGCGACCATGCTTGATATTTGGGCAAGCAATTACGATTCTTACATTAATGCCAAATTCTAAGTCCAAGGATTGTTTTACTTATCTGGTTATTTATTCACAAAGGGACACTATGAAATTATTCTTGCTGACCTTTAATTTTTTTTTTTACACATTCTTTGTTTTGATGTGCAGTGGAATAAACACAAGTTAGCAATGACTTGTGATACAATTAAAGGCACACTGTCGGCCTCCAGACCACTTACGCTCGTTGAAGTGGTCTGGGTGCAGTGTCCTAGATTTTAATAAACTGCAATAATTACCTGCTATGGTTAACTCCACCTCTACAAGACAGACACTAGAGGGACTTCTGGGTCTTTAGGCGATTATTTTCTTTTCTTTTTTTTTTTTTTTTAAACTTACCTTATTTAAATTTTATTAAAAATAAATATCAGACTGGATATGAAATGAGTATTTCGCTATAACTAAACAAGCTTGGTAAACTCCAATGAACAATAATAACTCTTGCTAGATCAACTATGCATGGGTATAAAAACAAAAGAACTAAAACCGTTTTGGTATAGATTCTTAGGGGGTTCTCGCTGCAGTATTGACAGCGACAGTCCTGTGTGTCAGATTGACTCACCACCTCCAGGCTTTGATAGGAGCCAGCTTTTGGTGTCCAGGGATGCTCTGTTTCCAAGTAGAATTGCAAGACCACGGAGGCTTCCGATGTCCATGGTACAGCGAGCCGGAGTGACCTCTGGAGTCAGCGATGCTACAGGCAAAGTATGAATACTTGGTTGGTAGTTCACCCAATGCCAAAACTAGCACAGCTTCTCTAATTGAGCCTCAAAGCTCTATCTCCAATTCTGGCCTTCTTTCGAATATAAGCCAATTAATTGCTCTAGTTGGCAGGTGCTACTTGAGAATGCGGAAAACGAATATTCTGTCACCTGATTCCATCACCGATGTCCCTCTGCGCTTTTTCAGGCTCCGACGGAGGGGGATGACTGCATGCACGGCAACGCCTGTGCTCACATTCTTGCTTCAACTCATAGGGAAGCATAATTATTTTCTATGGGGTTCTACGTGATGGTGGATGGTAGACAGTCACCAGAGGTGTAGTTAACCCTAAAAGACAATTATTGCAGTTCATTACCTTTGCAGGGTTAAGGGACCTGGAACACTGCACCCAGACCACTTCAATGAGCTAAGGTAGTGTGGGTGCCTATAATGTCCATTTAAACAGTGGACTTTCACTGTAATTGTCAGTCCTCATTTGTTTGTGGAGAAAATTACATTTCCCACATCTATACACACAGAAGTACACATTAGGCTTTGTACCTATTTCACCTTGAACTGAGCCTCAAATATGAGGTTTCCAAAAGCAAATGTGAGGGAGATTACTACATGTAGCAGTTTCCTCTGTTGTGTGAGTGAAGGAAAATGGATCGTACTGCACCCAAGCACTAGACATAGTTATAAAACCAAAAAAAAGCATGCACCTTAAGGGACACTAATCACCAAACAATTTTAGCTTAATAAAGTGGTTTTGGTGTGTAGATAATTACCCTGCAGTCTAACTCCTCAATTCTTGCCATTAAGGAGATAAATCACTTTGCTCATGCAGCCTTAGCCGCACCTCCGTTACATGTGAACCATACAGTCAACGTACGTATTTCCTGTATAGAGATCTAATGTTTAAACTTCATTGCACGGACTTTTTAATTTAGAATTCTTATGTCCTGCTCTGTAAACAGCCTACAGGAGTCTGTGTTTAAAGTTCAATTAACAGCAGGAGATTAAAAAAAAAAAAAAACTTCTAAAGTAAACACTGTGCTGTCACTATCTGACTGAAAATTAAACCTTTTTCTTTTCATGTAGACTGTGGAAGTCATAGGCAGTGGTGGTATGGTTTCAGCTGTCTTAACAGATGCAGAAATAATTTAACTCCTAAATAAGAGAACCGGAGGGTGAGAGCTTAGATTATCACTTTAACATTAAAGGACCACTCTAGGCACCCAGACTTCAGCTTAATGAAGTGGTCTGGGTGCCAGGTCCAGCTAGGGTTAACCCATTTTTTAATAAACATAGCAGTTTCAGAGAAACTGCTATGTTTATTAATGGGTTAAGCCTTCCCCCAAAGCCTCTAGTGGCTGTCTCATTGACAGCCACTAGAGGCGCTTGCGTGCTTCTCACTGTGATTTTTCACAGTGAGAGCACGCAAGCGTCCATAGGAAAGCATTATAAATGCTTTCCTATGCGAGGGGCTGAATGCGCGCGCAGCTCTTGCCGCGCGTGCGCATTCAGCCCAGGAGGAGGAGAGCTCCCCGCCCAGCGCTGGAAAAAGGTACGTTTAAACACCTTTCCCCCTTCCAGAGCTGGGCGGGAGGGGGTCCCTGCAGGGTTAACTCCTCCTCTAGACAGCCACTAGAGGGCACTTCCAGGTTTATAGCACACATTTAGTGCTTGTGTGCTATAGTGTCGCTGGACGTCCTCACACTATGTGAGGATCTCCAGCGTCGCTGAAATCCCCATAGAGAGCATTGATAGCATTTTTCAATGCTTTCCTATGGGGAGGTCTAATGCGCATGCGTGGCATTAGGTCTCCCACGCAAGCAGCCGCGCATGCGCAATAGGTTCCCCCCGCCGGATGACGTGGGCGGACCCTGACCCAGCACCAAGGGACATCAGCGCTGGATACAGGAAAGTCACTGAAGGGGTTTTAATCCCTTCACCAACTTGGGATGGGGAGAGGGGACCAGCAGTGCCAGGCAAACGGTTTGTTTTCCTGGCACTGGAGAGTCCCTTTCATTCTACTACAGCTGTTTAGAAGCTTCCATTGACTCGCCTTGCAGCGTAGTGCTAGCTCATTGGCTCAGTGTCAGCTGATTGCTCTCAACCAATCGATGAAGGTGTTAGCTCAGGCAGAGAGCTTATGGCTCCCTGGAGTGGGGAGTGACGCGTGGCAGACCTTTCATAAGAAGTGAAAGGACTTGACTACACTCATTGGTGGAGGTGAACCAGGTCACTCCTGGCTTCATAACCATTTATTCTTCTTATTATTTATAAAGCTCTCAAAAATGTTGTAGCGCTGTAGAAAGCATGTTGTCTAAGTACAGTCCATACATTATTTTGTTGAGTTTTTAACCTGAATGGTTAGCAGTGGAGCGCCGGCCCCCCTCATGCTTCAGCCGCCCGAGCGCTCTGTAGAGAGCCTCAGGCGGCTGCAGCTTTGCCCGCATGGGCGCAGCCTGAGGAGAGGGGCTGACAGGAGGGAAACGCTCAGCGCTCCCTCCTGTCACTCCCTCACTGTAGCGTGGCCGAGCTCTGTATCATGGTCCGCGGGTACAGGGAGCATCTGTCTCCTGTACCCGGCCGGACTAACAGGAAGTGCACACTCAGTGGGGATAAAGAAAGAAATTAGGAGGGCGGGGATAAAGAAAGAAATTGGGAGGGGGGATAAAGAAAGAAATTGGGAGGGGGGATAAAGAAAGAAATTGGGAGGGGGAGAAGGAAATTGGAGACGGGGATAAAGAAAGAAATTGCGAGGGAGGATAAAGAAAGAAATTGGGAGGGGGAGAAGGAAATTGGAGAGGGGGATAAAGAAAGAAATTAGGAGGGGGAAGAAGGAAATTGGAGGGGGGGGGGAGATTGACATTCATCACACACAATGTACCCATTGCACACAGAAAAACACAATGCATTACACACACTGCATTACACACACAGAGACACATACACAAGCAATGCAACCGTTACACACAATGCATCCCTTTCACACACAATGCATTCATTACACACACTCAATGCATCCCGTACATACACAGAAACACACCTTGCAGCCCTTACACATACATACACGGATTCACACAATGCATTCAGGACATCCCCTACACACTCCACCCCCTGTGAACAAACTCATTGGTGGAACATGAAAGTGGACCCTGGGACCCAGACCTTGAGCTGTGTAAAGGGCCCCCAAAAAATGGAGCTGCTTCCCGTTCTCCCAGAACATTGATTTTTGTGACCACAGTTACAAACCGCCTCCAGAGAGCCTGTTCTGCACCAGACCAGTGGAGCCAGACTGCAGCTAGAGCCCATCATCATCCTCATCTAGTTGTAAGTAGGCAATCTAGTATATTATTCGTGGCACTAAGCTCTAATTTACCTCACATTAAAGAAACACTATAGTCCTCAGAACCACTTCAGCTTAATGTAGTGGTTCTGGTGTCTATAGCCTGTCCTTGCAGGCCTTTTAATGTAAACACTGCGGCACTGCAGCACTGGCGTTAGATAACATGGCAAATCATATGGGTGGGGCATTGTGATGTCACATGGGGGGGGGGCGTCAAACTTTACTTTTGCCTACGGCGGCAAAAATCCTTGCCCCGGCCCTGGCTGGAGGGGGCTGTGTGAGCTGTAGCCGACACAGTGCCCCATGGTAGTTAGGGTGCCGTGCGGCCAGTACAGCTCACACAAGCAAACAGCTGATAAACTGGCCGCACGGAGGAAAAGTGGGGCGGAGCTAAGTAAAATCGGAGCCAAACTGGCGCTGGGGGCGAGGCTTTTTTGGGGGGAGGGGGCAAGGGGGTGCCAAGCACAGGATCCGCCCCGGGTGCCAAATGCTCTAGGTACGCCCTTGCATATGAGGATATAATAATATCTGTTCCTTAGCAGGTCTTAAAATTAGGTAGATACAACCTCAGATGAACAACACATTACATAAAGTCATACATATTATAAATTATAAAGCACACTGTAGTGGTTATAGTGCCCTGGTGCCACCCCGCCCCCCTTGTAAGTGGTCAAACTTATTGCTAGTGGGTGCTGCTCCCTGCCTCGTCTGTTCCAGTCCTGCTACGAGCTTCCATTAGCTCTTCTGTTAACCTATATCAAGAGCCACTTCACCCTACCCTATAGCCCTTATCCCCGCTACACAACAGCTCGTAAACTATTAGCAAAAGCTTTTAAGGTTTGACAACATACAGGAGGTCATCATGGTACCATAACTACTACAGTGAGCTGTATATGGATATGTTGTTTGGTGCTTTACAAAAACAAAATGCTCTGATATCCTCAGCTACCCTTAAAACCCTTACTATGCAAAATGAACAGCCCTACTAACATTAATTTAACCATTTCAGCGCTAGTGCTGAGAGCATCAAAGGACAGTTTTCACTTGATGCACTGACATAAAAAAAAAAACCTACATTACAAACATTTGTGGGATGAACTGGGCCATCAAGGCGGCTCTCTGCAAAATTGGTGACCTGAGCTGATTTACAGCTTTACGAGCTGTTCTAAATGTGTCATGGATTAGGCTGGGAGTCTCACAGTTGAGAGCAGCAAGTTGTAACATGTATTGTATACCATAAAAATATCTTGTTTAGTTCTTGCTATTCTGAGTATTTACCACTAGATGGCCACATTGTGTAACTTAAATATTCAGGTAACGAGTGATTTGTTTTAGCAGCCATTGACATCCAGGACACGTTTACTGAGTAGATGTGTTTTTTTTTTCTTGATTTATTTTATACATTTTGATCTTTCAATTACTTGGAGCACTACAGGCATGATATGTGGGGGTGTATGATGATCAAAGAGTTTTATACTATTTTCTTTTAAAAGAGGCGAAGTAAGGAGCCAGTAGGGATTAAATTGCCATCTTGGATGGTCACATTCTACGCCAGTTTATAATTTACCCATTATTTAAATTTTTTTCACATACTAACCTGTTATTAACACAACGGCACAAAAGCATATGAGAGGAGCGCAGACCATGTGAAACTGCATAGAGGTCCAATATGGCAGAGAGAGCCACATCTGGATATGAAAAAATATAAAAAGTGCCACATGAATGTCCACATCAATGCCACGCTGAAAAGATGCATATCAGAATGCTCCGGAACCTTTAACATTGGCTGCTTAGCTCTCTTCTCACTTTGGCCCCAATAGGGCATTTTACACATAAAAGGTTCTCCAGCTCCAAAGGGTTAAAGTTCCCTTTAAATATGTTCACCACTGCTATGTTTTATATCCCACTGTCTCTTGCATGGAGCTCTGCTTTTAATGCAGCTTGTTTTGAGTTATCTGGGATTAATTTTCTAGAGGTTGATCGACCTAAAGGAGGGTGGGACCATATGTATTTATAATTTATTCACTTTGAGGTTGGTGTAGCTGTTGAAAAGTATCTGTTTAGACATGAAATGTGTCCAACCCCTTTAGGCATGTGGCAATGGCTTTTTAATCATTTCTTCCCCCATAGATCTAGTAGGTATGTTTGTGAAGTTTTACTGCTGATCTGCCACATGTTTTCATGTCATGATATTTTTATATGGATGATAAATGAACAGAACCTGGTATGGCAATTTTGTGTGATTAAATATTAAATATTTATTTGCTATTATCTGTGATTTTAAGTAGCGTTGTAAGATTTAAAACTCTGTTTGTGTGTGTGTGTTGTTTCCTTAAAGGACCACTATAGGCACCCAGACCACTTCAGCTTAATGAAGTGGTCTGGGTGCCAGGTCCTTCTAGGATTAACCCTGCCTGCTGTAAACATAGAAACTGCTATGTTAACAAATGGGTTAATCCGGCCTCTAGTGGCTGTCTCATTGACAGCCGCTAGAGGTGCTTCCGCGCTTCTCACTGTGATTTTCACAGTGAGAAGAAGCCAGAGTCCATAGGAAAGCATTGAGAATGCTTTCCTATGAGACTGGCTGAATGCGCGAGCGGCTCTTGTCGCGCATTCGCATTCAGCCGATAACGGAAGAAGAGGGAGGAGAGTCCCAGTGCTGAGAGAGCCCGGCACTGGAGAAAGGTAAGGGATTAACCCCTTCCTCCCCCCTCAGCGCCACGGGAGTCGGACCCTGAGAGTGGGGGCACCATCAGGGCACTATAGTGCCAGGAAAACGAGTTTGTTTTCCTGGCACTATAGTGATCCTTTAATCTGTATTTTGCATATATTTTGGTCTCTATTAAAGCAGCATCTTTATTAAAGGGACACCAGAGGCACCAAAACCACTACAGCTTAATGTAGCAATTCAGGAGCAAATGCAGGTTGTGCAGTGTCAAAGCTGCATTTTCTGACAGCCACTAGACGGACTTCCTGGGTTCGGTCCTGCAAAGATTGCAGGATCTACATTCAGTCTTCTTGGATCTTCATATCTACTGCGTTCCAGGATTTAGATCTCGTCCTACGCTACCTGCTTTTTCTCTCTGGTTATTCCTGTGCCTCATATTATCCTCGATATCAGACCTCAGTGTGCTATCCCCAAGTCAGAACAACCATTCAGCCACTATATTGTTATTGAAGACATTTCTACCAAGACCCAACTCATGCTAAAACTCCATCGCTACTGATTGCTATTTTCACTCCCAAAGACTGTACACTCGCAGACTTTGTATCAGTTGCCTTTCAACTCAGTTCCCTCATATCCTCTCATTGTGCTAAGTCTGCTGTTGTCCAAATCTCTCTGCTGCCTCTACTGGCAACGACCTAAGAAGCTCACTCCTTTTGGATCCACCAGGCTGCTCATTCCACCCCCATGTAACCTCCTAAAGTATTGCACATTGTAGGTCTATGAGGCGGTTGTCAAGCAACTACCAATCTATTTAAGGAGTTTCTACTTAATTGTACAAACATCTCAAATGCCTCAGGAGGTTACAATACTGTCCATATTGTAATTATCTGCCATTATAGTTCTGTTTCAGATATCATTGTTGTTATCAAATTAACTCCATTGTAGGGGCTCAAGTGTCACTGTCTGTGGTAAGACTGATAAAGTCAAGTCATTTTATTTACTGCTAAAACTATTGCACCATGACTACAAGGAATTGTGACAGGCTCATAGTTTTTCAAAAGAAGTCAAGTAAATTTTATTGGCAGTGGAACAATTGGGTCTGTTCCTAGGGATTAGTGGTTTCCTTGGGACTAGGTTATCAAAAGAAAAACAAATTATCCCCTATTGGAAGCTGATAATGGGAATATCTTGATGAGATTTAAGATGGTGGGACACTAAACCACACCCACCAGAATTTGACTACTCCCTCTAAATCAGTAGCCACCAATTTCTGACCTGTGGGATCTGTCCACTTAACCTCATGTACTTAACCCCTCGTGGTAGTCCCTGTACCAGGAATAGGCAACCTTTGGCACGCCAGATGTTGTGCACTACATCCCCCATAATGCTCTTACACCAATAATGCTGGCAAAGCATCATGGGAGGTGTAGTCCAAAACATCTGGAGTGGCGAAGGTTGCCTAAGTGTGCATACAATACTCGCAGTAGCATTCAATACAGAGAGACCCATACAACATACAGTGCCAGAAACAATTCACGTAGCATAATGCAGAGATACCCATACAATACATAGAGATGAACAACACTTATCAGTGTGGAAGACTATACCACCATCACTTCTGATGTGAGGCCATCTAGTCTTCTACATAGGAGTGACATTCCTGTGTCAAAAAGGATCCAGCAACTGTGATGCACCAAAAATGATCCAGTAACTTTGATCCAGGACCACAGTACTGCTGACACGTGTCATTCCAGTGTCAAAAATGACGTGGAACGCTCTGACCTTTCTTGAGATTATAGCCATAATGATGCAGACACTGCATAATTGCTCACCTGTGACATTCTGGCACTGTGCTGATGACATCAGATGCCAAGCCTGTATAATTTCAGACCACTAGGAGTTCTGTGCCCTGTCTGTAATAGCTCAAGAGTGCGTTTGTTATCCTTCTCTGTTTATCTGGTTACTGGCGTCTGGCTTGTCTGGACTATTCTATCTCTCTAATCCTGACCTTTGGCTTGTTTACTACTATTGTGGTTTCTCTGTTCTCCTTTGACCTCAGATTTTCCTTTGACTATTCCTATGCTTTCCAAAGAAGAAAACGATGTCCCATAGGTGTGTCAAGGGAACTTTGAAGGGGGTAACCCACTTTAGTATACTATTCCTATGCTTTACCTGATTAAGCATGGCCATTCTAAGGACCGATATGACTAATTGGCACTTTTACTATTATATATTTGCGTTTTAGGTATCCGTACTATCCTGACAGGGCCAGTGCTGTATTTAGTGCGAGGCTGGCAAGGCATTTGCCTTGGGCGGCACTTTCAGGGGGGCTGCAGAAAAGCCGCCCCCAATCACCTTGGCACATGCCTTGCCAGTCTCTTGTCCTGTGGGCCCCCCCGGGGCTGACATGCACTGATGTATGAGGCAAGCAGCGAGGGAGCACCCTCCCCTTTGCTCAACTCCCTAGCACGCACCACAGTGATGCCGGAGCCGGAATATGATGTCACTCCGGCAACAGCATCACTAAGAGGCACGCAAGGGAGCTAAGCAGGAGGAGCTTTACATCATTTCAACTAGCCATAACATGAATATTACAGAGCTGCAGAGGACTTAAAAGATGGTGGATGCTGGGCAGCTCAGCTACACTATGCATTATGAAGTAGAAATTATTAAAGCTATTAGTGACAGTTAGCATAATGCTTCTCTTGTCCTGCCTCGGAATCCCTATCAGGCAGACGTTTGGGGAGGGAAAAGAGTAATATTCTACAATTAGATTTGAAGGGGCAAGGAGTTGTTGCAGTAATCTCTCGCTGCTATTTCCAAGATACCTTCTTGCCTTCTCTCTTGTGCCCACTTTAACCACACATTCTTGTGGTATGAGCCAATGATGGCCCCTGAATAGAGGCCAATAGTATGTGTCTATTTATGAGCACTTGCTTCTGCTGTTCAAATGGCAACTCAATGGTAGGCCCTTGAAATGTCTTCTTAAAGGAGAGTAGACCTGTGCAATACCTGCTGAAACAGGACAGATTTCAAGTCTGTCCATTTAATATGGTACAGATTTAGTTTTGACACACACATATAGACAATTGCTAGAGTAAAGGACCCCCAAAAAATGTCCCTATAAAAGAGGGACAGACAGTACGTCTGATGGAGTTTGTCCCATAGTGCCAATGATTTACAGACAACTGGGTATTTAGTGTGAAGTAAGGGGATTTTGGTGCTTAGTGAGCCAGAGATATAACTGTAGATGGTCTGGGGCTATCAATTCAGACTTCATATCTACTCATCTTTTATGTCCTATCAGTATATGACAAGCCTGATATACTCACCCATTGACACAATGGTTATATGAAAAATAGTTTTGACCATTTTGCTGTCTTGTCTGTCCAACGTTTGCCTAATTGTATCTTGCCTACAGGGCACACTGATTAAGTATGCTGGTTAATGATCTGGTCTTTATGTTTTTTTATGATTTTCTTAAGCACACTTTGTAGGTGGAATTTTGTATAGCAAGTGTTAATGATTACCTATTGTGTCCCTGTTTGCATATGGATAAATAATAAAAAATAAACATAAAAAAAAAAAAAAAAGACAAGCCTGATGTTGGGCTAGCTGAGGCATAGAGTGAGCATAGTACATTGGGCATGTAACACCCAGGCCTTCCATGGATTTAGCACTTTAGAAGAAGCATCTCCCTCTTGCCTTGCTTTCCCATTCAAGTAAAGGAGTTTATTGTCATCTGTTGATGGACAGGTTGTCTTTCGTCAATAGCAATGGGAATATATGTGAATAGATATAACAATTTTGGCATAATAATAAATTCATGCAATGCATACGACTGATCTAGGACATATGTTCTGATTAGTGATGACATAATAGTCTGTTTTGAACAAGAAGAGGACTATAATCAAACAGATGGTAAATTGAACCAGAGCTTTGAGATTAAAGAGACTGGATTCATCAGATGGAAGAAAATGGCAATTATCTACTCAAAAACGGGAAATCATTACAAATCTAGAATGCTCTGGCATTCAACAAAGGAACAGACAGTCCTTACGTAAGAAGTCCTTACGTAACAATATTGGAAAAGATCTGAAAATTAACTGTTGGTAGCTACTGTTTCCAGGACTGATATTGCCTTGGTGGTAGAGACAGAGCCAGATAACACATTAGACAACCAAGGTGACCACCTATGGCCCAGGTGGTTTTCTGTCTGGGCCTGGAGCTCTGGCTCTCAGCAAGTCCTCCTCGAGCCTGTAGTGAGATCCATCGCTCTGTTGAGGGAACGTTTCGGTCTCTACTAATATCTGGTACAGACCGCTTTAACCAAGGATCGTGCTCATCCTCCACTGGACCATCAGGGAAGTTAAGCAAGTTAGGGGCATAACATACACACACACACATTACACTGACTGCTACACACACACACACACACACACATCTGCCACCACACGCAACACTCAAGCAGCACAGACAGACACATAAAGCCTCCCCATACAACTCTCAGCCACCTCCACTACATATACTCTCACAAACACACACGCACAGAAACACTCACAGAAACAGAGTCCAGGGCTCTAGGAAAGGGTCACAATCTGTCACCCTGTCTAGAGCACTGGGCAACCATGGTAGAAGGCTTGTGCCAGAAAATTGCAGCAACCTGACAATACGATTGGAATACTGTTAAAAGGGTGATGCTGGAAAGGAATTATACAAATCGAATTGCCAGCAGCCTCATTTACAAAGTAAGGTCTGATCAGGTCTGGGATACAAGAGATCACAAGTCTACAAGTGGTTATAACTTTCGAACTTAGAGGATCAATATCATGACTATGCGGGTAGACACGAATCATCACCTACTAGCAAGAGCAAGGAGTTATTAACTGCTAGCATTGTCCATCAGAAAAGATGCCCACGAATGTAATCACAAAACCATTGGCAAGACACTGGTGATATTTTTATTCAAAAATAATCCAAATATGCCAGGATTAAATAATAAAGGGAAATGGGCCTTAACAGAGGTATTGGGAGCAACACTGAGTGCTCTGCAAAGCGTCAGACCTTGGGCAGATGAAGATTCTCTATTCATGAAGCTGCATGGCCCTCCATGTACCTTGCTTAGAAGGCCACGTATTGTCTTGATCAGGACATTGCTAAACTTGACTGTGCTCATAAGCTTCTTGCATAACTTCCAGAGAGTGGCTTTATTATACTTTTTTTTTTAAATTCTTTATTTTTGCATGTGCATATAAATAACAGACAAGCGTGCAGGGCCACGACAGCAACTGCAGGCATATTCATGGCATTTCAATGAGTGGCACTTGATATAGCACATTTTTTTTTTTTAATACATGAGAACAACAAGTTTTGTATCTTTCTAGACATGCATATGACATTCCTAAGTACTTCCAGGGTTAATAATATGTTTAGTGGATTAACAGTTATTTTTCAAGCTAGGACAACAACATTACTATCATATTATTACAGTTAGGTAGTCGCCATGAAACAATGTTAGATTAGATTAACCATGTTAATGAGGCTATAGCTTATAAGCATGTTATGCAGTATAGTAGTAGTTGGAAAATGCGTGGTTATCACCCTGGTGGATCGGGGGGTCCCTGAACTGCCTCCATGTGAAAGGGTTGGCATCCTAGTGAGTCCAAGACTATTCATATAGGTGCAGTCCAGTTTTTCCCCAGTACCTGCTCTGTTGTGACTATGTAGTGGGGAGCAAGCGTCCTTCAGAGCAGGCCTCGGAGCATGGGTTGTCTGTGTGTAATTCTGCGTTGTTCACTGTGGTCCTCCGAGGTGTAGCCTGAGCAGGGTGGGCTTGCCGCTTTTGATCATCCGCAGGTTGGTGTCCACCATGTTTAAGCGTTGGGGGTATCCGCGGAGATCTGTAGCTTTCCGGGGTGTCCTGTTAAAGGCTGAGTAGTAAGCGGGTACAGGGTTGGTCTGCTAGCAGAGGTGTTTTGCTGGGCAGATGGCACGGGAATGGTCGATGCTTGGTATCCTATTCTTCAGTGCCGCTGCTGTCACCCACCCCCTCGAGCCACTTGTTGCTCGTGTTGTTGGCTTGTGTTGTTGCGGGGATTAGCACGAACATTGGTGCTTCCCTGTGTGGCGGGATCTTATATCAGGAGTTGTTTTGTGGGTAGTGGACACTAGGAGGGAGGTTTTTTTTTTCTTTTCCTCATGCCGTCAGCGCACATGGCGCCCGCCATCTTGGAGGCAGCGGTCAGGCTCCCCGGCCTCAATTGCAGAATCCCGCTTATGGCCACTGGGTGAGCACCGGGATAACCCCCCTGGTCAATAGAGGGGGGGGGGGAACGGAGCCAGGTCTGCGCCGATCAGTGCTTTTGGCTGGGCTCTGTGGTGCAGGATAGTGAGGCAGCGGCCGTCTGCCCCGCTCACCGCCGTAGAAGGTCCGGGTTAGGGCACCGAGATCCACTCCCCCAGGAGACTGTAGCTCAGCGAGCCAGCCTCTTCCCAGGTCCAGCTGTCCCCCGGCACTGGGCATCTGTGCTGTCGGTCCACTTTAGGTTAAAGATACATGTTTTTAGCGAGTTTTCAGTAGTGTTTTGCCGGAGTCGCTCTGATTTGCAACCGTCCAGCTCGGCGGCCCGGCCCCGCCCCCCTATACTTTTTTTTTTTTAAATGTTTTTTGCTTAATACTTTGTGCACCTCTTTGTTTGTATTTTTTGTTTTTTTGATGGGGGATTATTTTAATAAAATTTACCTCTATAGATGTGGGATTTCTCTGATGGGTGGTCCCTTCACTGTATGACCAGGTGACTTATTCACACTTTCTCCAAGGTATATATGTAGTAGGCATGTGCATGGGAAAAATTTTCAGTTCGGTTCGGCATTCCGAAATTCGGGACTTCGGCAACTTCGACACTTCGGAACTTCTCTTGCAGCCGCTTGGTAGATAACTCCCTAATTACCATGGTATTAGGGAGTTATCTACCAAAAGGCTGAAAGACCTAAATTGGTCTTTCAGACAAATTTACTAATACTAAGTAAAGTTTACTTAGTATTAGTAAATTATGCCCCTACTCGCTATACCGCGAGTGTAACGGATCACCTGGCACCCCCGACTGGGTACCTCCGTTGAAGGATGCTCCTAGCGCTTCCTGAGGACTCCAAGCACTGCAGCAGACTCCACAACCACCGAACCGGAGAAGCATATGAATCCTCTCAAGCATATGAATGCTGTAGACAGTTGAATAGGAACCATACGAATAGGTTTACTCTCCTAGCAGTCAAACTGGAACAGCATACAATAAATCCTTCCCCAATAATGAGACGACACTTCACTTTGAGGGTTAAGCAGGAACTCCCTGTACTGTCACATACAGTCTCTTTTATTCCCAATCCACAAACATAGTACAGCCCACAGGGCGTTACAAAACAACCAATCAATCCGTACAATACACCCAGACACTCCCACACAAAATCCTCCCCTCTGCAGGTGATATGATTACTGAACACAATGGGTAATCTCATTATCACCGGCAGAGGAATACAGTTTTTACACAATATTTATAACTTCTAAAATATACATGTCACAAACATAAAACATAAATTTTCATAATCAATCCATTCAGGGGAACAACATATTAAAAAATGGCACGAATCAGACCAGGGGTTCAAAAGTTAAGGGAAAGTCCTTTGTGACTAAATGAAGCATGGCTTTCTGGCCCAAACCAGTTTCAGAGTCTTCTATCCTGGAGAGTAATTCAATTATCTCCCAGGACAGACACAAGACTCCATTAAGCACATGGTTGCAAAAAGACACAAAACACTTTAAAATACATAAAGTCACATTTACACATAACACACAGACATTTCACCTATCCCTAGATAGCTGGGATCTGAGCGCACAAAACTACTGAAGAGCGCTCAGATCCTATTCACACAGTTCAATTGCCATGGAGCCGAAGTCTTTAACTACACAAATGGGCTCCATGGCATAGCTATCTGGGTTAACACATTCTCATAAAGTCTGGTCCATAGTCCAAAGGCAAGAGGCGGGCAAGCAGCCCCCTCCAAGGACACGTGGCGAGGCCGGTTTCGCCACAGCGAGTAGGGGCATGTCTAGTAAACAGTGAGCAGCCTGTGGTTGCTCACTGTTAAAAAAAATAATAAAAAAAAGAGAGTCCCCCCTCCCGAGCCCCCATCTGCAACGCGCGAGTGGGGGCTTTTAAACTAAAGGGGGGGCCTATTGCCCCCCCGGCCCCCACCTCTGAGCCGTGGGTGGAGGCCTAAATTAGAATGAAGGGGGGACCTATTGGCGCCCCCTGAGCGGTGTGTGGGGGCCATAAATACTAATTAGGGGGGACCTAATGTCCTCCCCCTTTGCCCCACCTGAGCGGTGGGTGGGGGCCCTAAATTAGAATGAGGGGGGGACCTAATGTCCTGAGCCCTAAATAAAAAATTAACCCACCTCCCCCAGGTGACTAGGAGTCCCCAAAACCCTAGTCACCCCCTCTCCCCCACAAAATTAACCCCTCATTATTTTCAGTGTGAGGGGGGAACATTTAACTAAGTACCTGTAAAAAAATAAAATAAAACTTACCATTTGATGTTTTCTTTCTTCTAAAATCTTCTTTTTTCAGCTTCAAAAAAGGCCAAATAAAAAGCTATAATAACCAACGCACTTTAAAAAAATAAAAAAAACAAGCACAATTTTTTTTTTATCCATCTTCACCCATGGAGGGCTCCATGCAGACTGAGCTCTGCAGGGCGGAGGAAGGCTTATAAAGCTTTTCCCCCGCCCTGCAATTAGGCTCAGAGCACTCTGATTGGTGGGTTTAAGCCATCCAATCAGAGTGCTCTGACAGGTAAATGAAGAGACTGACAGGTAAGTCTCTACATTTAACTGTCACAGCACTCTAATTGGTTAGCTTGAAATCCACCAATCAGAGTGTTCTGTGTCATTTTACACAGCGTGGGAAAGTTCTTTGGAATTTTCTAAACGCTGTGTAATTTGACTCATAACTCTCTGATTGGTGGATTAAGTAACCAATCAGAGTGTTATGAGTCAAATTACAATTACACACCAATACCTGTCAGTCTCTTCATTTACCTGTCAGAGCACTCTGATTGGATGGCTTAAACCCACCAATCAGAGTGCTCTGAGCCTAATTGCAGGGCGGGCAAGGCTTTATAAGCCTTCCCCCGCCCTGCAGAGCTCAGTCTGTGCAGGGCCCTCCATGGGGGAAGATGGATAATTTTTTTTTGCGCTTGTTTTTACAGGTACTTAGTTAAATGTTACCCCCTTATTATTTTTAGGGTGATGGGGGGTAGGTAGGGGTTAATTTTTTATTTAGGGCCCCCACCCGCCACTCAGGGTTGGGGGCCAGGGGGAGGACATTAGTACTTAGGCAATACTGTGCTTCGGAACTTCGTAAATTCTGTAATTTCGGAACTTTGGGACCTCAGCAATTCGGCACTTCGGCAATTCGGACATTTGGAAGTACCCGAAGGTCCGAATTGCCCGAAATTTGTCCGAATTCATATTCGGGCCAAAACGAATTGCAAATGTCTAACATGTAGTAGTACTGCTATTTTGATATGTAACCCCATGATGCCTGCTACATTTTCTTTTTTGTTTTCTACAAACCTAGTTTAGTCTCCTCTGTGTTTTATGTTTTCCTCCTTTATGTGGTGCCTCTCAGAGGTCCGTCATTAGCTCAAATAATCTGGCAATTGAGTATCTTTGATCTTTTATAAAACGAAAAGCAATCTTTTTCCTAATTGTGTTTTTTTTTTAAATTGTACCATACAGCTGCATCGCTTTATTGTCTACATCAGTGGTTCCCAAACTGTGTGCCACAGCGCTCCTAGGCACACAGGAGCACAGAAAAATGTTTCCCTGGTGCTATGATAATGGCACCCGGAAACATTTCTGCTGAACAGGGGCCTGGTCAGGCGCCGCAGCCCTTTAAGACCGCAACCGGGCCCCTGTAGTGTCAGCAGGCTGGGAGGAAGTGACAGGCTGGGATGCAGCAACAGCATGAGTGGAGAGGAGCAGGAAGAGCTGCTCCAGATCCCTCACTCCACCAGCCAGCAGCAGGACCAGCAATCAAGGCATCCTCCTGGACACACAAGGTAAGCTAACAGGAGGGTGGCTGCAGATATAAAAAATATCACTTGTATGTGTTTATGTCAGATTGTGTGTGTGTGTGTGTATCAGGGTGTGCATCTGTGTGTATATCTGCCAGTGGGCTTATCTGTGTATCTGTGTCAGGGTTAAGTCTATGTGTGCGGAGACATCTGTGTGTCAGGATGTGCATCTGTGTATGTGCACCTGTGTGTTGGGTGTGTGTTTTTATGTCAGTGTGTGTATCTGTATCATGGTGTGTGCATGTGTCAGTGTTTGGGAGTGTCAGGGTGCGTGTATCTGTGTGTCAGAATCTTTGTATATGTCAGTGTATGTGTGGGTTAAGGTGTGTGTATGTGTCGGTGTGTGTATATGTATCGGTATGTGTCAGTGTCTATATGAATTTGTGTGTATGTGTCAGTGTATTTATATGTATCTGTGTGTTAATGTGCATTATATCTGTGTAAGTATGTATGTATGTTTGTGGTAGTGTATGTGCATACATCTAAGCAGTCAAACACCAGCACAACATACAAACACACTCCTGCAATCTAACACAAATATTGCATACAAACACATCCCTTTACTCAAAGTACTTCACACAAATATACATCCGCATTTAAAAGTGAACATTACATTCAAACACACCCCTGTATTAAAATACTAAAACCATATACAAGCTTCCCTTCAAACACCAACATTATACATTACACTATAGTGCCAGTATATGCCGCTGTACAGTACAGTGCTGTACAGATATACAACCTAGAAATTGTGACTTGGAAGAATATTGAAATATTAAGGAAGCCTTGAACCTAAAAAGTTTGGGAACCACTGGTCTACAATATGTTTAAAAAATGCCCGCAATCGTGTAGGAACCCCCCCAGGAGATCTGGGGCGTACCTCGAGTTTCACACCGCACGGGCTGCACTAGAAATCCCGGAACTGATGAGGTAATACAACACTCACCTCACCCTTAAAACACGGCATCCCACAGACATATAGACACTATGGGGAGAAGATCCCAAAAACTACAATCAGGTGCAAGGAAAGACTTCCAAGATATAAGCGCCATGTTACAGCGCCCCACTGCCACAAAGATGGCAACCTCACCAGCCTGCACTGGGAGCCCAAACGGTTCAGAGTCATCAGCAGAGGACATGACAGGGCGTCCCCAACTCAGCCTTCACAGACAGCACCAGAGGGAAGGCAAAACCATACTCCAGCCACCAAGCAAGACATTGCGGATCTATTACACAAAATGAGACAGCTCCATGTGGCGGATCAGGAATTGCTCCGGACCGAAATAGCAGTAAAAACACGTACACAGGCCTCTGAGGAAGACATCCTAGACCTGATGCAAGAGGTGCATGGTTTTAGAGAAGCATTACAACAAATGCAATCCTCCCACGCTTCCCTAACAACCAGGGCTGACCTGACAGATAACCGCCACAGACTTAGGAGACAGGTAGTAATCAAAGGAGATGTCCAGCCCCCTAGTGCTGCAGACAAGACCAGGTAAACAGGGCTAGAACTGTATGTTAAGAAGTGGCTCAGAGACAGGAGAGCAGGCTTAGGATGCAGAAGGACCCAGGATCAATTCCCCTGTAAGGCACCTGTGGGGTGGCCACGCATAGCCGTCTGGAAGGCATGGGGAGAAGAAGGCACAGGGAGAACAGTGACACTCACTACCTAAAGTGCCTCACTGCCTCCCTTATGCCGCACACTCATGCATCTCAAAACTGAAGCAAGCACCACCTATAGCCACACAAGATGTTATAATCCATTGTCACTCTCTCACCAATAAAAAACAAATAATGGCTGTGGAGCATGGACAAACCCTGCTTACATTCAAAACCACCCAACTCACCTTCTTCCAACACATTTCATGGCACTGATCAATGACACCAGTGACCAGCCAACTGAGAGCTGCTGGCATCGAATACGATGGACATTACCAAGAACCCTGACCAAAGAGGGAACCACTAGGAGGATGTCTGAAATATCTGAAGCCGACACTTTCCTGCAGGCCCTCGGAATCCCTATAAGAGTGCAGACTCCCTTGAAACCTACTACCCCACATACATGGGACCCTAAAAGAACAGTGCCTTTCATCCCCAGAGGAGACGAAAGGTGAGGAGCCCAACTTGAACTGATCCAGAAATGCCTGCTTTATGCTGCACTACATTGTTTTGTTCCCTTATTACCCTTTTCATAATCTTTTAAACTTTGTTGTAACCACACACACAAAACTGACACACATTAGCCAACTGGCATCACTTTACGCCTCCCTATAGGCCCCTACACCATTTAGTGAGACCTTTTTTAGTAGCAAGAAGCCATAAACCTTGTACATGTGTTCTGAGACAGCAGAAACAAACGCATGCTACTCCCAATAGGGCCTTATCCTACAAGTACTTAATGCCCTTATAAGGGGCATCACTCGACTCGGCAGTGCCACTGTTAATGACCAAGATACTATGCCAAACAAATCATTACTGATGAACCACCAGACCAGAGTAGTCTCTGACTGAAATGCTCTCAACACAACTACCACATGTGGAGTGGAGCACTGATCATGGCCGCACACTACGTAGAATGTCCCAGATCAGGGAAAACGCCTGACAGGATAAGGCCTTGCCATAAACCTACTGAGCACTCAAACTTACCTGACATTAGCTACCCAGTTGGGCCACCGCTTGCCTGTAGACCAAATCACAAACTGATAGACTTGACACCCAACTTACACGACAAAATAGAATCACAAACAAAAAATGAGGTCTGATAAACTGCAATGTTGTATTCGTCTTGTCTATGTACAATTCAATATACGTTTCTTATGCTACATTCTCTTGCATACCTGTATTATGAATGTCATACCTCAATAAAACAAAGAATTTAAAAAAAATGTGGATGTTTATTGCTTATTGACTTACAATAAAATTGTACTGCTCCACATTCTAAGTAAAAATGAAAAAAAAAAAAAAGGGGCAGAGAATGGAATAACACGAGATGCTAAATTATCTCATCCTTGCTTGGTGTGTGTCAATTTGTAAAATTCTGAATGATTAGATAATATTTTTCACTGATCAGATATGTTATCAGCTTTAAAGTTTTATTTGTGTGTTTTTGTTTTTTTTTATCATTCATGCAATACTTGGCCAGGATCTGAGCAGTTAGACTGAACATCACATAAAACTGACAATGAAACCTATGCTCTAGTCACGAGAAGTGAAAGGGGAGACTCAGGACAAAGAGACACTGGCTTATAAACGGAACACTCAACAACAATTCTTTGAACTTCTCTGCACTGTTATTTTCTCACAGTCTGCAAACACTGTGTTTCTGTTTTACTTGTTAGGAACAGTTTTTTCATTAAGAACTGCTAGTTATTTTATTAAAATATTTATTAAAATATTCATTAAAATCTGTCTTAAATCTAGTGAAAAAAACAAATTTCTCTGAAGGCTTTTCCCACATTAACAAACTAACGGGTTTTAGAAAACTATATTGTATTACCTCAAGTGCGTTGACATAAATTTGGGTAGTAACCCAAGATGACTCGTAGAAAGCTTTTGGATGGCAGAGAGTTAGTGATAACCTGGGCAGGTGTAGTTAGAATCTGATGTTAATTACTTTTAGGGCCTATAAAGGGTGCTGAGTAAGTAAATTGAGAGGCTTAGTGCTAATAATTATTTCAAACCTGCACTCACCCCACTTCACAAGAAGTCTTTCCCCTTTAATAGGAGTCATGATCTTGTAGCTCTCACACAAAACATTCTGGGTGCTTGGTAGTGTTCTCAAGCAAAGCTCTAAAACCTTTGAGGCCCACTAAACTCAGATGTGATAAAAGGCACTGCCAGTGGAAGCCAGTGCCAGGATGTAACATCATACTTGGCAAGCTCAGCCTGTGCTATCGCCAGGGGGAGCAGGAGGGAAGGTTGGGCTCCCACACCAACCCTGGCTCTCTCCCTCCTCACACAGCAGGTAAGCAGAAGGAGAAGGTGGCTATTACAATTGGATGTGTGAGTGTTAGTATGTGTGTGTTAGTATGAAATGTTAGTTGAAGTGTTTGTTTGTATGAGTTTCAGAGTATGTGTGTTAGTATGTGTCTATGGATGTTTGTTCATTTGCATCTATGTGTTTGCATGAGTCAAGGCTAGCCTAACCCTAACACGCAAGTATAGAAAAAGAGAAATCAAAGGGCAGAAGTGAGTATCGGTCCTTAGAGTGACTGGGCTTGTGCAAAGCTAATATAGGTAGAATATCAGCAGGCAGACAGAGTATAAACAATAGCAGCCTGAGGTCAAATGAGTATAGAGATGCACAAATAGGAGGGACAAGCCAAGGTCTGGAATGCAGACGTGAAGAATAGTTAAACTAGCCAAAGTGAGAACCAGATAGGACAATAAACACTATAAATACACTCTTGTGTATACAGGAACTACAACTGGGCAAGGAACCAACGTGAATCCAGATGCTAAATACCCACTAGTGTCGGTGAGAGTCATGCAAGGAATGCCAGAGCATGCATGGTCGATGACGGCAAATTGACGCAGCATTCCAAGGTGTCGAAAAATGACACAAGCTATCCCTTTGACTGGAGGAATGATTTTTGAACTTATTTAGGCATGAAATTAGTAAAAACTACTGATGCAATTATCCAGTTCAACTATCTCAGACTCTTACAAAAAAACAAAGCAGACCCTGGAGACTTGGAAACAGCACAACGTAACATGGACAGACAGAATCAACACAGTAAAGATGTAAATCCTGCCAACCTGTCTCTATCCATTTCGGATTCTGGCAGTCACAATACTGACTAGAACTTAAGAAAAATTCAAGATGCCTTTTCTTCTTCATATAGAAGAAGTGACCCTCCTCGATGATCCATTCAAACAGTCTGCTTACCGATGTATCTAAGGGGCATGGGGGTCCCTAATATATGCAACTATTATATTGCATCAACCAATGTGGGCATCCCTGGAAAACAAATTCATCCACCCTTACTCTATACAACGACTTCTATGGATGCCAACATCTTCCATACCTGCCCTCCCTAAAGCACTAAAAACCACTAAACATTGCGTGCAATTCTGGCAATGTTGGCTCCCCATACTGACAGAGAATATAAAGGCTCTCCATAATACAACTACTGACTCCAGACCCCAATATTTCCGCCTGGTCAACCAAGCAGATTATGAAAATGAAAATAAAACTTCTAACTGCAAGAGGTATGGTCCCATTTGCAAAGTTAGCAAAACCGTTCCATTTTCCACCAGGAGAAATTTTTACATACCTCTGATGCCCTCCTTTCTCACAACATAGCCTTCTTACAAGATGATTTGCTATTTAGCTTTCAGAAATTGTCTTAAAAAGAAGGTAGCTGTGAAACCTCTGTCTATCTGTTATCACAGTTTGGCAGAACAGACCTCTCTAGAGAAACTCCAGTATATAGTGGAATGGGAATAAGACCTCCAAAATAATTTTACTACAGAAGAATGATGAAATGCAGCTTCAAGATTCAAGAGAACATCGAAATGTGTCGGTCACTGGAAAGCCCAAAAAACACCTACTCATGAGGTGGAACCTCATCCCACAAAGACTTTCCATATGTTCTAAAATGCCTCCACTAACTGTTGGAGATGAGTCCAAGCTACAGGCTCACTCCTTTATATTTTCTGGTAATTTCTCAGGCTGGAAGGATTTTGGAAAAGTGTAAGACACCTCAACACTGAATTCATGAAGATTACTCTGGAGGTCAAGACTGAATTTATGAAGATAACCTGGAGGTGTTCCTACTTGACTTATTCCCACCTATGGTTGAGGCATCAGTACTGATATGGCATATACTGAATGCAAAATCCTGATATCCACTAGTGAATATAACAGAAAGAGGGAATAAGAAAAAAATACAGTACTTAAGCTCTGAAACTGGAAAACATAGGAGTTCACCAAATCCTATAAAACATACAGGCAATACACAATAAAATGTGGATATCCAGGAGCTTAAAAGTAAAATTGCAATAAATAAATAGATTAAAAATATATATATATAATATTTTGCAAGTAGTTAGAACCATGCAAATCAAATAACAAATGGCTACTTAATAAAATACCTAAAAACACTAAAACACAGAAGGTCCAAAATGCAGTCTAGAGGGAATAAATACTTCAGTTTATATCTGCAGTCCCATCAATTATTATAAGTCTTATATTGTATCATAAATAACCTGTATCCTGCTTGTATAAACAACACAGGGTTAATTATGCCTCATTTCCACTGAGCAGATCAGTTCGGGTCGGTTCGGTACGGTACGCTATTTTGAGTGTTTCCATTATGAAAGTGGCCCATACAACCGAACCAAACAGCACCATTCATGGTCCCCCTTCAGATGTAGGGCCATAGGAAATGGTATGGTACGGTTAGGGCGGAGCTACTGGCGTCACACGATACATTCCACTGGTTGGCGGACAGAAAAACGTCAATGCTCGCGTCAAAGGCAAGCGCGAAACAAGCACCATGTCACCGTTTAGTCCAGATAATAGGAGAAGGATGCCTGCAAACAGCAAGGTCTGGTCGGCTCAGGAACTATCCACTTTCCTAACTATAATTGGCGATAGCGTTATTCAGAGTGAGCTTGATGGATCAGTGAGAAATCAAAAGGTGTATAAAGATATTTCTCAGCGGATGGCAGCTGAGGGATTTGAACGGACATTGGGTCAGTGTAGGGCAAAGCTTAAAAAGCTGAAAGGCCTCCCAAAGAACACAGACCGATGATACGGGTCACGTCCCCGGCAATCCTAAACTCGATTTGGATATGGGACAAATGTATCACCAAATATGGGCTGGCGTCATCCCCCTCTCCCTTGACCCCGATCCTCCGCAATAGAGAATTCCCTCCCGGCATGGCCCCCAGAAATTTCCGCAATATAGAAAGAACGGGTCTACAACGGCTACATCAGCTATATCAAAACGGGGAGCTTATACAATTTACAGACTTACAATCGGGTAACCATCTAACCCCCGCGGACTTCTTCAGGTTTGTCCAAATTCGGGACTTCGCGAAACAACAACATATTAAAACTGCTGCCCTGGGGAAACCCACCTTCTATGAGAAGCTATGCTCCGACGGGGTTTCCCCCAAGGGGATGATCACGTTAATATATGCACATCTCAGTGAAGAAAATAGAGAATGGGGAAGTTTGTCTTATACGGCCCAATGGGAGACCGACCTCGGGGAGGTTCTAGAGGGGGTAGAGTGGCAGGAAATATGGGAAGCGAACGCAAAAGTCTCAATATGTGTCACCCTCCAGGAGCAGTCTTGGAAAACTATGTTTCGGTGGTACACTACTCCAATCAAATTACATAAAATGCACAAACTGGAGACGGATGATTGCTGGAGGGGATGCGGGATCCGAGGATCATACATCCACATGTGGTGGGAATGCCCGAAGCTGCGGGTTTTTTGGGGATCTGTGGAGGATTTGGTGAGACAAACTTTCGATCGGCCCCTAAAACTTGATCCGTGGATCTACTTGCTGAATAGATCGGTAGACGGGTGGACAAAGAGGGAACAGACACTAGTACACAAGATCACCTTGTGTGCACGTCGCGCGATTGCGTTAGCGTGGCTCACTCCTGAGGGCCCAGAATTCTCAGGGGTTATCTCTAGAATCAAAGAGTGTAGAATCATGGACGATCTAACTGCAAGGGTGAGAGGGAATACTACGACATTCCAAAAAACATGGGAACCATGGGACAATAGCATACTGGGTTCGAACGAAGATTGAGAGCCTCTCACAAGTGGGTATGAACTCATGATATCCACATCCTTATGTAAAGTGACACGTCTGTTAATGCCACAACTGAACTGCCCCCCCCCCCCATCCGCCCTCCCTCCACCTCCTTCTTTGCTATTTCCTTTTTCTTGGGTTTTCTATCCTATCCTTTTCCTCTCCTTTTCTAATTATTCTTATTTCTTTGTTTTCCGTTTCTTTCTTTATTCAAGCAGGATCATACGGTCAGAGGACTGAAGCAGCTAAAGTACTGAAGGGATAAACGTACATAAAGGCTAATCGTTTTCCCTATCGGTCTGCCCTAGGTTAAAATAACTTACCCTAATGGACTGGGGGCCCCAAGGTTTTTTCTGGCAGAAAGCGCATGCAAGGTCCAGGTCGAGTATTACCTATCTACAAGCTATGTAATTCCTTGTGGCCCCCTTGTGAGCCTAAATATGTATATTATACCTGTGATGTTTATAGTGTTTTGTAAAACCTTCCGTAGCCGTCAGGTACCAAGGTTTTCTTAATTCGAGGAAAGGGCTAAGGTTATATTAGGGGATGTACGCCATGTTCTCAAAACTTATATCCAAATTGGCTTCTGCGTAAGCCCCAAAGTTACATGCATTCCTGTTGAGTATATTGTGCAAACTCAAAGTTTTATAAAAATAGAAAAATCCCTTGGCAGGTAGCCAAATTAGCTTATAGGCTCCATAATTTACTGTCTATGCATTATATTAGCACATGTATAAATACAATTGAACTTGCTTACTGTTTATCAGGCTTTTGCACAAGCCGTCACGTTAATGTTACCTGACTACCATTGCCAAGATGAAAAAATAAAGAATTAAAAAAAAAAAAAAAAGCTGAAAGGCCAATATAAAAAAATTAAGGATGCCAACAGCCGTAGTGGAAACAGTCAAAGTACTTGGAAGTGGTACGATGCCATGGATGCCATTTACGGTCATAGGCCGGCAAACCAAGGCAAGGAGGGAGGTCTGGACTCTGCATCTGCACTTCTCGAATCCATGATAGAATCCGTTGGTAAGTTTTTTTTCGTACTTGGCATTGGCTTTCGCTCTGCTAACCATATATAAATTCACTGCACAAAACCATTAACTATTTGCACAAAAAAACACATTTAGACTGAATTATTGATCTGTGCATTTTCAGATACAGTTGATGGACTCTCCAATGATACCTCAACCTTTTCTTATGTTTCTGACGATGGTCCATCAACATCGTTCAGCAGCACCAGGACGATGACGTCAACACCGACCCAACCACAGAGTATGCCCAATGCACCCCAGCACACTGCTAAGACATGATGCTCAGAGTGAAAGTTGTAATTATGCATTTTCCTAACTTTTAATTCACAGAAAACTGTGAACTCACTCAAAATGCTTCTATGTAGTTTGTTTGCTAAATTAAATCCATAATCATAATTGTACATTGTCTGTATATACTGCTATTTAAATTTCATTGTGTTTTGAGCTTATTTTAAGTATATTGTGTTTATTGAGTTTATTTTAATTTGTGCTTATACTGCTCTTATGTGTTACATCTTTCCTTTATTTACATTATGTTAGATAATATATATATCCACCTGTTTTTTGTACCAATTGCTAAAAAAACACACTATTCTGGTCTTTTGTATATTCCAGGTGATAGGAGACGGTTTCAGCTGGATTTGCGCACAGTCATGGAGGATATGCGGGCAGCAGAGGAAAGGCAGCAGGAAAGGATGGAGAACCTTTCTGAGCGGCGGTTTCAGGCACTGCGTCAGGATGCCCATAAAGTGCAGCATGTATTTTAATTTCAAAGAACCAAAAGCCAAATAGAGCAAGGACGAGCTGCTGGATGACCTCCATTATTGTTATTTGTAGCGTCACGTATGTTGTCGCACTAGTGTGACGCCACGCTAGGCATTTGGCGTAAACCACGCAAGCCTCCAGGCAAATGAGAAATAAAAAAAACATGAAAAAAATATTATTCATTTATGTATGGGCATATTAGTATAAAAAACTAATAGCCTCAAACACAGTCTTGGGTGACACAATATGAAACTAAGTGTTAAGCCTTGTAAAAGAAACAATCTATATACAGTGCAGAAATGAGATACTAAAACGATATTAGTATCAGAAATGCTAATGCATATGCAAAAAAAGGAAAAAGAAAAAGTGACTTGTCCTTTCAAAGAAAATAGATGGTTTATTCACAAATAGTAAAAAAACAAATTTCAGTAAGAAAAGTTAAAAAATAACGATCAAATTATAAAATCACTATGGAGTCCAATGTGAGGAGAATGAAAAAGGCAGTGTGACCTGTATCACCAACCCGGATGGATGAGGATTGTGATAGTCAGTATTCTTCTCGGTAGTGTAGCAGCTGGTGAGGACGGCGTGCTCCTCTGCATCTTACCTCCGACCTCACATCGAGAGGTGAGCTTCGTATATGGCGTCAGTACCGGGTTAGGATGTTGTCGGTCGCAAGTACTCGCTACCCAATCTCTCCTCAGTGGGTGTTTCTCATTTCTGCACTGTATATAGATCGTTTGTTTACAAGGCTTAACACTTAGTTTCATATTGTGTCACCCAAGACTGTGTTTGAGGCTATTAGTTTTTTATACTAACATGCCCATACATAAATGAATAATATTTTTTTCATGTTTTTTATATTTCTCATTTGTAGAGTATACTAACTTCATGAGTACCTAATTAGCCCTGTGTTGTTTATACAAGCAGGATACAGGTTATTTATGATACTATATAAGACTTATAATACTTGATGGGACTGCAGATATAAACTGAAGTATTTATTCCCTCTAGACTGCATTTTGGACCTCTGTGTTTTAGTGTTTTTAGGTATTTTATTAAGTATCCATTTGTTATATATACTGATAGCAGAAAAAATGATCATGGAAGTGGCACGGAACTCTGACAATCCATCAACTCTGAAAATGGTAATTGAATGCCTTAACTCTACAAAACTATAAGAAGAAATGGCATACAGGGCTACAGGTCATATCGACAAATTCCAGAGGACATGGCATCTATATAGATATGATTTGAGCCACCAGGAATCGACGCAGCAGTCTAACTTCTAGGTCCACTTGTCCTTTTTGCCCTTCCATCTCTCTCTTTTCTATTTCTTCTTATGCTGGAGGCTACATTTCCCCGTAAGGATCTTCTATGGTTCTGATTCTGCTCCTTCCTATCCCATCCGTATTTCCGTGATGTAAACCATTGCCCCTCTAAAGAAAAATCAACATACTTTCACAAAGTAGCAATAAATGTTAGGAATGACACAGAATGGTTGCCAACCGGGTACACTAATAAATTTGGTTCTACTTGTATAAGTCATTCTAAAGATTGATGTCAATGTCCTGCATCCTTTACTTTTGTATTATCTTTGTACCACTGTACGCATGTATTCTATTTTCAAAAATATCCAATAAACATTATTTTAGGGAAAAAGAATTATGTTAGAATTCTGTGTCAGAATTTCTGACAAAATGATACAAAGCATCAATATGCAGGAGCTGATGTCATTGGTCTGAAGGGAGAATTTGACCTCGGAAGTACAATAGTGGTAAGTTTTATCATATATATATATATATATACAAAGATAAGTAGCTTGGCACTCACCCTGTCTCACTCTGTATACTTCTGCCTTAGTGCAATCCCACGTTATGGAGTATATATGAGAGAGTAAAAGATGCACTCTCAGGTCTTTTTAAATAAATCAATATGTGTTTGTTTAAACAAAGATATTACATATCATCTGACCGACGTTTTGACCTGAGGAAGACATATCATATTGATTTATTTAAAAAGACCTGAGAGTGCATCTCTTACTCTCTTATATATATATATATATATATATATATATATTTGTGCTGGGAATTTATCTAATACGTAATGGAATGTAGAAGGAGAAGCAAAGTTGGTTGAGGTGTGCCGAAACCAACGTACGAGTAGGCCTGTAAAAGAGGGCCCACAAAGGTGAATTGTTAATATATATGGGTGTAGGTGGGTGGGGACAAACAGCTTGCACGACAAAGGTAAGTAGGGGGTAGGGTTTATTTAGGATCACAACTCCTCCCACAAATTCAGGCCAAATGGCCTTCCAACTTGTACTTGGAATTTATCTAATACGTAATGGAATGTAGAAGGAGAAGCAAAGTTGGTTGAAGTGTGCCGAAACCAACGTACGAGTAGGCCTGTAAAAGAGGGCAAAAGAGGATTCAAAGAAAAACACACTTTATTGGAAGTTTATACAGGTTGTGTACTGAAAGCTTGTAAGGAGTTTTACTCTGATTGAGGTATATATGTAACTGAGCTGAGGATTACCTGTGGCCCCATCACTTAGTGATGTAGACTGGGGTGTAAGAGCTTGAAGCTGCTGATGCAGCGCTTTTGCGAAAAAGCGAGACCAGAGAAGGAAGCCATGATGTGGCTTACCTTAATGGAAGGTTTAGATGTGAAGTAGTGGATTAGGACTGATAGTGTGTGGCTGACCATGGAGACGTAAAAAACAGAGTGACAGCATAGGAGGTATAAATAAGATGCTTGATTTGTAGGCTTAGAGGAAGAGGCAAAAAGTACAATAGTTTAACTGCAAGAGTCATGAATCAAGCAAACTCTACTTGTGACATGGTACAATATACAAAGCCCTAGCGTGAGTGATAGAGTAGTCGTGAAACTGCGTGAAGCGTGCGTAACTGTACGAGGTGTATTTGTGTGCTCAGTCCAAAATTAGCTCATGGAAAGGTGGTACCCTGGATGGTACGTAGTGGGTCGTAGGGGGTGCCTGAAAGAAGACCTTGAACTGAGCGTGAAAGAGCGTCAGCGGCTGTGTTGTGGACGCCAGGAATGTAAAGGCAGACTAAAAAGAGCTGAGAGGTTTCTGCCAGCCAAGTCAGCCTGTAAATCAGCCACAAAATGGTTAGTGAGGATGGCCGCCCGAACGTAGGCCAGGTGCCATAGTGAAGGGTGAATAGGTAGTAGATTAAAGGTGTTGGATAAGTCTGTCTTGCTCAACCAAGCCTTACTACTTGCTGAAGTGATAGCTTGTATGGCATGGTCAATTTTCCTAGTGCAGTGAGAACTTCATAGCGGGGATGAGGGAGTTTGATGCTGGGAATGGATGTAGAGTGCCATGTGGAAGAGGTGATCAGACGTATTATATGGTATAGTGAATGGCTACCTCGATGGGAATGGTACGCCAAGATGAGAAGTGTGAAGACCGGAAGGAGGCGATCATGAAACCAGCGTATGACTGCTGTGGACAGAAGGTGGTCCACCGTAAGAGGGTCAATGGGTGCAGATAATAGGTTAGGGCATACGAGTGTACCTGTGGGAATGGCGATAAGGCCCGTGTGAACCCCTGTGAGAAACCCGGCACCAGAATCTACCAGATGCCTAGCTGGGTGTAAATGCACATAGTATTCCAGGATATTAATGTTAACCTTAGTTGGGCGTATCTTAGGTGACAGACGGTCTGCGTTTGTGGATTAGGTGCACCCGCGCCTTCCCCAGAAATTAAATGGTCAGCCCGGCTAGTCTCTCTGGCCGCCTCCCTGACTAGTGCATGGGTTGAAGAAGTGGTGAGAAGTAGAAGTGGCTGACTCTATGCGAGAGACAATGATAAACAGAGGAATGGAAAGCTTTGTTAAGTCGTGGTCTGACTGTTTAGGACTTCTGAAATGTCACCATGAATGTAACCTTAGTACTGAAGGGTGTCTTGTGAAGTTAAGTAGTGATGTTAGTTTAACGTCCTTTCCATTGAGAATTTCCTTCTCCATGGAAATTGGAACAGAGTGGGCCGGTGAGACGGATGGAGTAGTGATAGTGGGTGGTGAGGGACGGGGAGGGAAATGAGGGGTAAGCCAGACTGTATGACCGAGATCACCAGGTGAGGGCCTGCCGGGCTTAAAGAGACACCTGGTGTGGCTATAGCCGATTCCATTTATCAGCCTGTTAATCATTTGGAGGCTGGCCAGGATAGCGACCGGGGTCTCCTGATTGGAATCTGAGGAGAAAACTGACGGCCTTTGTGAACTAGAGCCGGGCCTGGGAACGTTGGTCTGAGCCGTCGTGAGCCTGTGTAGTTCTGCCTTACTGGCAGTGGCTGGGGAGGGGATACCCCTGTGTCTGAGCTCTGCTGATATTTTTGGAATGTACCAGAATCCCAGGTAACTGAGGGTAGAAGGGTGAGGGATTACTTTGGAAACCCAGGCCAGACTGGCGTGCTGGGTATTTCGTCCAACAGCAGACCGATTATTGGGATGGATACTTGTGACATTCTGAAAAAGAAATAATGATTTGGATAAGTAATGTGTCTTAGAGGTGTGGATGAGACCTTCGGAGAACTGGCCTGCTAGCTAGTGCAGAGGCGAAGAATTTACCTAGAACCAAGTGACAGGTGAGGCCCTGCTAGTGCCAAGTGGCGGAGAGAGGCTCTACCTATGATTTGGGCCGAGGGAATTTTGTGGCCACTAGAACGTGATGGCAGGATGTCGGCCTCTTTGTGACTTTAAGAGATTCAAAACGTGTGGCCGTGACTTGGGAGGCCCTAACTGTGGCCTTAAAGAAGGGCGAGCGAGGTGGCTAACTATGATTTGGTCGTGGGGCTGAAACCTCAGTGTATGAGGTGGGGGGTAGACCTCGCGGGACCGTAGTATTACTTAGGAGAGCTAAGGCCAGCGCCTAACCCTCAATGCCAGTTCTCTAGCCTGATGGGGCTTGTCTCTTAGAATGATGTGATATAATGTATGTAGATACTTAAACCATGAGTGTTTGTCCTCTTTCTTTGATGCGCAGGAAGATTACCATATATTCTTGCTTCTGCAGGGAACGGGCCCAGCCGGGAAACCTTAGGGAAAAAGATGCTAGTGGGCCTGAGGCGTGCCACTGGTATAATGAGTGTAAAAATGTTGAACGTATTGGTAGGTGTGTATCAGAGATACCGTAACGTAAGAACTCGGGTAAGCTGAGGGACCTGAATGTTGGTCTGTCAATTAGACAAGCCCCTGGGGTCCCACAATGTGAATTTTTTGAATGATACGAAGGCGAAGTGAGGCCTTAAGGAGAAACATAATCGTAGTGAGTAAGATTACCAATACCTGATACTGCAAAGCAGGGAACCAAGTAGCCTGTAGGTTGTCGATGGCGTAGGACTTGACGAGCTGCGGTAATGACATAGGTCTAAGTAATGATATGTAGAAATGAATGACAAAACATGTACCGTTAAATATAGTAGTAATACGGTGGATTATGATTATGAGACTGTTGTTGACGTTTGTGAGGAATCTTAGACCAGGTACGTCTCGAAGTTTAGAACCCACCTTGAGAGGTGGGGGGGCTGTAGGAGGCCGTGGAGGCTGAATAAGACCTCAATGAAAAACGTAAAATGGTAAACCTTCTTACCTGTTACCAAAAAGCAGGATACTGGGTACCTCTTTTGGAGCTTTGTTTGAAGAAAAGTATAAGTAGTAGCAAGGTGGTGTAGGTTTGTGTGATTGATATTTACTTGCCATAAGGAATCTCAGCTCTGGCCCGTTTGAAATTTAGAACCCACTTTGGGAGGTGGGGGGCTGTATGAGGCCATGGAGGCTGAATGAGGCCTCAAGGGAGAACGTAAAATGGTAAACCTTCTTACCTGTTACAGAAATGCGGCATACTGGGTACCTCTTCTTGGAGCTTTGTTGGAAGAAAAATATAAGTAGTAAAACCCAAAAAACATATGCAGTGTAAGTGTAAGGAACCAGTATATAAGAACTTTTAAGGAACGGAGGTTTTAAATCGTGCTAATGGTCTGTAAACCGCCTGGAGAAAAAGGACCGTAAGGCTTAACCTATGAGCGGAGAGACCTTAGTTGCGTAGAAGACTAATACATAAGGGAAAGTACAATAACCTAACTCCCAGCAGGGTATGATAATGCCTGGAGGTGTATTTTTTAAACATAACTGATAAGAGAAAGTGGTCAAACTGTGCTTTAAGAAAATATACCCTGTAAAAGATAGGAGTCCCATAATTATGTGACCATGGGCAGGAAAATTAGAAACACATATTATTTAACCAGTGGTGACTTTAAGAGCCATGTAATAAATACACATAAATCCAAATAGGATAAATAATGCGAGTGCTTAGTTACGTGAAAGCAAACTATGTACAATTACAGTAGATTTGAGAATTTAAGTATTGTAGCGTCTTGCTTTCGGTAAACGAATGAACAGAAGAACTGTGATGAGAAAGAACTCCTGTGTTCGGTTAAATTGAGCATACAAACAAATTTTAAACGAAAGCCAATGTATATGTGTTCGGCTGAAAGACCGAACTTATGAAATAGTCGAACGTAAGTTTGTTTAGTGCGGTCGGTAGTTAGTTTATAAGAAAATGTAAACGACAGAAGTGTGTACTCTGTGGTCGGCTGTTAGCCGCACGAACGCACAAGTACACGAACGGAGTAAGAGCACGAATGGGTAAGTAATGAAAGGAGCCTATCCCCGCATTTTTAGGCCGGAACATGGGAAACAGCCGAACGCCATTTCCCACGTTTATGCTTACGTGGACGTGCCGGTCTTGTGACCGGAAGCCGGGTAGCAAGCGGCGAAGTCGGGTAGAAGCCGGTGGACGGACACGGAAGACGGAGGCAGGAGCTGCTGGCGATGGACTGCTTGCTGGAGACTGCTTGAGACAGGACTTGGCGGGAACGACGAACCGGAAGTGCAGGTAACCAAATGGCCTTCCAACATATATATATATATATATATATGTAAATTTATTTATTTTAACTTGGGACTGGGGAAGCCAGTTCTGTAACCAAAACCAGTTTTCTTTTTAAAGCACAGTTATTTCCAGGGCACTCCCATACATAATAGGTTAATCCCTCCTCTGTACCTGGGAAATAATTGAGTCAAGCACTGTATTAACTCAATTATCTCCAGACACAAAAAAACACATTTTTATAACATTAAAAATACCCCCAAAACAAATGGAAACCCCAATATAGTCATATCTCCTGATAGTCGCGATCTTGGGGACCAACATATCTAAAAATCACCCAGATTGGTTCAGGGGTTCAGGATTTCCATGGAAGTCCCAGACTGACCAACCGCACGCATGGTCCTATGCCCAAAACAATTCTAGAGAATCAGGGCTTGCAGTCGGTCTAATTTGGTAGCTCACAATGTAACATAAATACGAATGTAACCAGTTTGTATGTATACTTAGTCTGTGTCTCTTGTTTGGGAGTGAGTTTCAACCAAACGCTGCTCTTCTCAAGTGAATCCAGTCGAACAAACGAAGAGATGGAAGTCCTAGCAGTGCTCACACCATCGAGTGCCTGATTATAGTTCCATGCACTCGATGAACCAACACCGCTGTATGTGTTCGTGGCTGAAGATGGCCGCAACCACGTATTCGAACATACGAACGACGACCACCCAGCTAACCACTTAGAACGTTGTGGTTAGCGAGGTCAATAAAGGCAATAAGCAGCACATGACGGTTCTAGGTGGTCGGTCCGTTCGACAGTTCATTCGGTATATGAACAGAATTAGTCTCAACTGTTCGGTAAGCCCTGTATACCGAACCACAGAGGGGAAAAGGCACGAACAAAGCCTTTTCATTGTTCTGAACCAAAGTTTAACACAGGGGCCATAGCCCTGAGGCAAGAGGCTGGCAAGCAGGCCCCTCCAAGAACCAGTGGTGAGGTTACTTTCGCCACATATCTTCCCCCTCAAAGCAAGCGTAACCAGGTACCTGACCTCCAGTCGGTCGGTACCTGAATTAGTTGAGTAACCCACCCATAAGCAAGTACTGGACCTGGTGACTTCTGTAGCCCTTCTGTAGCAGTTAAGTGGGCATTTTTTCATCCGGGCCTCTCTGTTGCTCTCCGGTTTGGTGTTGGGGTTACCCAGTGGGCAGAGACCAGTGGTGCTCTGCCCCGCAGCCAGCGTTACGGCTGGGTATATCAGAGGGTCATCAGGTCCTGGACAAAGGGAAAGGGGAGGGCAGAGGCCAGCTGCTCTCTCCCCAGATGCCAGCTCTTCTACTGGGATGGGGCCAGTGAGTATTGCTGTCTCATCCACTAACCCCCACAGGACCCGGTTGGGAGTCTGCTGTGGAGAGGTAGGAGGAGGGATCACCTACCTCCTCCTCCTGGTATTTCTGCGGGGTTGGTTGGGGATCTGGACCAGCAGTCCAGCATCCATATAGGTTTGGTACAGAGACCGTGGTCCCATCTGCACAATTGGGGTCAGGGGTGCGGTCCCGCTGTAGGTGAGGAGAGGGACCAGTTGTCTCCTCTCCCGGTATCTCTGGCGGCTTCTGGAGGGTGAGGCCAGTTGCCTCCACTCCCCAGGATGCTTTCTGCTGTAGGGTAGAGAGACCGATAATCAGGCTGCCGATGGGGAGAGAAACTGGTTGTCTCCTCTCCCTGCATTGTACACTGCCGCTGGGGAGTAGGGCCAACTGTCCCTACTCACGGTAACTCTGGCTGTAGTTGGGGATCTGGGCCGGCTGCCCAACATCCTTGTAGGGCCGGTGGAGAGACCTCGGTCTCATCTCCACCTGCCGACTGAGGGTCTTCCCAGGACCAGTTGATAAGGTCCCCTACTTCTGGAGCTGGTAGTGAAGCAGGGGATACCTTGGCCGGGTCTTCCCAGTTGTAGGGTGGCAGGTGTGGGTCTACCACCCAGCTCTCCTGCTCTCCCTGCAGGGTAGATTGGGGCCGAATTGAGCTGAGCAGGTTTAAGGTAGTCCTGCTCGAGCTCCCACTCCATTGTCACCAGAGATGTCAGATCTTGTCTCACCTCATTAACGTTATCCCAATCCTGCATGCCCTCCTTGTACTCATGTGTCCCAGAATCGGAACTCTCCAGTACTTCCGGACTCCGGTTCTGCGAAGGACTCCCACAACAGGCCAGGGCCATTGTAATTGTAATGTCGTGCTCAGCCATTCAGGGGGCATGCTGAACCGTGTACCATCAAAGTGCCTCGTATGCGTCATCCAACCAAAGCTCCTTCCATACCAGGCTCTCGAGCTCCGTCACCCACTCCTCCATAGGCTGCTCTCCCAGGAGGGGCTTCTGCAGCGCTACTCGCATCTGTAGGCGCTGCTCCTCGCTGGGGAGACTCTCACCCCGCCGACGCTTTTTACCCTCCAGGGCCTCCTACTAAACTTCCTTCCGGGCTGAATCCCTCCAGTCTGGGTCATCTTCCTCCTCGTATAGGAACGCTGTTCGGGAACTAGCTGGTTCCATACTGCTGTAGCTAGGGGCGCTGTACGGGTACTAGCATTGCCCTCAATTATAAATCCAAGAACGGTGTCTCCAGGATGCTACTCCTCGCGCTAGGAAGCCATCCCACCGCTGTACTATAAGCACCGCACCGGACACCATAAGCACCGTAGCCACTTAGCCGCCGCAGCTTGGCTGTCCTCTACCCACCCTGGGCCCAAGCCCAGGATCCAGCTTCCAGTGGGTGGACCTCTCCGACTCCAGAGAGTCTAGCAGGTATAGCTGTGAAGCTCTTTCAAGAGCTAGTGATTATAGCCAGTATAGCAATCCAGAGCAGGTTTAGCTGGTATAGCTGATATGTGGCGAAAGTAACCTCGCCACTAACCTAAATAAGTAAAATGATGGCTAAATTTGGATAGGTGTATGAATGTTATCACCACTTGTAGTTGCACTGTATGGAGTGTGGGTGTGCTATTTAGACATTCTTAGTGTTAATTCATGAAAGCTAATCAAATGTACAAAGAACAACAAGGGCAAAGGTCTTGGCAGGGGATAAATAAGAAGCAACAACCGATTACAAGCTCTGGCCTTTGTAGATTTCTTCATGCAACAATAAATACATTGTGTCTACACACTTTAGACCAGAAAAGCGAGGCTTTCATCTTCATGACAAATATTACAATTTTTATGTCTTACGCAGAGCCACAACTGCATTTAAAAGACAATATTTATTATATTATATGCATTAAATATAATGTCAGTCACAGTGGAGAGACTAAATTAAGGACAGCATCTACAAATAGCAGTTGCTACCCGGCATGTAACTCCCACCAATCTCAGACACCCTGAAAATGAATGTACCAGAGCATTAACCCTCATTAAACATATTATGTACTATAAACATTACAAAATGTTATTCTTTGAGTTATGGCTAAATATTTATTCTCAAGGTTTGAGGGATTTTTGGAAACCATTGAACATCCTGCCATATGGTTTATTACGATGTCTCTAAAACTCATAAATAGTATTATTTACCCATAATGCACACTTCACCAAGACAAATACTTATTCTTTTTAAAATATTGCACGACCTGCCTGTTGTCTCAACAGGCAGGCCATGTTTTCAAATATTCTACTGCTCTGTGAATATGAATGAACTCGCAATGCGCATTAAAGTAACACTCCAAGCTCCATAATCACTACAGTGCACTGTGGTGGTTATGGTGCCAGAAGTTCCTTGGCACCCCCTAAGCAGCCTTACCTGAGATCTGCTGGGCACTGCGCCCCGTCTCCCCTACTTTTTGTGAAGAGCTGGAAGCTAATAAGCAGGAGATTATCAGCAATTCAAGGTGAATTTTAAATCTAGGAGCAAAGTAATCAACTGGAAGGAACGATATTTGACATTTTGGTATTTTAGCCTAAAGTTTGACATTCTCTTTGAATTCCTAATAATAAATGCTTTGTGACTGCCCATTAAAGAATCTTTCTAAAATTTTAAATTTACTTTGAACCCAAAAAGAATACACCAGGGTTTAGTTACTATACGTCCCTCATTCTTTATAATATATGAGGACTGTCCGTAAAGTAGCCTTGCCACATTTACCTAAATCTTATCGACAGCCTGAAATCTCTTCCCTTTCAATGGTCAGAAGTGGCAGGGCGCCAAATCTTTCCACAGATTTTTGACCATCTTTGAAGCATTTGTGCCAAACTTTTTGTTGCACTGCTCTCACTGTATCGTCCCTGAATGCCTTCTGAATCATCAGAATAGTTTCCACGGCGGAGTGTTCAAGCTTATGCAAAATTTGATGCAGATTTGTTGCTCTACTCGCTTAGTCATTTTGAATGCGACGGTCACACAGTAAACAGTCAATCAGGCCTAACTGATGGAATCAAGTCGTCAGTGGCCCGGTCAGTGCTGCGGTACTTTAATAGTGCCACCGGGCCAATTTAGTGATTTCAGTGCTGGGAGGAAGCGACAGCTGGTCACTTCCTCCCAGCTCACTCAGAGCGCCAACTCAGAGGCAAAGAGGAGGGAGTGTGGACAGGGAGAAACTCAGACTCACAACAGCCTAGGGCAGCCGACTGGACCCCACAGAAGACCTTCTCACGCATCTTAAAGGTAGAAAACATGAGTTAGCTAAAAAAAATTTACATTTTGCACATTTGTCTGTGTATGTGTGTATATGTCTATCTGTGTGTGTATCTGTATGTTTGTGAGTCTGTATGTTTGTGAGTTTTTATATCTGTGTGTTATTCTGTGTATCAGTGTGTATATCTGTGTGTCTGTATGTGTGTTAGTGAGTGTGTGCGTATTTGCATGGGAATCAGTGTATCTTTGCGTCTGTGTACAAGTATGAGTGTTAGGGTGTGTGTATCTGTATGTGTGTCAGTGTGTGTCTGTGTATCTATCTGTGTGTATGTGTTTGTCTGTACATGTATCTGTATGTGTTTCAGTGTTTGTATCTGTGTGTAATTCTGTTTGTCTGTGTATCCTGTCTGTGGAAGGGGAAGCAGTAGAAACTATAGTGACAGAAACACACTTTTGTATTTGTAGCATTACAGTATAGCTTTAAAGAACACTTCAAGCACTGCAGTGGTTATGGTGCCAGGAGTGCCCTGGCTAATTGTGGAGAATTTACAGAGCAAATACAAACGGTGCAGGGAGTCTACCAACACTAGAACACTCTATATATGGAACGTTCTGTTTGCTTTGCGTTCCGCTGACCATGTATATATAGGCTCGCGTTCTATACCGGCCTTGTGCTGCTCTTTTTTCCCCTTTCCAATAAAGTTTGGCGACAAAAAAAAAAAAAAAAAAAAAAGTCAATAAACCCCAGGCCTAGACTCTCCTCCCTCTGCCATCGCCTCCGCCTTCCTCTCCCAGTCTGGGCGGTTTGAGAGGCCTCTTTGTGTCTGGCTGTGACACATGAGCAGCGGCAGGAGCAGGAGGAGGTGGGTCTGTGTATGTGTGAGAGAATAAGGGAGGAGGGGAGCTTATTCGGTGCCTTCCTTATCAGCCCTTCCAAGCCACAACTCTCCTCCTCCTCTTAGACCTTATCACAACAAACCCTCCTTTTAGGTGGCTTCCCCAGGGGAGGAGAGGGCAGCCTGCTGAGAGGCTGGGGGGCTACTCCATGACATAACAGGGAGCATGCACACATAGCACTGCCAAAGCTCATCCTTCTGAGCCCTGCACAGGCCTTCATCCTGGGACTACAAAATCCAAGTAAACTGCATTCTTTGGAATATTGCCTTTTAATTTATTTTTTGTTGGAGGACAGGACCAGAAGCTTAACCCTGTATACCATTTAATAGTTATATAGAGATCTATCTATTTTCTAAATACCATTTTCTAGAAAGAAAATGATTTGACATTTAAAAAAAATATATCCTTAAGAAGCCCATAAAGTGCTGGGAAAGATCTGAGGAGAAGAGAAACAGATTTCTTGCTTGGAAACTGGGAGTAGGGTGACATCAGTCTAAGCTGCTTCCAGGTGCAAGAATACATTTCAGAAGCAAGAAGAAAAATTTACTGCTACTAAGGAAGCAACATTGAATATATGAAACTTCTTAAGAATATTTCCTTGGAAGGATACATTGTATCATCAGACTTTGCTTTGCTTTTTGTAGGATACTGCTATAATAAGCAGGACCTAAGTCATAATTTTTTTTGTATGGTCTACAATGGATTTTGCAGTATTTGCATTTAAACCCTTGTATGTGATGGGGATGGTTGTGGAATCTCATGCCTGATTTCTTGCTGTTGGAAATGATTTTTCAGGACCTTGGTGTTTTCATTTACATGCTGTGACACAGTGTGGGAAATAATACAGCTCTCTGGGAGTGCTGTAGCCCCCCAGGCTTACACCTCCCCTGGTGTGAGACCAAAGACATCATCCTTGCTACAGCAGCTATTCCTGCTCTGAAGGATCCTCTGTCCCTAATGGATTAGCCAGCAGAATCACGTTCATCGGGAAATCGGATTACAGTTGAATAGATTGTATCTCTGTTATTTTTCCATTGCTCTAGCTACTTACTGTCCCTTCCCCCAGTTCTTTGGGGGCTACCTGGGTTATGGCTTCAAATCAGATCCTCATTTTGCTGTTCCTTGCATTGTACTCCACCTTGCTCTTAACAGCAGCTGCTGGTAAGTCCCTTTTCCTCGTCAATATTTTTTAACATTGATCATCAGATACTTGGCGTAGCAGAGATTTGATGCTGGTACCATTTTTGTTTTCTATCTAAATGATTTAATCTGTGGATTTTACTTTAAAAGAATCCGTAAAATTTTTATTTAATTTATTACTACTAAAGGTTATTCTATGATTAATTTGCTGACAATGCTTTGATTTGCTTGTGAAATCTTTATGGGGAATTCAGAATTTTTAGAGATTGTATAATACAGCTATACTGGAGATGGTGGTTGTGGTTCTTTGATGGGAGTGAAGTGATTCAGGATGAAGACATGTGCAATAGTGTCCTGACCATTAACTGTATAACATGAGATTGAATGGGAGTGGCACTTACTGGGAACTTCATTGGCGCAATACTAAGGACGCTCACTGCAGAGATCCCTAGATTTCGCAGCCTATCCAGTTTATAATTTCCAGGCCCTTAAAAACATTTAAATATAATTTGTATGATTTAAATTATTTATATTTTTTTTAAATAAAAAAAATGTTTTTATATGTAGTACTAGGTGTGACCGCAGTATAAATTTTAATTACATGGTATTGTACGAATAATAGAGCTGGCAATTTCGCACAAGCATCAGGAGAAATAATCTATGTATGGAAAATTTTATCACATGATTGAAAAACAGCCAATCTTTTTGCTTTGCGCTCTATATTTAAAATAGAACCAAAAATCTTGATTTTTGTATGATGTATATGAAAATTGTGAAATAATAATAAACCCTGCATGCTTGTAAGTCATGTTTTTAGGTACCAAATCTCAGTGATTTTAAATGATCTTATTGGTGTGACCCTCCAGATTTTTCTGGGGTTAAAAGATTCACGTTTAGTATGGCAGAATATACTCAATCTTCACATTCTGGTTTATGGTGGACAGGGTATGTGCTGTCTTCATAGTTTCATTAAACGTGAGCTATTATTGCAGGTTTCAGCATCCGTTGAAAAGATTTGCTTGTCGCTGCAATGGGGTGCTAATCTTAATGCTTGTGCAGTCTTTTCATTCTATTATGTGTCTGCTGCTGTCTCTATGTAAAGCCATTGTGTGCAAGGCCAAAATAAAAATGTGATATTTCCACACGCCACTTCACAATTTAAGTGTGCCGTGGGCGTTACTAGTTTTTCTGTGAGCTTCCATTTTGAAAACTGCCACAAAGATAACCTCTGCACCAAATGTCCCAATACTAGCTACACATTTTATTTGGTTCCTACAAACTAAGATATTTGATTTCAATATGTGATTTTTATTTCTATTAAAGAATTTTTGTGATTCTCAGAAAAACCACATTCATTTTAGCCTAATGTCTGCCTGATTGGATTTAATTGGGTGCAATCTACTGTTTTGGCATACTAACCACTTGCACTTTTCTTGCCAGGGTTCCAAATTTATATACATAGCTTTAGCTATTCTATTATTCTGCACCTCTTTAATTTGACTCATTGGTATTAAATCTGTTGTGTTAGGGAACACAGTACCACTACAAAGGACCAGTTGCCTGGGGCATGACCAACATAATGTTTGAATTGTCACCCATTAAAATGGCACTGTCACTTGTGGCCTCTTAGTACCCAATTTAGGGCCTCTCCCATGTTTTAAAGTGGCAATGTCACCTCAGGATCTTCTGACATCTACAGCCTAACCCCTCTTGTATAGCTTTGCAAATGTAGACTTTAACATAATCTTCCAACTTTGAGTGCAATGCTAGGCTGAGAGCACAAGGTTAGGCCTCGACCAGATCTCTTTGTCATTGCTATTCCAAATTAGAATCCTGGTTTTTGTTAACAATTCAAATAGATTGACGCAAACCTGAGAAACAGCTAGCACAGACTGCACCATAACGACTGCAATGCATGATCGGGTGCTTAGAGTGCATCTTTATTGATTTTTAAACCTTTTGGTTTACATTGATTTAATTTTTGCTTTCTTAAACACCAGTCTACCTCTCCACCACCCCCAAAATTGTGCTGTGAGTCCAAACCAGGAACAATCCTCTTTGTGAACTAACACACACACTGGTCTAAAATGTTCTCATTAACAAACTTTGTATTTAGCTAGGCTTTATTACTTAATGTGAAAGAAAAGAGTACAGTAATTATGGCAAGACTGAGGGAGTTTGTTAAATCTCATTTCCTTTTTTTTTTTTTTTTTTTCTTCTCTTCCTTCAAAACCATTATCTCTTGTTTCCAGAGTGTCTTGAGTCATGAGATCCCAGACTGATAAACTGGAATAGCTATTAAATCCTTAATGCACACAGTGATCACTGAATTTTAGTTTAAAATAGCCAGACTGGGAAATAAAATCTCCAACTCTTATCTTTCCAGCTCAGCCTTTTTGTTCCAAACCTTGCAATCCCCCAGTCAGTTCCTGAAAATTCCCAAATTAGTCAATAACTATGAGCACATGGTTACACTGGCAATCCATTACTTATCCAAAATGTTTATTTTTAGGGGGTTTAAGAAGCTCTCATTAACCCTGTTGGCATTGTAGACCCCTCTGGAAACATTGTGGGTTAATTGCGCTTTTGACATTGGATCCTCCCAGTCTTGTACATCAAAGCGATGTCTCACTGTCTCTCTCTCTCTCTCTCTCTCATCGTGTAAGTCTCCACACTGCCTGAAAAGACTGTGGGTTTATAAAATGAAGAAAGACCGGTCTCCTTCTTATTAATGCTACTGCTGGTGTAAGAAAGTTGATGCCCCAGAAAGAGAGGATGGATTTATCTCTTAATACCCACCCTATTTAAATTAAATTTTATTTTTATTGGCAAACATGAGGCTTCCCTGACGTCTAAGATAAATGTAGTTACAGTACTTGGATATTTGGATTTGTGTCATTATTATTTATATAGCGCCAGCAAATTCCAAAACGCTGACCAATGGGTGTTTGTTGTGGGTTTTTTTTTCATTAAAGCAAGCATTTCCTTACTCTATCCAATTGTGATACATTATAATTTTTTTTTCTTGTATTCATTTTGCATATTTAAACTAAGTAGGAATACTCTGACCTTTCTTAATGCCATAATTATTTATTTTTGAAGTCATAAATCTGGCCCTGGGATTGTAGTGCTGTGTGTATTTAGATAGTTATGTAGATCCAAAGTGACAGTTCACCTCTCCCCAATGCGCAATACTGTACAGAATTTTGTTAACTAACCTTCCTTGATTCACTGTTAATCATGAAAGTGTAGATATTCATAACATACATGTTTAATATTTGTGTGTGTACATATTAAGTTGGTTGCTCTTAATTTCTCATCTGTCAATTTCCTGTTGTACGTATCCCCACTGTATGAGTAAGGTGGTACTATATTCATGTTTAATAAAGTAAAATCTATAATTCTTTCTAGTGTAGAGTTGTCAAAGGCAATTTTTAAAATGTTACACATTACCATTTTTATTGATTGCTGTAGTAAGAATACTTTTCTTCCTCCCTCCACCTTTTCTGACCAATGCAATGTTATTCACTAATAGAGAAATATTTTGTAATTTTAACACATAGGCCAAAATATGCAAACTAGAAAAATCCCCGACTTCTGCAGTTTTTCTAACTTTGCTCTTTTGGTCTAAAATTTGCCTTTTCTGGTTTAGGGAATAATCCAGACAGTATTTTCTTAAAGTCAAAGGAAGTCTGTCTCCAATGTTGTGAAACAAACACTCACTTCCACAGTGATCATAGTTCATCATTATCTGTAGAAAATACTGATCTTATCAAGTACATTTTAATAGCCCAAGGCAAGGTAAGAATTCAAGCACACTTTTTTTTTGGTGGTGGTGGTAACTGACAATAGGAAACATTCGACTGCAAGCTGTCTGTGTAACTTGTAGCTGTTTTAGAAACTGTTATTTTTCTCAATGTCAGCAGAAACCTAGGGATACTATTCAGTGAAGAACAAATTGTCAAATGAATTCTATTATTGAGGAAACCGTAGCGGATTAGGAAACTTTTCCTACCTTGAAACATTGAGCTAATTATGACAGGGTGATTTAAATATCCTAGGTTTGTATCTTAGTCCCTTAGCAATGTAAGAACATTCCATGCAGTCCGGCCAATAGTGGGCTTTAATGCCATTCAGATGACCTGGAATGTCCTCATATTTTGGTATGGTGCAAGGTTAAATCCCAGCTCAAACCAGGGAGACCCAAGTATCTGTCACGATGAGTCTGAGACTGTCCCCAAATTGTGGGAGACCCGCAGGTCTCAGTTACAGGTATGGTAATGCTGTTTTCTGCATAGTGTTTGGTAAGGTGTGTGTGTGTGTGTAGGGTTAGGGGTAGGATTGGTATAGGATTACGGTTGCCCATCAAAAATTAATTTAGTTCCTAGATGTAGGAGGCATTTAACAACCAAGACTGATAGGTGAACTATTTTGTGTGATTTATTTCTTCCCTCTTTCGTTGCATTTTGTTTGAAAATTATGAGCAAACACATTGAAACGTGTTATTTCCCTATTTTTGCCATTTTATTAAAGAGAACCTGCGATGCCCATAATGACTTTAGCTTTTTTGAAAGAGCTTCAAATTCCATCTATACATTTTCTGGCAGCTTGCTAACAAATTTATAGATTTTGAGAAAAATCTATTTAAAAATTGTGTTTTCTCCCACCTGTCTCTCAATTCCATGGCAGTCACGCAATGCTGAGGTTTGTTGACATGATGTCCCTCTGCTCTCCACCTATAGCAACCACAGTGCATGTACTGTGGTTGCTAGAATTCTGTAGCTGGTTTAGGTATGGGCTATAGGAAAGGACGTCACTTTTACGCAGGTAAAAAAAAAAAAAAAAGCTAAGGAGGAGTTTGACTGGACAGGAGGTGGTGCAGCACCCAACTGTGTAAAGAGATCACAGGGGAGCAGAGGACCAGGTAAATGGTGACCGTTTCCCTTTATTGTTGTGTTAAGTGTACATATAGGACACTAAAATAAAGCCAGTGTACTTTAAGAAACCATATATAATATGTATGGGTGCTCTTAAAAAATTCCTCTCAATTACGGTGGAACAAACATCTATTCTAGGTTTTGTTTTGATTCAGAAGTTGGTCAGTTGCCTCCTTACTGATGATGATGCTATAGAAGAGTTATTTACCGGAGTATTTCCTTGAAACTTGCTGTCCCTGGCAACACATAAATGCGATTATCTCTTCCAGCTAGAGATGAGACAGGGTATGCCAGCTGTCTTAAAAAGAGACATCTACAGCTTAAAGGACCACTTCAGCTTAATGAAGTGGTCTGGGTGCCAGGTCCAGCTAGGGTTAACCCATTTTTTTTTAATAAACATAGCAGTTTCAAAGAAACTGCTATGTTTATGAATGGGTTAAGCCTTCCCCCATTCCCTCTAGCGGCTGTCTCATTGACAGCCACTAGAGGCGCTTGCGTGCTTCTCACTGTGATTTTCACAGTGAGAGCACGCCAGCGTCCATAGGAAAGCATTGATAATGCTTTCCTATGCGACCGGCTGAATGCGCGCGCAGCTCTTGCTGCGCGTGCGCATTCATCCGACGGGGAGGAGAGCTCCCCGCCCAGCACTGGAAAAAGGTAAGTTTTTACCCCTTTCCCCCTTCCAGTGCCGGGCGGGAGGGGGTCCCACGAGTGTTTTCCTGGCACTATAGTGGTGTGTTTTTTTTTGTTTTTTGTTTTTTCTTAATTTTTCCTATCCTATAGGATTTCTGGCAGTTTCTATTTATTGTTTTCTACTGAGAAGTTTTCAATCTTGTTTTATTTTACAAGGTCACAAAGTTGGGTTTCCTTGTGTAATATCTTGATCTACAAGATGCTGCAGACCGCACAAGTTCCTGCGAGTAGTTGCTAATGTGCAATCTTAAAGGGTCACTCCAAACCCCTAAACATTATATCTTGCTGAAGTGAGTAACTGCTGACCCCCTAGACCCAATTCATAAATGTGCTGATTTCAAGAGAAATCAGCACTTTCATGAATTGATCCGGGATAATTTGTGAGTGTCTCACAGTCACACTGAGGGTTTCCTGATTTACTCAGTCTACACGATCGTTCAAGGGAAATTGAAGAGTTTCCATAGGGAAGGATTATTCTGTGCTTTCCTATGAGAGGAACTCTATTGTGCGATCACTGCACATGTGCTGGTTTTCTCTGGACAGGTAGGGGAGACTTTGAAGCTGAACAGAAATGGCAGACAACGCTCTACTGACTGAAAAAGCAAGTAAACTTTATTATTTTAATTCCAGGGACTGCCTTCCATGTAATGGATTTAAAGGAAAACTCATAAGTGCCATAGCTGATGGTTTCTAATGTACGGTTTATTTTATTGTATACATGGTGCAAAGAGTCTTATCTTTGATCTTCAGGTTTTTCTCAAACTGATTTGATCACTTTATTGCAACACAGCCCTTCTGCTATCTCCCATATAATGTGGCTTACTTCTGTCTTATTCCTGCAGGTTTGGACAGCAACATTGGGTTGGTGGAGGGGCAATCCTCTGCCAGCACTCGGTTTTGTTTTCCCCCTTCTCATACTAACTATATTTCTAATGATCTGAAAGGTTGCATGCTTAGGGGTTTATGGTAGTTGTAATTCTTGGCTTTCTACGTCAGAATCCTGAGAAATAAACAACAAACCCATGAAACCCCAGATGTGACCATATTGCACTGCTCTGCATGGCTTTATAGGAAAGCTTAACCAGACATGGGAGCATCAAGATTGGTGGCATTATTTCCTGTTCTGGTAGAGCCCTCTGTAGAAACTGCAACACTTGTTTGTTTCCTACAATTGGAAATCCAAAGTTTTTTTTTTTTTTTTTTTTTATGTATTTATTTTTCTCTTCTACTTCCATGTATTGTAATTCATTGTGTAAATATAATTACTGCCTGACATCTTCCCTTTGGCAGTAATTTTAAAAAATAAAAATAAAAATTGAAGCCTCTTAACAAAACAGCTGAAGCAAATGAATTGTACTAAATGACCTACCACCTGTGGACATGAAATAAAACAAGCGACAGGGCATTCTCCTGAGCCTTCTGGTCAGAATTTAACCTACAACATAAACTCCTAAGGTACTGTAGTGGTGATAGTACCGTAAGTTCCCTGGCTGTGTCCCATAGTAAATAGTCAAAACTGTTTTCAAATGACTGCTATAATGGTAATGCTTAGTAGCTTTTAAAATAGTCTACAAAGATGGGATATGGCCAACTCTCCCTATTTATCCCCCCCCCCCCCATCTATTTCATGCAGTTTTCAGTTACAGATATTTTTATTTTTATTCTTTATTATCTATTTATATATCCAACTGATAAAATCTTAGGAGACATTAAGGATGTGTTACATTGTGCTATAGACTCGGTCCATCGTGTAATAGGAACTGGCCTAGATAAGTAAAGCTGTAAATCTCCATGAGAACAAATTGCAGTGTGTAAAGGACATTCACCTTGAGTGAAAGCCGTACAATATCAGATAATAATAATGTTTGGTGGAGGAAACCTAAATCCCTCCTGCACAGTGTAACTATTATTGGCATTTCTATAGCGCCAACGTATTCCGCAATAAAATCGTAAATGAAACCATACAGGTACAATAGTTTGAGCACCCTGGTGGGGTATAAAAACACAACAAGAAGGGCATTGAAGACCCCTTATATTTGGATTAATTATTTTTGATATCGTGAGCAAGTTGGATTGTTAATATAGTCACCCACTTCTTTTTCTAAATCCTTTTTCCTTTTCCTGGAGTAAATACTAATGCTTTGGGAAGGGGGGTGGGGAGGGGGTAAGAGAGAACCTTTCTTTACACCCCATGGCCGGTAGACACAGAGCAGTGCAGTCACTGTCAAAATATGCAAAGATCGAAGACGGTGAAAGAGTTGCTCTAATAGTGTAATATCATTGTATTTGCTCCACAGGTGAATGAATATCTGAAGGATGAGGCCTTGAAGGGACACTATAGTCACCAGTGCAACTACATGTATTCCTAACCCTATAGTGTTAACACAACCATCTAGCCCCCCTGGGCCCCTCATGCCTCCATAAATATAGTAAAAATCTTACTGTATTCAAGCCAGAAGCTGTAAATCTGCATGCTGTTAAACTCAGTCTGCTGACCTGTGATGGCCTGATCCAATCACAGTGCTTCCCCATAGGGTTGGCTGAGACTGACAAGGAGGCAGATCAAGTGCACAGCCAGCATGATTCAAACACAGCCCTGGCCAATCAGCATCTCCTCATAGAGATGAATTGAATCAATGAATCTCTATGAGGAAAGTTCAGTGTCTGCATGCAGTGGGAGGAGATACTGAATCACAGGATGCTCGTGCAGAGCAGATCTGAGTGGATGGAGGCATATTATGCCTCCATCAACTCCGAATTCCCCCTGGTTCACGCTGAGTGACTGCAACTGGAGGTGTTCCTAGCTTTCAGTGTAAACACTGTATTTTCTCAGAAAATACAGTGTTTACATGAGAGAGGCTGCAGGGAGCTATAGTTCTCACCTGAACAACCTCATTAAGCTGAAGTTGTTCAGGTGACTATATAGTGTCCCTTTAAGAACCTAGGGAGAAGTTCTAAGGAAGGTTCTCCATTCTAGAATTTTGTAAATTTATGGTACAACTATTCATTTATAATTAGATTTTTCTTTTATTTATTTTGTAATTTATAATCATGCTAAGTTGGCCAGCACTCACTGAACTATTACAGACTATTCCATGTAAAATAGAACAGACTATTTAAAATGCAGAAGTTTGATATCCATGTTTAAGGACATTTGTTTGGTAAATGTCCTTTTTTTGAAGCAAGATTTATGCTTGAAATAAAATTATTAATCTGCCATTGAGGGACATCCTTATGGCAGCCTGTGAAAAGAGGGGAGGGGAATTGCTTATTTAAGTGTATGATCTTTAATTAAACATGTTCCTGCATGTTCTCATTTGAAAAGCAGAAGTCTATAGTACTCTCTATTGTTTGCCAAAATCCAGCTGTAAAACTGCTGCTTTAAACATATAATCTTGCATCCTGAACTGGTTATTCAAGCGCAATCTCAATAAAAAGATTTAAAAAATAATTATAAATTATCTGTGCTCTAGAAAGTGCTGATGCAGTCTGTGAGCTGTAGTGTAATTCTGGCGATGAATACTATGTAGGGGTGTGTCAAAAGGATCCATCTAGCATATTAATATTTATCATCTTAGTGTAATTAGACCATGCATATTTTTTCTTTTAATCTCATTGGTCTGTTTAATTGTACCTTTTTTTTTTTTATTCAACCCTTTCTATGGAATCGTTGCCTGAAAATCAATGTTTCTGCAGGAACCTCAAAGCATCAATATGAGTCCTACTAATATTTTCAGTGGTGGTACTGTACATATCCTATACATATTTTTCCAGCAGTCAATAGTAGATTTGTTCATTAAAAGACATGAATCAAACCAGTTGTTAAACTTGTTAAAGCTGCAGCAGAGTCCGCCAGTCAATATGCTTGGAGTTTCCCTTTAAAATGTATGCCTCCAACATGATTTATATATTTAGTCCTACTCTGAGCATAAACACTCAGATGTAGAGGCAGTGGTGTATACAGAACACTGCAATTTTGTATAGTTAAAGGGACACTATAGTCACCAGAACAACTACAGCTAAATGTAGTTGTTCTGTGAGTATAATCATTACCTGCAGGCATTTTCATGCAAACTCTGCCTTTTCATAGAAAAGACAGTTTACATTGCTGATAGGGCCACCTCCAAGTGGCTACTCCTTAGATGGCCACTGGAGGTGCTTCCTGGGGCTGTGCTGCACAGTAGGCAGCACTGCCGTTCAGCGTCTCCACGCTCTGCATGGGGACGTTGAATTTTCCTCAGAGGCATTGATTCTATGCATCTCTATGAAAAAGTGCTAAATGGCCAAAACTGCATTTTGGCCAGGCCCCCAACCCACCTCCTTGTTGATTGTAGCCAATCCAATGCTTTCCCTATAGGAAAGCATTGGATTGGCTAAAAATCAATAAATATGATTTTATCAAGGAGATGGATCGGGGGCAGAGCCAGCACCTGCAGATCCACGTTGCAAATGAGGTGTGTTTTTTTTATTTTATTATTTATTTGTTTTTATTTGTTTTTAAGGGGGCTGGGAGGGCAAGCTACCTAAATGGTGGATTTAACACTGTAGGGATGTATAGGGTTACATGTTTATGTTCCTGACCCTATAGTGTTCCTTTAAAATAAATAAATAAAATAAACAATACTGTGTGTGTGTGTGTGTGTGTGTGTGTGTGTGTGTGTGTATATATACACACAAGCTTAGCTAACAAAGAAATGTGTTATGCACATTAATGTTATGTGTATATTGTTTAATACTCAATATTGACCATGCATACTCGGGGTTTAAAAAAAAAAAAAAAAAAATTTCTCTGCAGCTTTTGATTTTCCGTTTTACAGATGTTATTTATGCCAATTGGCAATTCTGTGTTTTGACTTTTTAAGCCATGTGTAACTCAATAGAGCTCTAAAATTTAACTTGAAATTGTACTGTAACCAAACTGTGAAGCAGTTTGTGTCTATCTGAAAATATTTATCATTCTAAAGTTTATAAAACAAGTTCCGTAGAGCAGAGTCATACTTTCTATTCCCAGGACATGCTTGAATAAAAGAGCAAGCATAATGCAGACTTCCTGGCAAAACGTTTCATTATTATGTTGATGTAATACAATAGGACTTTGAGCTTTTCAGAAGATTTAACCATGACTGCATAATGCAAACCATTTAAGGGACTCTCTAAGCACCATCACCTCTGCAGTTTGATGTAGTGGTTGTGGTGATGAGTCTTTTTGGTGCAGTCCCTGTGTTTATGGTGTTTGGTTTCACCATTGTACTGCTGTTTTGTTGTTATTGAGCTTTTTTATGTTAAGAAATAACTTTAATCCTAGTCTTTTTTTTTTTTATTGTGCTGTATGAAATAAGTAAAAAGGCAGTAAAAATTTCCTTTTAACCTTTTCAAAATAAAGTGTGTGTGTGTGTGTGTGTGTGTATATAGATAGATATTGGCAGGGTCAGAGAGGCTTTTTATATTAGTAATAGATTGGAGCGCGCTCTATTCCCAGCATGATGGGGTTAATTGGTGGGAGTCACCCCTTGAATGTTATCAACCAGGTGAATGTAATTAACCAGCGCTAGGGTTTTAAAAGGTTAGCCTCTGAAGACATTAGGGAGTCTAACAGCTGGGAGAGAGGAGGCAGTTAAGCCTGAGACTCTGAGAAAAAGGTACTGTGTGAAACCTGCTTAAAGTGCTGTATTTCATTTTGTTTAAAACTGGGAACCAGATTAGCTGGCCAGTTGAATAGTTAGTAATACTGTTGTTTAGTAAGTCTCCAAGTTGGAGTAGGATTTATTTTCTTTTTGTGGGAGAGCACAACCTTGTGTATATATTGTGGAAAGTGACAATAAACTGCAGTACTATTTTATCCTAACTGTTGCATCAACAGATCTTGAAAAAGACCCGTGAGGGTCGAAACGTTTGATTTTTTTTTACATTTCACATGGAATAATTAAGTCACCTTTTCAGTTTAACCAAGTCCTGTGAGTGCATCCTGATTTTTGATTATTTATTTATATATATATATATATATATATATATATATATATATATATATATATATATATATAATGTAACCTTACGTATACATCTGTATCTGTTTATTAACTTTTCATAACCATAGCTATTTCGGAAAAGTACTTGAAAACAACCTGGTGGCAATGATGCCAACTATTCAACGTCTGATAGTAAGTAGAATGTCTGCAAATCTAGCCGATGGAGGGCTCATGCCAGCTTGAGCATAGAAACGTAGAATGTGACATCAGATAAGAACCATTCAGCCCATCTAGTCTGCCCAATTTTCTCTTAGCCTTACTGAAAGAGGAATTATAACTTCCAAGAATTTAATAATATTAAATGTATTTATTCTTTATATTTTAAAAAAATAGATTTTTTTTTTTTTTTTTTTGGGGTGTGAAAAATAAAATTTTAGAAATCCACACCTCTTTATTCCACAACTGGGCACCTCCGTGTTGGCTCCCTATCAATCACAATAAGCTCTGCCCATTACACTTGACAGGCAGCATAGAGGAATCATACAGACAATGTTTCTATTTCTTTTTCTCATTTGCAATGTGTGCCCTGGTTGTGCCTTAACTGAACCGAATTGTATTTGTCCTTTGCCAAGACTGTAAATTTTAAAAGAAAATGGACGAGCACATAGAGGGGAAAAGACGATAATGCAAGTGATAGGTCATTTACAATGTAGTATCCAATCGTGTAGAAGTGAGTTACCTTTTTAATATAAAAGAAAATGAAGAATTTCATGAATAAAAATGGTTTACCCAAATTAGTGGTGATTTTCACTGATTAATTCAGAGGTGCAATTTCCAAGGAAGTGCACTTTAAACTTGGTAGCTTGGGTAAGTTTAGTTGTATTTTGTTTGTGTATGCAATCACATTCATTTCCTTCCTGTGTCACCAGCAGAACTTTCTGTAGGCTTGATTTATAGCATGAAATAATTCTGAATGGAGTAATATATAAAATTACATACCTGCGCCATCAAATACGATAAAAATTATTTAGGGAATTAAAATGTATACAGTGAATTATAGGTCAAATAATGTGTTTTAATATTTTCAGCTCAGATGTGACCACAGTACTTTTAGTTTAACAAAATGCCTTGTCAAACCGTAAATTATTTAGACAGTGAGATATCCCATGCATTAAGAAGGCTGGATCAATGTGTGTAGTGTTTCCTTTCCCTCTTTATTTTGATGTACATTAAATTCATTTTATTCTTCTCCCTTATGTTCACTTGAAAAGTAGTATATTATCTTTGATCATATCCATGGCTTTTTATTTTGACAAGTCCTATAAAAGAAAAGGCTAAACTGAAAGTGTATGAGAGCATATTTTATTAAAATGAAAATGCTTCTGGGTCTTAGATTAGATTATGTACACTAAACTGTGAAATACCAACCTGTGTTAAGGGTACTAAGCAGCTCCTATAATTCTTTTAACAATAGGTACGCATTTTGGGAACTGCAGCATGACAACAGCTGGGGCTCAGTTTGGCTTCCTGTCTGTTATCCTCTATAGACTTGATCTCTGGTTTTGTAGGTAATTTAAAAAAAAAAATGTTTTTATTATTTTGGTCAACCAGATAGTTACTTACTGGATAACCGAAGGATACAACTGCTTTCTTTTTATTTATTTATTCTGTTACAGTAGCATGCTGAAAGATGTCTCTAAATCCAATTAGGTCAATCAATGATGAAACCTAATATTATTGTATTCAAAGACCTTGCCTGCATGTCTGGGGCATGCTGTTCATTCTCTGCAATGGAATTCAACTCAGCTGTTTCCTCTTTTAAGTGATGAAGCCTCATGACAAGTATTCCCTATATTACATGACATTGGTATTACCTTAATGTTCAACGTTGGCACCATTATGCACAAACCCTATATATCTGTAAGCATCTTGCTTGTTTCATAACTTATGTCAAATTACCATCTTCAGGCTTATGGCAGTGAGGTTTTTCAGGATGTTATTGGCCTCTGTGCATCGTTCACACTGTCTGTATTTCATGGTGTTTTGTCTTAATTTGGAAGATAACTGAACAACTTAATGTTCAAAGCGCAGTTGGTCTGTCTGGAATATTAGCAGTCTGACCATCAGCAGTTTTAAGCGCTTGACCCATAGCTCTCATAAAAATTTACCGACACAGAGTGGCACTGTTCCTTATTAAGTCTGTGCATTGTGCTTACTAATCATTAAAGATGGTGTTTCCTATTAGCTGTCAAAGGTGATGGTTGATTTGAAATGCCAGTATGTGATGGCAGAAACTCTGTCAATTCACATTCTCTCCCCCCCCTCCCCCCCTCAAAAGATTCAACTTCATGAGAAAAATGTATCCTTACTTTCTCATTTCTATATTTTAATTGTGTTCAATTGTAATTGAGTTCTCTAAACAGAGGGTTTTCATAAGGATTTTGTCTATGGGAAAACTCAGTGACACTACCACCTCAGCAATCCCTTTTTAAAAAGAAAATGAACAAAACATGACTTTTCCTGTTTAGAAGCACATACAGGTAATTGAACACTAATTTCACCCCTAGTTTTAATACACTATGCAGAGAATATTTTGAACAAAAAGGAATACATTATATCACTGTTTACAGACTGCGGAGCGGAGTTTGCTCTGGATTAAAGCTAAATTTAAAGCCTTTAAAAAAAATAAAAAAATAAAAATAATAAAATTGGGGGCCCCAGACTCTTCACTAAAGAGGAAACCCTTTAAAAAAAAATAAATGATTATATAATTTGTATCTTGTAATACCCTTTTTTAATATTTTATTTTTATTGGACTAACAGAATTTTTTAATGACGACAAGCTTTTGGGAGAACCTCCCTTTCTCAAGTCTAAAGCATTTTTGGGCAAGACCACACTTAGAATTCAAAGTTGAGTTGTGATACAGGGGTTAAAGCGACACTAGTGCAGATAAGACACAGGTTTGATAGAAAATGGATATCATTTTCACAGAGGGTCGTAAATATCTTGTGTGAAGATCAGAGTGGGAGAGAGGGAAAAAAACCCGCAAACAGTGCAGAGACTGGTGCTATAAGGGGAGAGTAAAAACAAAATTATTTTAAGTGCATGAATTCCCATCCATGAGTTACAGCATATGCATGAAGCCCATGTATATGTACACATACACCTATTCGTGTGTGTGTGTGTGTGTGTGTGTGTGTGAATTTGCAGCAGAATTATGAGTACAGGTAGTTTCTCTATAGAGATCATGGTGGCTTTTGCCTCTTTCTGCCACTTACATCTTAAATTATCAAACTATATCTCACAGGGGTTCTCACCACTTTTCTCAATCACCCTCCTTTTTTCTATCCTCTTAACCTTTCAAGAATATCCTTAAAGGTATCAATAAAACCATCGGTCTCCCTACAACTAGCAGACTGCCTATTGATGGGCCCATATTCTGACAACTTGGCGACCTCTTAGACGCCTCCCCTTTTGATTCCCAGACTAAGTCTGTCATCAAAGTCGCTATATTTATTGCATTCAACGGCTTTTAGACCTAGAGAATTCACGGTCATACGCCAGTCAGATGCCAACTTAAGTCTAAAGCATTCTGACCTGACTAAAGTCAACGACCATTACATCCTTTCGTTGCAAACATCCAAAACAAATTACACCAATCAACCTACTACCATTCCCCTCTTCCTTACTGGACACGCATGGTGCCCAGTTAAAGTACTAGATGCGTTCCTAAGTTCTCACCACAGTCACTCTCCTAACACTCCACAATCACCCACTTACCACATCCAAGTTGATGATTCACATCAGAATTCTGCTACTAAGGTTAGGCTACAACCCCTCTTCAGTCACTCCTTCTGGATAGGCATCTAACACACCTGTCCACATCATTAAGAGACTGGGCCGATGGAAATCTGCCATTTATAATACATATATGCCACGACCAGAAAAAGAACTAAGATTAGCATTCAAATATTTAGCCTTATAACGTGTGTTTTTTGCATCATCCTTTCCCCCCTCTTTTATTACAGGCCTACTCGTTCATTGGTTTCGGCACACCTCAGCCAACACTGCATCAAACCAATTAAATTGGTTAAATTGCTCCATATATCCACTGCTTATAAATAGCCTGTAGAATGGGTGCATTAGATAGGGTAGTTGTGGGAGTGATACAGCTGACCTCATTCTAAACGTGTCTACTAGCCCGTGAGCATTGCATAATGAGATTAAAGTGATTTACATTGTATGTCAAGATACATAATCTCCTGTGATGTAAATAAAAGGAAACAAAAAAGAGAGCGCAGAATTTTCTATGCAAAATAATACAAAAAAAAACCAACAAAACGTTACGGGTTACTTTTTAAGAATATTTTACGACTTCATGGTGGTTTCAACCTCTAGCTCTTTGGGGCTTCCATTAATTCTCATGCTGTCTTTTATAAAATAATAGAGTATGTACCCCAAGAGACTCCCAGGTATTTGCAAATGTAATGAGATTTCTATTGACCATGTGTATTCTGCATTGTTCCATTACTCACATAATGTGGTGATATATACTAAATGGGTGTGTGTGTGTGTGTGTACTCTGTCACCTGTGACATTTAATGCAATGCTTTTTGTCAACAAATTAAAGTGATGCCTTGTAATTTTTTCATTAGATTTTAAAACCATGTACACACCTGTGTTGGCACAATAGGCCAGCCTGTTTGGCCTCCTGGCTTCCTGAAATCTTTTAACAGCACAGAAAAAGAGCTAGTTAGATTTTTGCAATTTTAAAAAATTATTATTCCTTTTGCTCAGTTCCTGTAATCTATTTTTAATTGCTAGAATTGACTTTTTAGAGTTGGAAGACTAGTTTTTTTCAATCAATAGAACTGGGAGCTGAGAGAATGGATGTATCTGTTTTGTACCATCCGGGGTCTGCGGCACTATTGATTTTAATGAATGGTCTGATTTTCCGTGACTGTCCCTGTTAAGACCTAGTGCTTCATTTTGCTGTGCAGTGTTTTACTGGAGTCTGTGACAAGAAGATGCATCGACACAGCTTTTATAAAACACTGTCTACAAACCTAATGAAGGGAGAATATATACTAATTATAATATTGGCTTAGTTCTACAGCATCCAGATGACACTTAAGTCACATTTTAGAGAGCAGTTGCTTACAAAAATGAACACAAATTATAAATACCTTTTTAATCCACCCAATGTCTCTGCAGATCTGAGCATGCCCACATTTTGCAGTAGGCACTGCTGCAGTGGCTGGTTGGTAAAAGACTGCACAAGAAAAGGGATGAGTCAAGTCAGATTAGCTAGCCCCGAATAACATGCCTCATTTGCACTGTATTTACCCCACAGTCTGGTTGTCTGTCTGTCTCTATCTATTATGCAGATAACCGACAAAGCTTGTATGATACAATGACTCTTCACATCAAAACTGGGACAGCCAGGAACAGATTTATAGGGATCCTGATTATTGGGGTTTGTCACCCTCGGCATTTACAACTATGGAAATAAATACACTTTCTGTATGTTTTACGTTTTTTTTTGTTTTGTTTTTTTTATTCTTTTTTCATTGGTTGCATTTGTCTCTTCTGAGAGCACAATATTTTTACGGCATGTCACAAATTGATGCAATGTCCATTTCAATTTATTTTTGTTTACTATACCATTTTAGTTTAAAAGAAACTAACAATTCAAGCAGTATAACCACTCCAGCATGCTATAGTGGTTATAATGCTTCCCCCTTTCTTCTTTGCACATCTTCTTTCCAGCCAAAACATTTTAGAATAGATTATATGTTCTGAATTCCTACCTGGGTCTGCAAGGCCCTGATTACTTCCTCCACGGAGAGACTGAAGCTCCTGCTCAGCTGCTTGACTGCTTACATTGGAGAGCGCCATGGTACTCCTAGCACCATACCCACTACAGCTTATTGCAGGAGTTATGGTGCTTGGAAAGTTCTTTTTAAAGAAACTGATGCACATTGGCTTGTTATTCCATTATTAGGAAAACTTTGTATGAGGAATTACCATGTTGTCTTCTTGAGGTAGTGTATACAGAGTCCATTAACTCAACCAGTATTACTGAGGAAAAACATGCAAGCTAAATTGGATAATGTCATTGGCTTACTGAAATAAATCATGGTAACCTTACATTCTTTTATATTTTTTTTTAATTCTTTTTTTGTGGTTGATGAAAATGAATACCATTGAGCTGGGTTAAAAAAAAATAAAAAAAAAATAAAAAATATCACAGGATCTATTTGAAAGCCAAATGTATCCTGTCAGTATTTCAATCTTCTGAACAATGCTGAAGGGGAGCAGCGGCAAAACTTGACAGCACTGCGACAAAACTCGATTAATAAAAAAAAAAACTCTGAACTGTTTTTCTGTGTATAAAAACACCTTGTTTGGTACTTAGGACAACAGAATTTTGAGTATGTATATTGCTTTAATCGCTAACGGTCAGTCATGTTCTCAGTTGCAGCAGGATTCTACAGACCAGACCTAAATGGGAGCCCTTTTATGCAATTGTGGCAAATATATATCCCTTACAGAGAAAAACTAGCTAATAAGTAAAAGCTTGTATTTATTGCACCTCTTAAATGACGATAGAATATGGTTAAATGTGCAACAGTATTTTCATGTAAAAATTTTCTGCCTGACTTTGGTATAAATTGCGTACTTGTAAAGTAGTACAGGGCTTGACCAACTTCAGCTGACCTGTTTCCTAAAATGTTCATGCTCCGAGCATTGAGTATTTTACACGTTGATGCAATCTTTATTTTTTTTACTGTTAAAATATCTATCCCATTTTAAATGAGAAATTGCAATAATAGACCTCAGTTAATAATATGCTTTCCAAATGATTCAATACTGTTAGAAAAGTTTACAAGTGATTTACCTACAGACGTCATTATTATACTTGAACCCAGGACATACTTGAAAATGAGAGAAATGTTTCCTTCCTGGTAACATATTTTATAAACAAAGTCTAGGGGGATTTTTTTTTTTTTTTAGGTAAATCATTTGTAATATGGTTTTATATCATTTTGGAAAGCCTATTAAATTAACGCCATAGTAAAATGAGGGCCACTGGGCATATTTTGGTTTTCCTTGGGATTGCTGCTTCTTTATTCTTATTAACAAAAGCATGAAAATTCTATGATTTAAATAATATATATATATATATATATATTATGGCCTCATCTGGGTATACACATTTGATTTAAAGTTAAACTTTGATCTAAAGGGGAAACAAAAATCAGTTTGATAAAATAGATAGTGCAAACACGTTCTACAGGTTTACAGATGCCTCTCATCTTTTCCTTTTAGTCATGTTAGTGTAGCTGAGCTGGAATGCTATAAATGAGAAGGCGCTGATAGTTTGCAACTTTCTGGCCATCTTGCATTTTAAACTATACCAGGCAGCCCTTTTATCTAATGGTTGTAATATTGAGTTTTTACACTGTAACAAGCTGGTTCAGAAGGAGAGTGGCACTAGACAGACCCAGGAACAAGTCACACCATTCTACAATGGTTTGACTTTTTTGTGTCTTTATTTTAATTAATATTGGGGGCACCAGGGCCCTCCTAATATTGTGGGTTTTGTTTCACATGATGCAAGGCTGGATAAGCTGTGTATAAAATATGTAAATCTGCTTGGCACTCTCCTGACCAGTTAGCAGTTACTCTGTACAAAAAAATGCCTTTGTGCATACCCACGTGTGTATATGTAAAAATGTTTAGTGTTTAATGTGTTACAAAAATCACATGTGCTCTAGTTAATCGTTTCCCCATTTGGGACTTTTTTTTTTTCTTTCTTGAAACTTTGAAACTTTGAAACTTGAGGGAGGTAAATGTTTGTAGGTATAAAGATGGAGGACCAATTACCCTTCCAAATGCCCTTTTCACCATTGGCTGAGATTAGTACGGTTAGGAGTTCTGATTACATTAACCTTATGTAAAGTCTTTAGCGATATTTGGCAAAATTTGTCTATCTCTAACATCACCCTGGGTAATTTAATCTGGATTACGCTGGAGAGTGATCAAGGGGAGGATGCAAGTGTGACTAACATTGTCCTATAAATATCGCAATAAGAATGGTGTTTTGGTAGTATAATAAAATGTATAGCCGTGAATTAAGGTTATATAAGAGAAGTGTAGCCTTGAAGGTTACAATGGGAAAGGGGGATCTTGCAAGTAATTGCATTGGATGTGAATAAAATAATGTTCTAGTTAGAATACCTCAATTCCTTAATTTCACTTAATATTCTCTTTATTCCCCATTCTGTAATTGGAAAGCACTATGGAATATGTTATTGCTGTATAAATTTAGTGTTTTTTGTTTACAATTATTTATATACAAAATTTGACAGAATTATTTACATCTCCATCTCCTCTCTTCATTGTCTAGACTCTAGAAGTCAATTTCACACATTTAAAAAGCCAAGGGATTTCTCTTTTTATACCATTATCTATAATTACATTGATCCATACAATAGCTCTGTTGAAAGCACAAGATATTTTGTCAATTATGTTTCTAATCGGGAATCCATACATTTTTCAGGAATATAACAGCAGTATAATCTCTGTGGACAGATGCATTTCTTACTGAATGTGAGCAGTTTTCAAAACGTTTATGCCAATACTTGCCCTGGTTTCAGTATAACCTGACTCTGTAGGAGCACAAAACGCCATCGTTTAGGAAAGGATTTTTTTTACTTTGAATTCACGTCATTCTCTGTATATAATTTACTCAAAGTATTTAAAAAAAAATAAAATCATAATGTATAAATTTATCTTGCCCTCTGTGTTGTGCACTGACTAGACAAAAGAAGAGGTTTTAGCAATCCAGGGATTTTTAAATTAAATCTACTAAAGCAGAAAAGCCAAATCGATGACTTGCCAGAGATGTGTCTATGTTTAATATTTTTTCTTAAACCATGTGCTGTTATCAGCGTGTGCATACTTCAAACATTCCAAAATCTGGCGAGACAGGCCTGATTTGAGAGTTGGGACCCATATTCTGTGTTAATAAGCTTCTTTGTGGTGTCTTTCTTCTGAGGAAATAGGCAGATATGTCCAGCACACAATTTGCTAGCAATTTTGCTTTTGTTGCACCACAAGTCAAGAGTAACTTTTTTGCACTACAGAATGTGCTCTGTATAGGAACATGATTTGTATGTGTGCATCCTAGGACATATTTGAATATAACAGGAAAAATAAAAGTGTGTGTGTGTGTGTGTGTGTATGTATGTATGTATGTATATATATATATATATATATATATATGTGTGTGTGTGTGTGTGTGTGTGTGTGTGTGTGTATATGTATGTATGTATATATGTGTGTGTATGTGTATATATATGTGTGTATATATATATATATATATATATATATATATATATATATATATATATATGTGTGTGTGTGTGTGTGTGTGTGTGTGTGTGTGTATATGTATATATATATATATATATTCTTTTTTTTTTTTTCCTGGCAAATTGTGTTCTAAATAATCAGTAAAACCAAATATTACACAAGTGATGGTTATGTAAGCCTTAAAGGGACCGTCCAAGCATAAAGTACCTTTTTGTATTTTATGGTTCAAAATTGTTATGGCTATAGTTTCTCTCTCTGTGTCCCCCCACCTCCCCCAGGATTTTGCACCATATAGTTGTAGTAATAGTCAAAGATCGTTTGTCATTCTAAGCTCCCCTCCCCCACCAGGCTCAATACAGCACATTGTCACTGCCTGTACAAGTACTAGCATGGCATACCATTCTAATCCCCACAATTGGTTTTTTTTTTTTTTTTTTTTTTTTTTTTTTTTTTTTTTTTTTTTTTACAAGCTCTCCTGTAGCTAGATCACATTGTGTTGTATACAGTCATTGTGCCTCCCAATACCCCCTTGTTCTTTTCTGCTTACCTGTTAAGCATAATATTGCAGGGGAATAAGAGACTGCAGTTGAAGGACGGTGTACGCCGCAATCATTAAAAAACAGTGGCCTTATAGACTATGGCCACTTATGCAAGACGCAAATACAGAACCTATTCAAATGTGCATTTGCACACTTGTGTTTTGTAAATGTCTATGCTGAATGTATGAATTTTTTTATGACAATTTTTTTTCCTTCGTGAGAACGTTTTTATTTATTTTTTGATACGTAAAAGGGCTGTATCCTTTTTACATGTATAGAAGACCTTGAACACTATGACTGTTCTGCCAATGCAGTATTCATCTATACTTTGCCTTTCTCATTTATAATGCTGTATTTACATGTCATTTTTTACTCCACCTCCAATAGTAATTCTCTCCCACCACCCACGTTCTTAAAAAAAACAGTATATTGATGCTAAAACCTACCTCTGTTCCATCTCAGAGTCCAAGTTCTCCCCTTAACCCAATCCTCCTTGACTCTTCCTTGCCAGAGGGGGAGGCAGGTCGGGGAGAGGATGGAGGTGGCATGGGAAGTGGGGGTGGTGCTGATGCCTAAAAATTGGCTTGTCTGATCATTGCTGTTCAAACCTGAGGCTGTTGTGGTTATGGTGTTTTAGAATGCACCTTGTAAAGGGGCACAGGAAAAGTCTGAGTGGTGTCACATTCTGACAATTAAAAAGTTTAATGTAGGTAAAGATAGAGTAACATTTGCAGGTTATACAATATTGCTTTTCTATAGAGGTGAAATACATATATAATAAAAAAAAAAAAAAAAAAAAATTAATATCCGGTGTGACTTACTGCTGGTTTCACTAAGCAATATACATTTTTGTAGAAGCGCAGTAGTTTGACTATTTTGTCAGTTATAATAAAATGTAAGTCTAAAGCCTTGGATTGCGGTTTGAATTTGTTCTGATCAAGGGCAGCTCATTTTAAAGATGAAGTGATATCTGCGAAGAAACTGCTTCTTTCATGCAGAATCTCATATTATCTGGAACCCCATGTACTGTCACTCCAGTCTTAAAAGAAGCTTGATACATAATTTAAAAGCAGAGCAAGTCTGGCAAGGGCTTTCCCTGTCAGCAAAGGAAAGCAGCCCTTAAGGCTGTATAACAATGGAAGGTGCTTTTGGAAGGGAATGTAAATTAGGGAGAGTATGTTGGCAAATCTCCAGTAGACAGACAGGGCTCTGTCTGCTCAAACACTAACTGACTTAACTCCTCAAGCACCGGAATACTGCAGTTGTATCCTTGATCTATTTCAGAACAGTAGAATTTTCACGAATGATTGAATAATCATCCATGTCAACAACTGTAACCGCTAATGAAGAAATGCTAATAAAATATTTTTGTGGTTTTAAAACTCATTTGAAGAAATCAAAAACCTTTTATTTGCATTGCAGTTCTTCTCAACCATCTCTAAAAAGTTTATTTTCTATCAACAGTTTTAATGGAAGATAGGTGCATAGAAGAAATATACAATATATTGTGATAGTTTAAAGAAAACCAAAAACTCTTAAAGGAACACTACAGTCACCTAAATTACTTTAGCTAAATAAAGCAGTTTTAGTGTATAGATCATTCCCCTGCAATTTCACTGCTCAATTCACTGTCAATTAGGAGTTAAATCACTTTGTTTCTGTTTATGCAGCCCTAGCCACACCTCCCCTGGCTATGATTGACAGAGCCTGCATGAAAAAAAAAAACTGGTTTCACTTTCAAACAGATGTAATTTACCTTAAATAATTTTATCTCAATCTCTAAATTGAACTTTAATCACATACAGGAGGCTCTTGCAGGGTCTAGCAAGCTATTAACATAGCAGGGGATAAGAAAATCTTAATTAAACAGAACTTGCAATAAAGAAAGCCTAAATAGGGCTCTCTTTACAGGAAGTGTTTATGGAAAGCTGTGCAAGTCACATGCAGGGAGGTGTGACTAGGGTTCATAAACAAAGGGATTTAACTCCTAAATGGCAGCGGATTGAGCAGTGAGGCTGCAGAGGCATGTTCTATACACCAAAACTGCTTCATTAAGCTAAAGTTGTTCAGGTGACTATAGTGTCCCTTTAATTTACAAAACCGTACACAGATTGTGGATACCATCTAATCTCAAAATAAAAACAGATTGAAATCAGGGATGTAAAAAACAGTGAGAACATTTTTTAATTTTTTTTTTTTTTTTAAACCTGATTTCTTGCTTTATATGTAACACTGTGCATACAGGTTGAATTATGTTCCACAAATTGTTTATAACTTCCACAGATTGATTATGCAAAGCATCTATTGAGTAAGAAATAATTGTGCTGAACTGACAAATAGTTATTGTTCAGACGGAAGAGTTACAGTCTTCAAGTAATTATCCTATTAAATTTTTATCTGCAAATCTGGTGTCTGTGACCACCCATGGCTGCTTACACATTCGTGGAGAAGCTAGTTTGACAGGTTACAGATCTGTAGCTACAAAGGACATTCTCAGATGCTGGGTGGAATGCCCTTTATAATTTTGTGTTACTGTACCATTCACGTCCATCCACTAGATATATGGCATTCATTTATAGGCCACTCGATAGACAATGAGCTGAATTATATGTTTTATTGTGATGTGGGAAATTGGTTGTGTGTTTGTCAGTGTGATCACGAAGTGGTTAATGACCATGTACAACAAGGCAATTTGGGACATGGGGATGGGTGATAAAGAAATACTACTCTGTTTTGATTCCAAGCCCATTATAGGGTCTGTTGTTTTGAGCATTACACACTGTGTGCATGAGGGCATGCTCATTTCAGCACGCCTGAACAGCGGCCTGTCCGTGCTGCGTTTGTACTTTACAGTCATGCACAGTAAGCAGATCTACGAACACAGCATCTCCTATCCATATGGCCCTGATTTATTTTCTTCAGATGTTAAGACATGGAATATATCCACGGCAATGGCTCTTGAATACTTTTGATATAGGAGAACTGTTGCTGTGATGCTTCTACTTATTTTTAAACTTGATCACTATCTTTTTATTAAAAACTCATGCCTAGCTCATATAATTTCCATGGTGAATATGCCAAGATACCCTTGGGCCAGAGAGAACACATGCTTACTATCATCATTCTTATATGTTCTTAACGGGAGTCTCTCATCATCCGTTTTGTATTAACCTTATTGTAGAATGGAAATCCAGAGGGATATAATATATTTCTCTCTTCGTATCTGCAGTCGTGCAAAACACATAAAGATACTTTTCTGGCTTTTATCTGTGCAAGTTTGCAAGAGTTTTTTTGTGTATTTGCAGAACTGAAATGGTTGGGAGGTAAAAAAAAAAACGTTTTGTATCTACCTTGTAGTTTTTAGGATGTGGTCTAGGCAGTCTCTCACTGACCTGACCATAAGTGACTCAATATTTAAGTCTTGTTATCCATGCCTGGCAATATTCTATTATGCTGGGATTTGTACCCCCAATCCCTTCCCCCCTCCTCCTCAATTATTGAATGCTCTAAAATGGTGGTGCAAAGGCAGAAATACAGCCAATAGCCAAGCATTTGGGGCTTTAATAAGTCCTGTTCGTGTGACGTTGCTAATTACGAGGAGTATAGTTGATGGTGTTTGGTGGCTAACTTAAAAAGCACTGCTCTTAAGACAAAAACAAACCCCCAAAATACTGGGACTGTCCAAGCATCATAACCACACCTTTATATTGTAGTATTTGACGTGCAATGAGAGAGTTTTGATTGCTAGAGGTTTAAAAGTGAATTGCAATGGCAAAATCCTTACCTATGCAGATGCATAATAAGGAAATTTTATCCTATGGGCAGCGGAGCAAATACTAACATCAAATTACTTGAAAACCGTTTAAACTGTACCCATAACCTCTCTGGACTATAACCACATCATTAAGCCCAAGTGGTTATGGTAGTGCGCGTGTGACATTAAATGCTACTGTGTGTCTACAGATCCTGATGCAAGTGACCTGTATGCCTTATGTCAATCTATATACTAAACTGCGCTACAAATAACCGGCAATAGCTTAACCAGCTACTTTCAAGATACTGGCGAGTGAGATGTCTCTTTTTATATATCGTATCTGATCATTTAAAACCTGTAAAATAACAGAACTGACACTTTAATTGCTGTACTGATTAAAATAATGGAAACAATCAATTCAATCCTTTAAACACCACTTGGGCAGCTATTGGTGCATTAAAACTACAGTTTATGATTCACTTTAAAGGGACACTATAGACACCAGAACTCTACAGCTTAGAGTATAGGCATTCCCTTCAGGCATTTTCATGCAAATACTGCCTTTTCAGAGAAAAATGCAGTGTTTACATTGCCCCCTAGGGACACCTCCAAGTGGCCACTCTTAAGATGGCCACTGGAGGTGCTTCCTGGGGCAGTTTTGCACAGTAGGCAGCACTGCCGTTCAGTGTCTACATGCAATGCTGAAATTTTTTAAGAGATGCATTGATTCAATGCATCTCTAGGAGGAGGTGCTGATTGGCCAAAATTAAATTTGACCCTGCCTATGGGAAAACATTGGATTGGCTAAAAATGGGAAATTCTGATGTCACCATGGAGGCGTATCTGGGGCAGGGCGCTGGAAAGAAGGTGAGTTTTAACATTACCTAAGGGGTACTGGGGGAACTCGAGCCACCTAAATGGTGGATTAAACATTATAGGTTCAGAAATACATGTTTGTGTTCCTGACCCTATAGTGTTCCTTTAATATTTACATTGTCATCTTTGGGTAGGAATTTAAAGAGCTAGATTTCTCCAGGTTAGTGTTGCAAGGTGAGTAGGTGGGCGTTAGGCACTGGGAAATCATTAGGAATTTGTCAAGCTGGTCTTGTGTCTCCTGCAGTCGCCATTATTAAAAAAAATTCACTGAGGGACAAAGGTTAATATAAAATGTGTTTCTATGTGTTCTTGTCTGTTGCAAAGGGGAAAATGTGCCTTTTTATTACTTTTAAAATCCTTTTTTAATATATAAATTTCCACGTCTTGTAAATATTAATCCGGTAATATGTTTTTGTTTTTGTGTGTGTGTGTGTATGTATGTATGTATGTGTGTGTGTGTGTGTATATTATAAAATTTGTATTTATTTTCCTGTCTCATGAATAATTAAAGCAGATCCTTCCCAGACATGATTAAATAATACATATGAAGAAGACAATGTATCTCACTGCATTAAGGCAGCAATTCTTCAATGACTAGCTCTTTTTAAATATGCATAATCTGAAAGCGTAATATTCACCGGACCTAGCACAGGAAATGAAGGTTTTCTTTTATTCCTCGCTGAAATGTGACAACTGCGAAAAAATCCATCAATTTGTACAGTTTAATTGAATCCATTATATGAAAAATAGTTTCTATACTGCGCTTACTTCTTTAGAGTACTTTTGAATTATAGGCAGTAATTAATCAAGGCGAGTAGAGGAAAAAAAAAAGAAATCCCACAAAATGTAAGGAATTACGAGAAGAATAATCATAATTGAAACCATCCTACGTTTTGTTTTTGTTCTGTTATTTTTGTTGCATATTCCTCTTGTTAATGTCTCTATTATGGGAAAAATCTGAGTTATTCACTAAAGTCACTCTGAAATAGCCAGGCTGTGATTTATAGTCAAGTTGTAGAATTTTTTTCTTTATTTATTTATTTATTTATTTATTTTTACCCCCACCCCCCAAATCTGCACTCTGTAGTTTAAATTTTGCCAGTTATCAATTCTTTCCAATTCCTGTTAATTAGGCATTCACCTGGGAGTAATTGGATTGTACACTGTAAGGATTTACGGCATGAGTTAACGTCCTGTTGCTTATTATTCAAAAATCCTTACAAACACTTTGCATTTTGGGGTGATTAAATGCTTGCATACAGTCTGGCACCGATATAAGAGATACATTTTAAGTAACGAAAAATGTTTATTCATGACATTTGATTGCAGTTTTTCCGAGCATAATTTATAGATGAAATCACACCTTCCTAAATGAAGGCCCTATCAACCTATTTATGGATGCAACAACCACATTAAGTTGGTGCCTGTTATAATGTTGCAGATGCTTTCTAACAAGTGTGTTAAAGTCCCTTTTTAATGGTTTAAATTGCCTTAGTTACAAAAAATATATAAGCACTGCATAAATTTTTTTTGCTTTTTTACTATTTAAAAAAAAAAAAATATTTTCCAGTACACTGTATGGACACTCTGGTGCTTTTAGTTCTCCAGAATACAGGACATTGGCACTCAGTGCAGTGGTTTTCAAATCAGTGAAATTTCAGAGGCATGAGTAATACACAAAAACTGCTTCATTAAGCGGAAGTTGTTTTGGTGACTATAGGGACACTTTAAATTTAAAATTCGCTTCGAAGTCTCATTTTTGTTAATGACTGTGTGAGTGTTTTTCTAATGATATTTTAGTGTTTTTCAAAAGAAGCAGATCTACATCTGATATGTGAGTGGTCTCCACATTCTATTTGCTTATAGATTGCCACTTTGTCAAAAGTCCCGTTCCAAGCACATTTTTCAGTTTTTGAAATATTGTTCCTGTAGAGGTGGCAGACTGTAATAGGCATAGGCAGTGAGAAATGTTTAGTGCTGTTTGCCCTATCATGAAAATAAACAAGGGCTAATGTATTACAGAAGATAAGTTGAAAGGAAGGCAGATAAGGCCAAATGGCTCTTTTCACTTGTCACATTCCAAAGTCTCTTGGACTATAAATGAACAGAAGCAATGTTTAGGAGAAATTAAGTTCTTTTGTGTGTGGAAACTCCTCCAGACAGAATTAAACCCAATGTTAAATAGAACACACAAAAAAGCAAACTATTAATGGTAATATTACATCTATACAGATTGTAAGCTCATTTGAGCTGGGACCTCGATAACCTCCTGACTCCAGTTACCGTTTGTTGTGTGCTGTTATGCTCCATGCTATACTTGTGAAGTGCAGTTGAATATTTTGACTATATAAAGGCTAATAAAAATAAATAATACTTTTAAAGGGAATCTATAGTGTTAGGAATACAAAGTTGTATTCCTAAAACTATAGTGTCCTTTGATACACTCCCTGGGTTATATAAAGGGTTAGAAAATGTTTGTTTACTCATCTGATTCCTGCACTGATATCCCTCTGGGTTGGGTCGGTACTTCACCTTCTCTGACTTCAGTACAATTTTTTTTTATTTTTTTTATTTTTTCAGTGAATAAACCCGTGTGTGTGTGTGTGTGTGTGTGTGTGTGTGTATATGTAGGTAATACTTTCAACATATAATTGAGTGGCTGGTAAACTGCATTGTATCTTTGAGAATGTCACTATTGAACGGAAGCCTGACCTAGAAACATCACACCATACACAAAAAATAACTGATATCCTGTAAATTAGGCTTTATCTGCTCATAAAATTGCAACTATGTCTTACCCCCTGTTAGGATAGGCTTGAAGGATATACATTTACTGTCATAGATGGCAGCAGGAGGTACAGGGGAATCAATGTACTATTAGACCGTTTGCTCGGTACGTTTCATTCCAGGGTCTACCATAGTGATGGCTTACATTGGCACTACTGTGGTATAACTACATTTCCCACAATGCCTTTCCACCTAGGGGGATGGCATCATGAGAGCTTATACTTGGCAAACACCTGTAGTATATTTTTTATGGTGCTAGGAACCTCGCATGTCTCCCTGCACAGAATTGCTTATACTGTCTTTGTGGGAGTTTGGAAAATGTCATAATTCTAAACCCACCCCCAAAGTAGCAGATGTCACAAGAGAAGCTTAAAGGAACACTTTGGTCACCATAACCACTTATTGTAAATGACGAGGCCCCCGGGTGCTTTCTTACATCAAGCTGCCTCCACCACTGGATCTGCAGTTTTCCCCAGCACATCTGACTTCTGAAACAAACTTTCAGTAAGAGTGGAGTGTGGTGGGGCTGGAGCGCCTCTGATTTGCTGGTGAAGCCAGCTGATACTCCAAGCCAATCAGTAGCTCCCCAGAGGAAAGGCCTCTGGATGCAGGGAAGAAGCCAGCTAGCACAGGAACTCATGACAAAAGACCCAGACCAACAACATTAACCTTAATGAACGGGCAAACAAGAAGGAGTGAGGCTCCACTAAATAGGGAGAAGATGATGATTGCAAAGTAAGGCCAGCTGGCAACAGAGCGATCTCAGTATGGGTGCAGCAACCTGCAATAGCACCACAGACCGGTAGTGGCCAGGGCTGGACTGGGTAAAAAATCAGCCCGGGCAATCTTCAATCACAGCGGCCCCTTGAGAAGGGGACAGGGCCAGAGAGGTTGTGTTTTGTCATCACTAATAAAAAGCATGCCCCCTCTTAAAGTGAGCATGTTGGTAGAAGAGCTCTAGCATGAGAAAAAGGCCCTGTATTTTTGTTCTGTGCAGCACAAGCAAATTTAATAACATGCTTGCGCAGTTTACTTTTAATTTGTCTCTGGTGTCTCCATAAGTGGGATACTAGAGGACAAAAGGGCCAGAAAAGCGTATCGTGCATGTGTTTGGAGCCTGCTTGTGGGATTGCGTGTGTGTAGAGTGAGCTGATTGTGGTGTGGTATTGTGTAAATAAGTCGATTTCATTCGTGTTTGAGGTGTAATATGTGTGGCTAGGGGCTGTAGAGAGTGTGTGTATAGGTAATGTAGCGAGTGTGTGTGTGTGTGTGTGTGTGTGTGTGTGTGTGTGTTTAGAGAATGTAGTATGTGTTTGCTTACAAGGAATGTAGTGCGTGAATAGGGGATCCAGAGTTTGTATGTCAGGAATGTAGTGTGTGTGTGTGTGTGTGTGTGTGTATGGGATCTAGCATGTATTTGGAGCGTAATGTGTGTGTGGGTGTTCTTATCTGCCGTCAGATTCTTTGTTTCTAATTTTCTTTGTCTATATATTTGTTTATATATTATATATATGTGTGAAAGGGTGCTGTGTGAGTATGTTTGGGATTGTGTGTGTGTCGAGATCTGAGCATTGCCATGATAACCGCAGCAATGCTCCGCCCTCGCTAGAGGAACCTGCCCTCGCTAGAGGAACGTGGTGGAGCTGCAACGGCGGCAGCGTTTCACAGCCTGTGGGCCGATGAGGGAGATCTTTTGATCTCCCCACCGGCCCATGAAGGCACACAGCATGGCCGGCGCTCGGATAGTGTTCTCCCTTGCCGGCCGCGGCACACTGGGCATTTGCCTGGTATGGCTGATGGCCAGTCCGGGCCTGCGAGTGGCACTGTGAGGCTTTGCACAGGACTGAGTAAAACGAATCGTGACAATTTAAGAAGTCTGATGATGCTGGGAAACTGCAGATCTCGCACTAGAGTCTGCTTTTGGGGTTAAACTGTTTTGAGAACAGTTTGATCTCTTAAAGGAACACTAGTGTCAAGAATACAAGCATGTAATTGCTTTAGGTCCACAGCCCACTTCTCTGTGGAGTGAAAAGATGATTAAATATGGTGGGATTCTCAAGTCTGATTGATTCCTTTAGATTAAAATGAACCAACAATATTATAAATTAGCCTCTTGTTCCCTCAGTTCCTGAGAATCATGGTGTGGAACAGTTGTAGTGTCAAAGGTTAGATGATCACCTAAATGTTGGGTCCATTTCTTAGAAACAGCACATGTTTTTAAGGTGTCATTTACAATTTTACATATTTTAAATATTTTGTTTATTCTATGCTGCTGTTTTCCCAAAAGTAACTGAATGTGTGATGTCATCACAAACATCCATGACTGATGCATTTGAGGCAAGATTACAATAATGCAGATTGCTTCCCTTTTTTTTTCTTTTTTTTTTTATCATTTAAAATATTTAGCAGCCTTTGCATTTGGCTACACATTATTTGTTGGTACATAAGTTATTTCTCGTTCTTCTTCATAAATTTATGACTGTTGAAATACACAAGTAATTTAACATCCAATAGCTTGGAAGCAAAGCCAAGGCAAGTACACGGTAAATGCACACTTTATTGGGAATACATTTTATTTTTTACATAGATGCACTTAAACTCATATAGGTCCTAAAAGAAGGAGATATTGGAGAAAATTTTAACTGGTGGGCGCTTAGTAATATAAAATGATGTATTGGTATGACCTGATTGGTGGTTGTGGTGCTGAAGGCTAATAAGTAATTAACACCTAAATTATAGAAGATTCTAAATGAATAAATGGCATGTATTCTCAGATGACTTCTGTAAAAACAATTTGATGTAATTGTTATAAAACTTGCTTTTAAACAGCTAATTGTTTCAGGGACTTTTCATATTTCAATTTGCTTTAACAGCTAAGATGATTTTAATGCATTCTGCAGTCAAAGTGCACCTGTCATACAAACAAATGCTTCAAAGAGCAACATTTTGATCTGTGTAATTTGCCTTCAGATACATTGGTTAAAACATTTAAACAGTGTTTTTGGTAATACTCTTGGTCATTTAAAGTCCCATATGCTTTGTTGTGGTTTTATTTTTGATTAATTTGTTTGTATTGTAAATATTGTGTTTATACTTGTCCTCTTTATTTAACAAATATAGTTTTATGATGTATGAAAACTTAAATGTAGAAATTAGCACTTTATCTTGAACTCTCCATCTTAGCTCGTTGTCAGTCATTGTTATACGCTCTCTGTTGCACCTGGCAGTCTGCAGTCATTGCTCTGGCTGTACCTTGACTCAACTGGACTGTTTCATTTTACACTTATATGAAAGATTTAGAAAATGAGATCAGAGCATGAAATATAGGGGGAGAGGGGTGATTTTACGCATGTTTTATAGGTAAAAAAATCTATGGGTAACAGTTTAAATTAATTAAAAACCCTTTATTAACCTATGTCCCTCGGCGCTTGGTTGACTCTCCGTCCCCTCCTCCATCCCGCCCCGAGCGGGGTCTAACGTGCATTAGACCTCCCCATAGGAAAGCATTGAGACAATGCTTTCCTATGGGGGAAAATATGACGCTGGATGTCCTCATGCAGAGCGTGAGGACGTCCAGCGTCTGATACTGGACCAAAGGTCCGTTTCAATTACGGAAGCCCTCTAGTGTCTGGCAGACAACCACGAAGGGTAGACTTAGAGCTGCAATGTAAACACTGCATTAAGTGCAATAGGGACCCAACACCCAAACCACTTAAATTAGCTGATGTGGTCTGGGTGCCTACAGTGTCCCTTCAACCTGTGTAGATCCTAAAGTGTTTTTTTTATTTTTATATATATATATATATATATATATATATATATATATATATATATATATATATATATATATATATATATATATATATATATATATATATATATATATATATATATATATATATATATATATATATATATATATATATATATTTTATTTATTTATTTATTTTTGGGGGTGTGAGGGGGCTTTCCATGGAAAGTTGAAGTTTTGCATGACAAAGATTTGTTGAACAATTGTAACAAAGTAAAAACACATCTTTTCATCTTGTACACACCTCAGTATTTTTGCAGAGTTGCCCTGTGTTTGCAAGTTATGTTTTTTGGATTCTTTTAGAATGCTAGACTGCTGAGGCTGATGTTTAGTGAAGCTGAGATTAAAAAAAATAAAAAAAAGGAACAACAAAAGAAACTTAAACTCTGCTTGCACTACCTTGCCGGAGGCTACTGTTGGACTACTGAATACATCAGACTGAATTTGTCACGGAGCATTGCATTGGCATTGGTTAAACATAGACAATAATTGCGAAAATGCACATATAAAAGCAGGCTTGACTTAAATTTAATATACATAATATTTAAAAATATTTAGTGTTTGAAGTTTAAGAATCCACTAAGAATGTTTGTTTGCTTTTTTTGTTTATTATGAGTGCTTATTTGCTTGCTTTGTGCGCCTCAACCAGTCCATAATTGAATCAGAAAATTGCAAACTGTTCCTCGTATATCTGCCAGTAAAGACTGTCTATGGAATATACAGAAACATTTTGTTGGGCTACACTAACCTAGAAAGTACTTTGTTTCAGTCCAGCAAGGTTTATTGATGGTGTATGTTCCTACACAAGATCTCATAACCTTCTACCTGGAGTCTCTGGCTTGTTGCAAAGTCTCGGCGTGAGAACACGTTGCCCCCTCTGGAATCAAGTCAGCCACATCTCGCTGACAAACTTAAAATGTCATACATGCAGTATGAGCCCCTAAGAAGCCTAATTTTGACCTTTTTGGGGAGCCTCCACCAAAGTTTGAGAATGTCAGTTACTGGCTATTGTCTCTTTAATTCCAATGAGAGACCTTTCATAAAGACTTTTTTCTTTTCCCCATACTTCTTCCTGTACAACACTTTGACACATGTTGGGGATATACCTAGGGTTTGTTTTACCCATTTCCTTTTTAGCTATTTTTTTCTCGCTCTCTCTTCTCCCTCGTGCTCTCTATCTCTCTTCTCCCTCTCTCTCCTTAAAAACAAATTCAAGCAACATTTATGGCACTTCTATTTGTCTTGAGCGCATGAGCTAATGATTTACATATGTGGTTGTATAAATGCCAGGTTCTTAGGACATCCATATTTCAACAAGGAGAGCACTATCTGACTATTTCCCAGTCTCTACGGAGTGCAGACTTCAGTCTAAAACCAGTGTTTTGACTAGAACTAGATTGATTTTTTTTTTTTTTTTTAAATTGGGGTTGGAGCCACAATTTGTTCATTTTACTCTACTCTCGTCTGTTCTGTGACACAAGGATCTATCCAGGTTTAGCAATTTAGTTTTCAAAGCTAAAATTGGTAATCTCAATATTCTAAACCTAAAAATATACATTAATAAAAATCTGATAACCACAGAGAATACAATAATTTTATAAACCTTGTTTGAATTTCTTTTCCTGCTTACTATATAAATTCTTGATGTAAATTTGTCATACAGAAATTTTTTTTTTTTTTTTTATTCTTTATTTTATTCGTGCATGGATAAACAGTCGGGTCTGTCATGCCACAATAGCAATGCAAGACCGTATAAACAAGTGGTAACATGGCATAATAAGTACTGTGCACAATTTTTAAATTGAAAATAAAATAAGTGATCTGCAAACAATGATAGACAAGGCATATGACAGTCGAGTGTTATTTCAAGCTGGTGTGTCTAAGTTGTAGGCATTTTAACTGCTTAGGTAAAGTGATTTACTCTTATGAACACGTTGAGATAGTTAATAACATGCTTTCAACATTGCGTGAGAAGTTAAGAAAATAAGTGGTGTGCAAGCTTAAGTGAATCGGTTTCATAGCAAATATGGCATACTAGCTTAGATAAGGATGTCTGAATCTGGTGTACCAGGTTGCTATATTGCAGGCTAAGAGTTTATGCTAGTAAAATTATTATTAAATGCAAGTTGTAAATGTCCCTGTGAGGCCAAGTTATGTGGCAAAGATAGGTAAGGCACCCCTACGGGAAACAAAACCGCTGGAAACACATTAAAACGCTTCTCTGGTTTAGGGTTGTTGGTATCGCAGAGTGGGAGGTTGGTTGGGTGCGCCAGCAGGCCCTGATCCGGAGGTTGGGGTCGTGAGTGCTATCCGAGGGCCCGGCGCCGTTTCCCGCCATGATGCGCTTCGGCTTTGTTTCCGTCAGGGGGCCGCTCTGGAATTACAAGGAGGGTTCCCCTGCAGGTGGCGCCGGGCGGATCCATGCCATCACTTCTTTCATCGCTAGCTTGTGAGTCTGTCTTTGGGCTTTACACTTTGCCCAGAGGTAGGTGCTTAGCCAGCTAACGAACTCTAGTGTGTGCTTGGGTGGCTTAGCAGGTGTTCGTTTGGTCATCGGCTGCGTCTGAGCCGCCATCTTGGCTAGGTCCTGCCTGTCCCGTTTGGCTGCATGTTTCGTCGCTTGTTCTCTCGTTTGTGAGCTTGTCCCGTGCCGGGAGATCGGCCGCCTCTCCCGGGCCTCAGGCTTCGCTCTGATTTAGGCCGCATGGCCAGCAGAGGTTTTTCAGCAGTGCATCGGTGCCGGACAGGTGCCGTTTTGTTTAGCATGGTGCCCTGTGTTTGTTCCCGGTCACCCCGTGCTGCTAACCTGTTTATGTTGCTCGGTTTTAGCTCACTTACGCCGGTTATAGCAGGAGCTCTTTGGATGTGCGACTGACCATCTTGGCTGTCAGTCCCCACCCCCTCCATACAGAAATTTCAAGCGCTGTTTTAAATACCTACGCTGAAAAATTATGCTCCTCTTAGCTGAAAATTGTTAACCAAATCTTAGATGAATGCATTCATTTTGACCATTAGTGATTATGTGTGGTATTTTGGTTTTATTTTATTTTTTTTTGGGGGGAGAGGGGCAGGTTTGAAGCTGAACAAACAATAACGAGTCAAAGCAGATTTTCTGAGGATGCATGAAAAAACAACTGTGACTGATAAACCTTGTCTAACACATGATGCTGCTCTGAAAAGTCAAACATTTTGCATAGCCCATTCAGAGCTTAAAAAAAATGCACTATAGAACCATTGTTGAGCTTTATAAGTCTGAATCTATTGTATTATCCAAAAAAGAACAGAGAAAGTTTATCCAACTTTACTGTTACTGAGGTAATCATTTATTTTAAAATTAAAGGGACACTCCAGGCATCAATATTACTTTAATGTCCTAAATTCCTGCCCTGTTGTGTTTTACACCCCACCTCCTATAGACTGTAAGCTCGTTTGAGCAGGGTCCTCTCCAACCCATTGTTCCTGTAAGTTTTATGTAATTGTCCTATTTATAGTTAAATCCCCCCCTCGTAATATTGTAAAGCGCTACGGAATCTGTTGGCGCTATATAAATGGCAATAATAATGTATTTCATAGATTTTTGTTTAAATGATTTTTATTTTGTACGTAATAAGGCAGAGAGTTGGGCAGAGTGCCATTTGATAGATTTTGGCCTCATTATTATGTTGTATTTTTTTTCCAAGCTCAAATATTTATAGTTTTTGCACACAAAAAAAGTGGCAGAATGCGGTGCCATGTTTTTTTGTTTTTTTTTTAATATACAGCCGTTGCCTCCATTCAGCTTTAATGGCTTTTTGCTTGTTCTCAAAGTTACATTATGTGAAAAAAAAATATAAAATCAAATAGGAAGTTGTAGATAATTATCTCTGTATACTTTATAGCACTCCCTGCCACGAGGGTACTGTTTATACGATATGTAATGAAAATTTCAGGTGGCTGGGCCACTTTAAGTGGTTAGTATTTCCGCAAATTGTCTGTCTGAGCTCTATTAGTATAGAAGGCTGGATACACCCCCTGGCTGGTAAGTCTGTGTTTTGTCTCCCAACCACTTCAAAATATGCAGCATTTACTCAAGTCCCTAGTGCCTGTTACATGATCCCCCTGTTACAGGCTCACTTACCCTGAGAAGTGAGCTAATCATGCTAACTGCAGTTTATAGTCCTCTCTTCCTGCAAGCCTATTAAAATAATGTCATTAATAGAGAAAGGCCTTGCTTTCTTTTTCTACACGTGTGTATGTTATATACTGTTTTTACAATGTGTAGCGTGTGGAATGAACACGTAATACTTACTGCAGCCAAGTAAAACCATTTTGCTTTATTTTTTTTAAAGTATTTGTATGTAATTCTTATAAATTGCTTTGTATGCAGCTTGTGAAATGCTCAACGTATGAGATCATCTTTGTGCCAGCAGTCTATGCACAACACTTAAAACCTTTCACTATTGTGATGCTCCATATTGCACGTATGAAATGTGTATCTGCACAGCTAGTCAGCCGTCTCTTTACAATTTACTAAAATATTTTTTCGCTTTGAGGGTGGCTGCTGAGAGATTAGGTGGGAGATCTGATAACAAGATACCTGTCAATGGTGGCTCTCCAGTTTCTGAGGAAACTAAAAGGAACATTTGATAGTGTTAGGAATACAAATATGTTTTCCTTATGATAAAGTTATCATTTAGGTGACCAGGATGGTGCTGCAAGGGTTAAAATGATCTTTTAATGACCCTTTTATTTTATTTCTACCCTCGCTGTGCTGGTCTCTGTGCTCAAGATCTGCCTCTTTGGCTCAGCTAATCAGTGTTGATGATCTCCGCCAATCCAATTCTTCCTCATGCTGCCTAATTTATTTTATTTATAAAATATTTTACCAGGAAAGATACATTGAGATTTCTCTCGTTTTCAAGTCCTGGGTCCACAAAACATTGCATTGTTACATTCGGGTACAATAAAATACAAAAACAATATTAATACACAATATATAATGTCAATTCTGTGCATATTTACGCCTGTCAGTGAGCACTGCACAATGTCAACAGACATGGAAATCTTCGCCTTGCAGGAAGAGCTATCTTATCCCCTGTCCTTGTACTCCCTCTATGCAGCATTTGGGTATTTATTTATTTATTTTAAAAACCTTCCCCATGACGGCTTGAAGTGTGCGCATGCGCTCCAAGACAGCAATTGGTCCAATTATAAGTTCTCTATAAGAACCTGTGATGGAACCGTGTGTGGGCCCCAGGGACGTCAGGAGGGGATACAGAACAGCAGAGTTTTGCCTGGCGCTGGATTCAAGGTTGAGTAAAACTCTATTTCAGGTTATGCTACAAATTGAAAGTGGTACCATCCCCAAGGTACTCAAACAAAATTTAAATTTTACTTTAGAAGAAGCAATAAGCGTACACATTTATTTTAATTTTATGTTAACCGTAGAAAGATCCTAAGATGTGTGAACCCCCACCACCCCTCTCCACACATTGTCCGGGTTATTCACTAAAGTTAGAATTCAAAGCGATTTTATACTGGGACATTATATAGTTACCAGAACAATTACAGCTTATTGTCTTTGTTCTGGTGAGTAGAATCATTTCCTTCAGGCAGTAAACACGGTATTTTCAGAAAATGCAGTGTTTACATTACAGCCTAGGGATACCTCCACTGGCCACTCCTCAGATGGCTACTAGAGGTGCTTCCTGGGGCAGTGCTGCTCAGTGTGCAACACTGACATTCAGTGTCTCCACCCTCTGCATGGAGACTCTGAACTTTCCTCAAGAAATGCATTAATTCAATGCATTTTAATGAGGAGATGCTGCTTAGCCAGGGTTGTGTTTGGCTGATCTGCCTCCTTAACAGTCTCAGCCAATCCTATGGGAAAGCATTGTTATTGGAAGAGAGAATCACTTCTGATGATGTCAGCCAATCAAGCAGATTAGGGGCAGAGCAAGCAGCAGCCGACTGGAGTAAAGGTTAAATTTTACTATACAGCATTCAGTTGGGCAAGGGGGGACCAGATGGTGTTTTTAACACTATAGGGTAAGGAACATGTTTGTGTTCCAGACCCTATAGTGTTCCTTTAAAGACAAGGCAGCTGAACTGGTATCGTACGTTTTTTGGATACCCACAATGCATTGTGGTGTTTGAGGCCTACTCATAGTGTAACCTTCGTCAGCATGCCTGTTCTGATTGGCAGAAAGGAACACATGCAATGAAAGCATTTGACGCAATATTTCCTAAAACGTCACTGATCTACTTTCTGTTAATGCATTATGTTTATTTGTTTACAAAGCAGAATCGTGGACAAACTGAAACCAGATAAATCACTATAGAAACCAGTTGAATGTTCGTGCTGCTTTCTCCACGTTTTGCACATTGTCCGCAGTGTTTCTTTCTAAATAACTTCTCCGACGTTTCTCTGTGTTGTTCATTCGCTTCTGCAAGTCACTGTTTTAACAGAAATTGACGTTTTCCTTGTCCTGCTTTAACGTTTCTTTCTACTCCTTTCTTAAGATCGTGCCATGGAAAATGTAAGCCAAAGGCAGTTTTGCAAACGTTATTTCTCTCTGCTTGGAATATGAAGATTTAAATATAATTTGATTATCGTTGTTTATGTAAACGGTGATGAATGCCGTGGTTAAAGGGTCACTCCAGGGTGGGATTGAGTCTTTTTTTTTTTTTTTTTTCAACAGGGAGCCACCAGAGGCACTTCCTGCTTGCTAACAAACTTTTGGTCACCTAACGTCCGTGAAATCCCCATAGGAAAGCATTGCTAAAATGCTTTCCTATGGGGAGGGCCTAATGCGATCACCACACTTGCACATTAGCTCTCCCCCTCCTTTCTTAGCCCAGCACAGCAAAGATTTTTTTTTTCAACTGAACTGTCATGCTCTGTTTTAACCGATAAGCTCCACATTGCCATAGAAAGTTATGGGAACATAATGATTGGCTGAGTCTTTTCCTGGTTTGGGCAGAGCGCAGTGAAGAAGCTGCAAAGCCTACAAATGTTTTTGTTCCTGATGCATTGTTTCAATTTCGTTTTGTATATGTAGTCAAAGCATTATTCATGTAATACAATTAAAAAAAAAATGGATACGGCCCATCCTGGAGTGTTCTTTTATAAGGACACTATAAACACCATACCACTTTATCTCAATGAAGTGGTCTGGGTGTCATGGAATAGATATTAGTGACCTCAGCCAAGTGGGGGGGAGAGGATGGGATTCAAACACTGAGACCAGTGCTGAGAGGGAGAAAAGGCGAGTGAACTAAATTATTTTTTTACTCCTTAAACCGCAACAAAGGCACTATAGCTTTAGGAATATACACAGTTAAAGGAAGACTATAACGTTAGGAATACAAACGTGTGAGTCTGTATATCCCACGTATATTCCAGTTGCACATTTCACATCCTTGTGTAAGGTGTGTGGGGAACTCGCGGCTACCAGGCAGACTTCTAACACAGTGTTCAGCTGTTCTCCTCGTACTGCAGTTAGTGTGTGAAAATGCCATATTTACAGACCATTGGATGAAGCCAAGTCGGTGTCCCAGCGCTTTCTGAGAAATGAACATGTTTCTGGTTAAGCATAGTGTCTCTGCGGACAGCTGGCCAACACCATTGTTTTCTGTCCCTGATTTTTCTGGCAGAGAAAGCCAGTTTTTAGATGTGATGTAGAGTTTGACCAGGGAATCCAGGACGAAAGGCAGTCTGTTTATATATTCATTAGACATTCTGAAATCTTTAAAAAGTTGTACCCTTTGACTTTTTGGTTTCAGTACAACTTTTCAACCTTTCTTTGTCCGCAGACCTGTGGCTATCCGGATATTTCAGTAATTTGTCTGCAATGTATCTGGAAGATTTTATATTCAATCCAAGTGCCTTTACACCAAAACACTGTTAACATTATAGTAAGATTAAAAAAAAAAAAAAAGCAAATCTAAATATAAAATTTCTTATGGATTTTAGATTATAGACCAAAGTAGCTGAATCGAAAAAAAACTCTACTATCTTACCTATTTGACTACTTTGTTCTTTAAATGTAAATTATTTCTTCAGTTCCCCCTCAGTTCTCTATTTAGTGAACCACAGACAGATGGATTATAGGATATTATAGTGCTAGAAATACAACTGGATTAATGGCACTATAGTTTACCTATTAATGGTGTAGTCTTCTGACAATGAAATGATTATTAGAAACGAACAGGAACGGGAAAGAAATTGTGGAACACAAATCTTTTTTGCCAGTGGATCGAAGACTGAGACACTTTATATCAGACCAATGTCTTGGTTGAGTAACCACTGCTAGTAATGGCTAATAAGGCAATTCAGAACTTTGAAGTACATTGCCATCAGCCATCATCCTAATTGTCCTAGCTTAGCTAACACTGAATCCTTTATGTATAGAACTTGTAAATGTGCTCTGTGTGCAGCCAGCCTATTGTATAACAAAAAAAACAAAAAAAATCCAGGACAAGGTCATGTTCACATGGTGATCTGTCGATGTTTTGAAAATGATTGCAAACACACAATTGCACTGTGGTGGGTACATTATATTCTCATTCTAGATAAGACGTAATTGATGCAGAATTTGAAATGTTGTAGTGAGGGTTGGGAAGTTACAAAACATGCCCTTTAGAGTTTGTGGTAGAAAAACATACATGTTTTAATTAGTTGATTTGCACTAAGTGATAGATAAACAGATGTTTTAATTGATACACGTTATCTAAACTATAACAAAGTTGTTGTGATAGAGGTACAAGACTCAAAAGATATATAATTTATTTTAATAAGACTCCTCCATTCTGGCACTCCACCATTGCACCCATCCATTGTAAGCTGTCAAACCGTTTTAGAATAGTTTAAGCTCTCATTAGCTCTCCGGAGCTAAGCCCTGGAGTTGGTGAGCTCGACCACTGCATGCTGTAGTGATTATAGTTCTTGGAGTGTTCATTTATTGTGGTTCTGTTAGTACACTATTAATGACTTCCCAGACGCTCATAACGCGTTTATTAACCTACCGTGTCAAATTCAGAAAGAAATATTAAACTGCTGATCTGTATGAAACATATCCACAAACTTTGGTATGTAATAATTATTGGTTTACAGTTGTTTATTTTTGGCAGGGGAGGAATGGTGGGGTGAGGGGGGTTGGGAGAGGGTAATGTTGCTGCAATGTTAGCTCTGTCCAGGCAAGTATGTATGTACAAGCTTTCTGCCAGTAATCAATGGCACAGCCATTTATTTTTAATAGGAGATCTGAATGTATCTTATAACACAAGACTTGACAAATTCCTCATAAATGTATTCGCAATGGCCAAATGTTAGAAACCAGGCTAAAATTAAATCAGTGACACGTGTGTCATTAGCCAGGTTCACTGTAATGGTTATGCTGCCTAGAGTCCAAGGGATGCAGTTCCTCGGTTTAATATCAAACGGATAAAAATTATTTGATATGTACCAAGGCTATTCCTAGTGCAGAGGGACTCTGGCAGCATAATCACTAAAGTTATTAGCTCAGTATGTATAGGTGTTAATTCTACTTTACCATCACAGGTGCAAAGTAATAGTAATTTAGTCTGGAAATTCTGTTACACTTTGCAAACTCTCTACTATAACCTATAAGGCATTCTTTTTCTCTAAGTGTTGAAAAGGATATAGACTTTTCCTGTGCGTTTTTGCACAGGCTCCTCTGTTCCAAAATTTGTAGATAAGGAAAAGCCCAAGAGACAGACAAATTCAACAAAGTCCATGAACTTTGATATGCATAGGTGATAAGAGGTGGGAGGGGGGTGTAAACTAAGCCCACTACTGGAAAAACAGTCCCCAGTCTCAGGGACAAGCGATAAGAGATACTCTGTGTAAGAGTCCTGAAGGTGGCAAGACTAATGTTAAAATATTTCTTATTGTTTGTGTCGCTTTCTGCAGACCTCAATTTCTCATGTACTCAGAATAGCTTGATAGCTATGTGTGGGTATGTGATTTGTGCTTTTACACACGTTTGTGAATATATTGCACATCGGTATCGCTAAGGCAAATTAAGTATAGCTATATCATAAAAGTAAAGTTTATCAAACTGTCATTGTCAGTCTGTTTAAATTCTGTGTAATGCCATCTTTGGTATATTTCAATCTTTCTTTTAACCCTTCCTTTTTGCTTTTCCTTTTGTGTTTAGTCCATCCAAATACTTTCTACATCTCTACTTTTCCATTTCCGAAAAAAAAATTTATTTTAATTTTCCTTCCCCTGTTTCTCTCCTCTATTAACTTTTTAAAAATGTATTTATATACTTTTTGAAGGAGGGCTTTCCCTCTAAATTTCAGCAAAGACAATATTGCGTACACCTGAGAAAATATACAAAACGCGAAGGTACTCCTGTTAATGTCATTCCCCCTCTGCCGTCACTAGTGTTTGCTATGGAGAAAAGGGCATTGTCTATGGAGTACTATAGGATCCGTCATAGACTTCAGTGTTGTACTCTCGCGCATGTGTGCTGGAGAGGACCGACTGGTCGAAGATGGCCACAATGCAAGTGAAGCAGTCACCGTTGTGGGGTCTTTTCAATATATGCAAAGACCCCAGATGGTGACAGTCTCTTTAAATTCTAAAGTTGTGCAAATCTTTGAGTGCTTGCCTAGTTTTCCCTGTGAATTAGCGATTGTATTGTCATTCTTTTTATCACCCAAAGGCTTATTCTTTCGCTGAATGTTAGTCTAGTTATTTGTTACTCGTCATTTACGAAGTTTCCAGGAAAACAAAAATTGGTTGGTTGACTTTCTTTTTATGGAAATTAACATCTTTCCGTTTATCTACTCTGCCTTTCTAGGAATTGCACATTGAATATAGAAACACATTGGAGGGTTCATGGCTTAACTATGTCAATCATTAAGCAGCCAAGCTTCCCTTCAGATACATTGAACTTTTTACCTTTCCTGTTTTAGACAATAGGTTGGTTAGATCAGGGCCATTATCACCTCTGCAAAGATGACTTTTGTATGTTAAGTTTCCCCATTCTACATTTTAGCAGAATATGTTGGAGGCTAATAAATAAATCTCTATGAAAAGCCAAGGTCACATTTAACACTTTGTGGCTGTATGGGAAGAAATATATCACAAAATTATTTGTGTAACTCTCCAGTAATTATTGAAAGACCTATTAAACAGGATCCAGATATATAACCCCATTTCTTCATAAAAATAATAAATAAAGGCGCCCAATGGTCTGCGACATACTCTGTTCTCTCACGCTCCGACAATTTCCAAGCTTATATGTAGACTGAACTCCCACAGATGAGCGAAATGTTAATGCCTTCAGATATATATTTCTCTGAAATACACAAACCGTAATACACACTGCTTTTGGATCTTTTAAAGGAACACTATAGTGTTACAAATTTGTGTTTTTTTTTAATACTATAGTGTCCTAGTCATCCTTTAGGTGACAGTCCCTTCTGTAAGGATTAAAAGTGTATTTTACTCCGCTTGTCTCACATTCTGTGCTACACTCTACACGGTTAGCTCTGCCACCTTGGCTGAGATGGTCGAGATCGATTATCTCAGCCACTCCAATGATTTCCCATAGGAATTTTTTGGGAGCCTGGTGTGCTTCAATCAGATGGTCTCTGAGTGACCACCACTAGATACATTTTAACCCTGCAGTGAAAACAATGGCGTTCCTGTAGAATGGCAAGGTTTTTATTGCAGTGACAAATCTACAAAGGCATGGAGCCCAGACCACTGCCTTGTGGTGAAAAGGTGTACCTTTAATGGGCTAAAACATTTGCAAGAAGAATGTTACAATACAGTTTTTTTTTTTTTTTTTTTTTTTTTTTTTTTTTTTTTTTTTTTTTTTTTTTTTTATTGGTGTTGGCAGCCATACATCGGTGATATGTGGCTGAAGAAACTGATCTACTCTAAAGTTAAATATTCTGCTAAATTTATCGTTTACCTTTAGTTAACTGAAGACTCTCTAGCTAGTGGAAATATACAAAAACAAGTCCTGCGCTCAAACTCTTACTACTTCTGGGCAGCAACATTGACTGACAGTGTCAGGACACGCCAAAACATGTGTCGAGCTATCTTTGTTTTCACCTTATCACTTGGTAGCACTTATGCACTTTTTAGCCAAATTTTATTTACCATTTTATTTTTAGTTCAGGAAGGGAGAGTGGATCAGGTAGGCACATGTGATTAGTCCACAGTACTGAGTTGATAGGGACAGACCTACTCTGAGTTTTGGTTTGGGGCTGTAATGAGAATTTTCTTGTGGTTATTTACTCCTTCCTTTCAACCCTAAGATTCCATACCTCACTTCTAGCTATACCTGATTTTTTTTTTTTTTTTTTTGGTCCAATTTCTGGGACAGTGCACAGTATAGGCTCAGACCTGACTAGTGGTTAAGCTGATCTTTAATTACCCAGCTGGATATTGATAGGTGTGTGTGTGGATATGTATGTCTGTGTGTATATATGTATGTGTGTGTGTGTGTGTGTGTGTGTGTGTATATATATATATATATATATATATATATATATATATATATCTCTTTTTTGTCTTTCTCTATGTCCTGTTTTATATTCCTGTCCTCCCTTAGGACTATTAAAGGTAGGATCCCCCTTTCCCATTTCTATGTTTACTCTCCCAATTAGGACTTTTTAGTCCACTTCTGTTTATCGTGGGTTATTCCTCAATTCCTTGGGAGAGTAACACTAGGCACATTCTGGTACTGATCCACTAGCCCCCCACCATTTTGGGACTCTTGTATCAGCATATATTTTGTCCTTATTCAATTTACATACCTATCCTGCATCTGGTTCCTGAATTTCTACTCAAAGGAATATCACCACCTTCTGGGGAGTCTGAACTTATCTCTACACCTGCATCTGATTGATGAAATCACTATTACAGTTTAGAGCCGACTTATAAGGGCTCTAAATATTGTGAGTGTTCAAAGTTACTTTTTTTTTCTTTTTATTCTGTTGTACACACATATTGTCTTATGATGGCTTTTTATGTTTGCAGTATCTTGTAATTATAACAAGAGAAACCATCTACCACTGTGTGCGTAATCACCCTATTCCTGTATCCAATTGTTTGTATGGAAGTGTTTTTAGTGACTAAACACTTGGGTGCTTTTTCCTTCACCTTTCTTTCATTAGTTTTCTAATAAGATTGTAAGAGCCATTCTCAAATTAGTTTACCGACTAAGGAACTGAAGATGTTATAGTATGTGGAAAAACCTGCATGTGATCAATAATAATTCTTGAAGTGCTTTATGTGTCTGAAGTCTGTCTCCTTGTGTTTTTTATTTTATTTATTAAATTTTTTTTAAAAAAACACAACTTTTTATTAAACTTTTAATGTTGGCAGCGGAAACACCTACCTGGCTGTCACTTTCTTCTACTTTTGACTAATCATTTCCCCGTCTCGGATGTTCTAAGGGGAGGTCTTGCGAAGGCTGCCGACCACAGGTTTGTAGTTTTAGCAAGCTGTTTTTCATATACCCCCTAAAAAAAACACCATACAGGAAAAATAGATGCATGTTTTCTTTGGGGTATATCTCCTAAATAGTTATAAAATTCAATAGAGTGTTCCTTTTACAGAGTGGAGTCTGGTGTGGACTCTGAGAATTTCCAATCACGCTAAAACTTTGAGATGCTAATCGATTCAGTTATAAACTATCAAAGCAGCTGCAACTAAAGGCAGAGATAAAGTGTCCCTGGAGATATTGCTGCTGTCAGTCTGACGTGTGCTAGCAGTAAGCTAAGAAGTATGGTAAAGCATTGAATTTTATGATCAGCTTTCCCCATTGGCACACTCTAGTAGCCATCTCTTACCTATCCACCTCTCTAATAATAATAATGCAGTCTGTGCTCTGAAAAGCAGATTCAGGCATTTAAGGGAAAGTGGGTGCCAAGCCTTTGTGCCTACACTGTTATTTGCAGCAGCCGTTGCATATAGATTGTTTATCTAAGCAAAGTTATGGGCAAAAATGCATACAGAGTTGAATTGCTAGCATTCAAAGTCAATTTCAAATTTATTGGCTAAAGTAGACAAATTAGGGGGGATCTCAAAGTTAACTATGTTATCAGTTTGGCGTTTCTACCGTAAAATTTGGAATTCAGTTCGAAACACACAGATAAAGCACTGCGCTTACAGCAGCAGTAGGTTAGTATCCAACAGCTCAAAATACATAGTAAAAACAAAGAACATTACCTGTGCCCTGGCCTAAATCCCTATGTACATTTAAACAAAATGGAGGCTCTTTAGTTTTATTCCAATGGCCATTTGAATATGAGCTCACCTGCCACGTCAAGGCGAGTCCTACTCTAGCCATTAGATTTGCTGATATCCGCCAAGAATCTCCAATGAGACAGGAAGGGATATTTTATAAACCATTTCACATTTAACCCTTTATAGGGCTTCTACACATACAATAAACTTTGCTGGTATCAGACAAATGTAAATGTCTCTGAGACCTGAAGGGGTTAGAATCCATCATTGAAAACACTTTGGGGATTTATTCACTAAACTGTGTGTTGCGTTAAAGTAACACTAGTGTTAGGAATACAAATGTGTATTCCAAGCGCTATAGTGGCCTGGTGGTTGTTTAGGTGAAATAAAGTACTTTTACTCTATTCCCTCGCAGTGCCGGTCTCAGTCCTTCTGGCAAACCTCCTTGATCATTTATATCGATCTCCGCCCATCCAGTGTTTTCCCATAAGAAAGCATTGGGAGGCTAGTCGTATACAGGTCAATACGCAGTGCTGTGACAGAAATAGTTTTTACTCTCTTCCCTCGAAAGCGCCTCTAGTGGCTGTCAGTGGCAAATACTAGAGGCACTTAAACCCTGCAATGCAAACATTGCCATTCTGAAGAACAGCTATTTTTTTTATTTTATTTTTTCTGCTGCAGGGTGAAAAGCAGGAGACATGGCATTCAGACCACTTAATTGAGATGAATTGCTCTGGGTGCCCATAGTGTCCCTTAAGTTGATGGACAGCTTGTGAAATATAGGCCAAATAGTAGAGCTGGCACATATCTCAACACATTTTAAAAAGTCTATAAGCTCACTACAACTTGCAGTGGAGTGAATAGATCAATGAAATACAGTAAGACATAATTTGTAATAATGCAATTGTGTCTGCCTATGCCACTGTGACTATTTCATTGCAATTCCCTAGACTACTGTAAACTGTATTTTTCTCTATGCGAATTTGGGATAAAATATTACAGTGCGTCTTATTTGGATTCCTCCCAAGGTGTGTAATGATGTAAATCCGTAAATTAATATAATACAGAGAATAGCAAACACTGAAGATGTGGCTTCTAGAAAAATATTACTTCTGGCATGTTAATGCTTCTAGAGGTGTACAGTTTGGTGCTGATGTCCAAATAAATTAATAGTATATTGAGTACTGCTGAACTTAAGCAAATACACTACTTAATTTGACAGAGAATTAAATGAATAGATGCAGTAAGTTTTGGGTCCTGTCTGCATTCTTAAAGGGATACTATCATTTCTTTGGAAATTACAATATTGAATGAAATATTTTTTAGAATAATGGGACGTGACCATTCCTGTTTAAGCCTGAAGCGGCTATGGTTAATCTGTAAAATCCATTTTTAGGATAAAGCCTGAGCCTTTTCATTTTAGGATAAACCAGGGCTTGACAATTTGGATTTGTTAGCCCATCCAGCGGAGGCGGCGAGGGACAATGCAGGCGATTGGCCAGCTGTGCGAGAGGGGAAAGGAATGGAGGTGGGTGGTAAGGAAGCTGTAATCTTCCTACAGTGATGCCGGGACCCGAAATAACTAAATGGCATGAGAGAGCAGAGCAAAAACATGACCGCAGCCCCACTGGAGCCCAGTGAAATCTTAATCTCTCCAGCTCTCTCAAATTTGGGGAGGCTGGGTAGATTTGAATTGAAATAATTTTTAAAAATATATGAATTCTGTCAGCGTCAAACACACACACATACTATCTGTCTGTCTCTATGTCTCTTTATCAGTGTCTGCTTAGGTGACCAGCTCCACTCTGATCGCATTGGGAAGGTAAAAAAATGTGCTTATTTTTTTTTTTTCCTGCCATGGCTGGTCCCACCTTCATGGCAGAGATGATCAATCTTGATTATCTCAAACAAGCCAAAACTTTCCTATAGGAAAGCATTGGGAGGCTATTGCACATGCACTAATCTGGATCTCCTCATAGGGATACATTGAATCAACGCATCTCTATGGTGAGCATCCGGCGCCTCTAGAGAGAGCATGGAGATGCTGAACATAGCTACAGCAGCACTGGACTGGGCATGCTCTTGTGGCCTTCTGAGTGACTGTCACTAGCGATATGCCTAGGCGTTTTTCTGAAAAGGTAGCATTTACAGTGCTCAGACTACAAGGAGAGGCTATAGACCCCAGACCCAGTACATAAAGCTTGAAGTGGTTCTGGTGACTATATAGTTTCCATTTATGAATTGTATTTGTTGCTGAAAATGTATTTATAAAAATTTAAAAAAAGTAAAAACTGGTTCTTAACTTTTTTTTTTAGCTGGCTCCTAGATTCCAAGCACGTTTTGTCAAGCCCTGATAAACTATTGGATTTTCATCTGACCTGATGAGTTTTAAAAATATTTGTCAAGTTCCGATAACGTGAAGAACTTATTAATATATTTACTTTGGTGAGGGAAAGGAAAAAGACTGCGTAGTACTGTGGTGTAATAGAGATTACATTTTATTATGAATAAGGCAGGATGTGGGATAGTTACAAAACAGAACACATCAAGGCAATAATCTATGTCTAGCGATTTGTTTAGTAATTCTGATCATTTTAGTTTGTTGTCTAATAGTTAATCTGGGATAAAATCAAAGTTCATCCGATTCTGTGACTGTGAGAAATAGTTCACCTTCATACTCGAACTACCTATAACGTTGTCTCTCTGCAATCTCTGTATTTTATCGGAATAAGCCAAGATTACTTTAAAGGAATCAGCCAAAGTGTCAGGGCTATTCAGTAAGGAATCCGAAATTCACAGTGAATTTCAGATTTTAGGCAAAATTTAAAACTTAGCTGGTTTACAGAATGTTTTCAGTTTGGCATTTGTGGTCTACAATTTGAAATGCTTTTGAATGCTTTTTGAATTCCTGACATTCCATTTTTTTTCTCAACTGCAATGTTTTTTTTAAATTTATTATTCAGAAGTATACACATAATAGAAGTAAACTATAGAAATTGGAGAAAATAGGAAGCAGAAGGGATACACTCTTAGAAGGGATTAACCCTATGTAAACTACAGCAGTAGTGAAAGTAGAGAAAGAGAACAAGTGAGTGCCCTCAAGTTAAAATGTAACTTTTAATATTAAAACAGATTATATGATATATCAAAAGAATTTTCCAAAAATGATAAATATGATAAGTAGATCGTGAGGATCAAAACAAATATATATAATAAAATACTGTAGGATCAATTTGTTTCTTAGGCGTTATTAGTGATAGTAAACAGAGGAGGTCCTGTTCAGAAGTTTCCCTTCTGATGAGCTGTGGGCGAAACGCGCGCGTCAGGGGAAAGGGCTCTTTCGATATACGCTGACCATAGTATTGCTGTCCGCTTAGACGGGCATCAGACTTTATATACTTTATATTTCGACATATAGCCCTACTCCAGCTCCACAAGTGGGGGGTTTATAGAGCACATGTTCTTGTTATATTTTCGTATTAATCTCTACTCCCTCTGTATGAGTTGGTTATTTAGTGAAGAATAATTTTTCTTATACTAAATCTTATCTAGTGCAGGTTCTGTATCCAACAAGCACTATGTATGTAACAATTTTTATTTAATATTGTATGGACTGTTTATTTCCGCTTAGTTAACCTATTTGAGACACATACTTGTATGCATTTGAAAACCTATTTGGTTTTCTGCATATCATTTGGAGATTTGTCCTGAAAGCTTCTGAACAGGACCTCCTCTGTTTACTATCGCTAATAACGCCTAAGAAACAAATTGATCCTACAGTATTTTATTTTATTATATATATTTGTTTTGATCCTCACATAATAGAAGTATATCAGGTGTGGCCTGTTTTCAATAGGTTGCTATAATGGTATATCATTCTGTAAGTGGCCATTACTACTAGTTGCTAGTACTGCTCAGGGTCAGTCTTTACAACTTACATTTGGACTCTCTTATTAATTGCCCAAAATGGAATCAACGTAGTGCCAAAATTAAGCAAATCCTAACTGATGGGAAGTAGCATACAGAAAGCTTGTCTGCTCAGAATATCACTCAATCCCTGCTGGCCAATAATAGATGTCACCAGTTGGACATTGAATTTAGCTTGCCAATAGTCTTTGTACTGGGTAGACTGTTTTACACTGTGTACACACTGACTTGCTGACCTCTTCTCTTAGAGTTTGCTCCATGTCACAGTGTGTTTTATTGGACGCATATCAAAATGTGATCTATTAATACACATCTATTTTTACTTTCCTCCCCTGATGCCGGCGTTGAGTTGTCAGGTTTTTTTTTTGTTTGTTTGGGTTTTTTTTAATGCCGTATCCCTGCATAATTTTGCAAAAAGACAAAACAAACAGTTTTTCAGTTCATGTGAAATACTGATTCTACCTAGGAAAAAAGTCACCTTAATACCATTCTGTATTCATGCTGGTATCTCCTTTTGGAACCTGGCTGCAGAAAGAAACCTTTATTGATTGATTTTTTTTTTTAATTATCTACACGCTCACCCTACGTACTCTAACAGTATTCGTTTTAAACATTGTGAACAAAAACAAATAAATGATTAGGAAAGATGGAGGTAAGGGCTGCGCTAAAAAGGCCTGTATAGGTAGACTAAAAGTAATAGAGGCCAAATCAAAAATGGTCTAAAATGATAAAACACATAGACAGTGAGGGAAAATCTCACTCTAAACAACAGAATCAAAATAAAATACAAATTAAGTGAACAGAATAAAGATAAAAAAATAAAGATTCCAGATAATGACATGTGATGGAGATAAGTCTCACTAATATGTAGAGTAAGGTAATGGTACAGTCCTCAAGCGTTGATCCATCCGGATTGATAAAATTTCCGTATATGTGGAGACAAAAAAAGGGGAGAGTGCGACAAGCAGCCTATAGCGTAAAATAGATAAAAGGAAAGTAATACACTCACATTTGTGAGAGCTATTAACCAGCTCTGGGATGATGGGCATGTAGCGGTATAATCCCCGCTAGAGGATATATGGGAGGGATACATCTGTCGCTCCGGCTTGGTAGAATCAGTGCTCCAAAATAAAAGTAAAAGACAGCAATAGTGCTTTTAGTATATAGGAATAAGGAAATAAATTATATATAAAATATACTCACAAGAGTAGAGCAGGAAGTACTGCTCTATCAATACAGCATTGGTGGAATGATCTCCACCTAGGATTTCTTGAGTCAGGATACAAAAGGTGCCAGGAAGAGAAATTATAAAAAAGTGCATATGTTTTATAAAATGTATTTTTAAGTAAACGGAAAATTCTTTAAAATAAAAACCAAAACCTAAGATTCCTAATTTGGAAAGCTCTGTTTTATGGACGTTTTTACAGGAATCCGAATTGCTGCATCTGATTCCTACTCAAATCCTTTGTCACATGTTTTACTTTGGTAAAATTAAAGCTGTGTCCCTTCAGATTGGTGATACGTTTAGCAAACCGTTAATTATTTCTCCAAAAGTGTAAGCCACTCTTTATCTAAAGTGCAGGTAAACTGAAGGTCCCAAGGTTACAGTTCACAGGTTTACCCACAGTAATCTGATAATACAACATTTTGGGAGATGCTGCTTGTCAAAACAAAGGCATATCCAATGTCAAATGGATGCCAACAGAGAGTGATCTGCAGATCTCTTAATTTAAAAGGACACTGTAATCACCAGAGCCACTACAGCGTAACATAGTGGTTCTGGTGCCTATAGCATGTACCTGCAATGTTAGCACTGTAAACACTGCCTTTCCAGACAAAAGGTAGTGTTTACATTGCTGCCTAGGAACACCTCTAGTGGCAGTTACTCACGACGGCCACTTGAGGTGCTTCCTAGGTTAGTGCTGCACAGTGTGCAACACTCACTTTCAGCATCTCCATGCCCTGCATGAAGATGCTGGACGTTCCCTTTAGCGATGCATGGATTCAATGCATCTCTATGAGGAGATGCAGATTGGTGCGGCACAATAGCCTTCCAATGCTTTCCTATGGCAAAGGAGTAGATTGGCTGAAATCACCATTTTACTGCAAAGAGAGGGGCTCAGTGTCCTAAACAGCCACTTCAGGATTAAAGTGTTAGGAATACATGTTTGTATTCCTGACCCTATAGTGTTACTTTAACAGTACTTTTCAAACTGCAAGATAAAATACCAGACAGCTGGCATGGACTCTAACCCTTAGAATGCTAGTAGTTAGTCGGGGAGAATTGACATTTAGTTACCTATATGCAATGGAAGAGGGAAGGGCATTAACAAAAAGTTGTCAAGAACAAACTACTTTTTGTCTGCTTTTTAATGTTTTCGATTTCTTCTCTACCTGTGTAGATCATCCTTTAAACCACGATGCAGGATACTAATGTATAAAATCATTTTAATGGGAAAAGTGGTGGAATTACATAAAAATGTCTTTGACTTTGTATAAAAATATTCCCATCAGAAATACACCATTCTGTGCGCAATTTTTTTTATATTTAATATATTAAAACTACCCAACAGCAAAATCTGTCCAAACAACAGACCAGGCTCAGTGTTTCAGATTGCACGGTTACTTATACGTAACCCCCAATGTTCTCTGACATGAATCGTTGCATTCATTTTGACACATGTATCCTCACAATAAATACGATTTGTTACTCATTTGCAAGTAACATTAGTAAGGTTGGACTTGTTCCAGTGTTAGCATGTGTTTTATAGAGCTATCCGCCTGGCCACATGTGAATCGTACAAGCTAAAATCATGACTGCCAAGGTGTGAGGTAACCAGTGTCTGGAAGGATTTAGAAAGGTTTTAGAACCTGATGTTGGAAACCATTGAAAATGCAAGAGGTTTAAGCAGAGGTTTCAAACTCTGCCCCTAATATTGATGTCCTACAACTCCCAGAATTCTGAGTGCAATAGATGGCCAGAGAATCATCCAAGTTAAAGTTCAACAACATCTGAGAGTGACAGAATTTTATATGCCTTGGTTAAAGCTTTAACAATGGGCTGCATGAAGTGGGGTATAATAGAAGTGTTTTTGTTTTTTTGTTTTTTTTATGGGATGTAGGTCATTCCACACTCATTATTCTCACAGAGAAATTAGAGACCCTAGATGGTATTGACATACGTGTACAGGTAAGGGTTATTTATTCATAGAAAGGAGGAGAGTACAATTGAAAAGGGACGGAGCCCTTCATTTTAAGATTGCCACATTACTAAATACTATAGTCTAAGATTCCCCCTCCTACTTATTTCACTCACACTCTGTGTTGTATTTTGGGCCATTAATAGTCGCTTGCCTAACTTTAATATGCATTATTAGTGGGTTAACACTTTAATTTGAAGGGCTGATGGTGCCTCTTGTCTTTATGTCTAGAGTTTCACTATGAAATGCTGCACCTACGGGGTTTAACATCTTTGTTGACAAGGATGCCGACAGCATCATCAGGACATCATTAGCCAGCCTAGAATAAGAGTTTCGGGCTGGCTAGTGTCAATTTTGTACATCATTTCATGCACAGAGTTGCATTGATCGTCTGAGAGAGGCCAGCTGATGCTCTTTAGCCAATGAATGTTCTACAGCTCTACAGAAGCCGGATGCACGTCACAACTTGCAAGGACCAGGCAAGAGGGCAAACTGGTGCAAAATAGTTTGCCCCATTACCCTGAAGTGGCCCAGGGTATTTCTGGCATCACAAGCACGTCAGCAGACAGTAGTGGTTGTGATGCTTGGAATAGCCCCTTAAACTATTTTTGTCTGGTTAGAATTACATGTTTGTTCATCCACCCACTGTAAAGTGCTGTGGCATTTGTTGGCGCTATATAAATAATATGATTGATGTATGCATACCTTTTTTAACAAAACATTTTTTTTAAATCTTTAGTTATGAGAGAATTCTGTGCAGGATCCTTAATTGAAGCACACTATTTTACTGCTCCTTTAAAACATACGTTATCAGTGGTGTTTCCATGGTGTCAACACAATCTGTTTTCCACTTGAAAGATCTACTGATTTAGTAGCTTGCCTCTGCTCATCTACTGATGCAGAAAAAGACCATTCAATTGCATTATAAAGTCTGCATGTTCTAGATTTCAAACTGACCTACCTTAATGAACTATTTGTATCTGAACCACATTTCCCATCATACATGGCACACCATTAAGAAGCATCCGGGGTTAAGGTTATTTATAAATGCCTTCCATGGAAATGGGAGCACATAATTTTACTGATCGTTATAGGATTCTTCTAACTATCTATAATATTGTTGTGTCCCTCCCAGGATTAAAAAACAAAAAACAGGATGGAATAAAATTCTAAGATGGACTTAGGCAGCAATGTAAACATTGCTTTTTCTCCGTAAGGGCAGCATTTACACTGCATAACCTGTAGGAATAGGCAAAATGTTGCAGAACTACATTAAGCTGTAGTGTTCCATGTGACTTTTTAGTGTCATTGTAAGTGGTTGAAGGAAATTGCAACATAAAAATTCAGATAAGGTAAATATTTGCAGTAAGGTCTCCAGGGATATATTCCCAGCAATTCATGTTTTAAATATTTATTTTTAATACATTCTTGTAAATAATAAAACAAGATGCTATATTATTGATGGGGACATCTGATGGGTAATGCCAACTTGCATTTCTCAGGAAGTTGATTTAGCAAAATCCAGTTCCAATTGTTATCATAAAAAATATTGCTTGGATTTAAATCTTCCCATAATTTGTTTTTGAAAATATTATTTTCTTGCACCGCCCCTCCCTCCCCCCCATGTTTATTGGTGTAAGACTGATAATGTAACAGATAAAATAGAATTTGTGTATAATATATTTGGAAAGTTTTTATTTATAAATAACATAAAAACTTTTAATTTGTTCTTCCTCACTCCACCTTCAACTTTGTCTCTCTGTTATATTCTCCTCTCCACCATATCCTTGGTTTGGAGTTCCAGTGATTCTTCCCCTTTTCTTTACACATTTTGTTGTCTCTCGTGGCAAACAAATAACTTATTTGGATTCTGGTATGTCCTACATGCTGATACTCACTTCTGTCTTATCTCTTGGATTGTGTTGACAACTGTCATTGTGCTATCTCTACCTTCGACCTCTTTAAACTCAATTTCTTCAAAACAGAGCAGTTCCAGGAAGCAGCCTTTAATTGCTAATTTATCTTTAGGTCCTTGGTGCATTTAGCTGCATGTTTTTATTTTTCTTTGATTTATCTTTTTCTTACACCACAAGATCTTTCTGTGTGTATTTCTGTGTTGTATGTGTTTCTGTTCTTTTGCTTTTTTTTTTTTTCTCGTCTCATTTTCATGTACAGTGTAATGAATGATATTATGCCTATATCTTACCGTTTCTCTGACTTTGTATCTAAAGATTTTCAGTAGAAATTTGATGTGGACTTTTTTTTTTTTTTTTCACAAAATTGAAAACTCAGGCTTTTTGTGAGCAATTAGTTAAAATATATACATGCAATGGCTTATGTTCTTGCAGTGTTAACTCAGAGAGCAGCTATTGGCTGAATGATCTTAGTAAGTTCCTGGTTGAAGTTCAAATGATCTCCTTCAAGGGATTTGCTGCAAAGGAAATAATTGTATTTATTTTTCTAAAACACTTTCCAGTGTATTATCTGTGCAATAAAAATGGGTGGTTATCACTCTACATTTTATTTTTTTGGGATAGAATTACTTGTTTTATGCTAATCTCTCTCTCCCCTATGGAGAAATATTACAGCTGTATGCCATTAACAGACTAAAATTCTTCTGTGTTAAACAGCTCTAGAACATAAGTATAGACAAGCATTAGCACTCTGTCCACCCTTCCACCAACAACATGCTGTAATGCTGCAAGGAACAGCTGAGTATGTCTGCCTCATACATCTGTCATCGAGACTGAAATGTCTTCATGTGACCAGGAGAACGCAGCATGGTGCCTGACTCAGGCTGCAGTCTATTTGAAGAGGCAGGCCTCCAATACTTGCTACTAGTTTTTATTTTATCTCGTTTATATATTAAGATTAAAGTATCTCATTCCTCTCACCATACACTTGGTTTACTTCTCCTTGGATAAAATACGTCTTGCATTTTTCTTGTGGACCTTTTTAAAATAAGTAATTTCTACTTCCTTTTAATTTATTTAACAATTTTGTTTTCTATCAATAAAAATATGCTGCAGTTATTCACGTGATAACCAACCCTATGACTTTCAGATTAGAGTCACCGCAATATCTTTAAACTCGTCACTTGTGTAGCAATCTGTAATACTATTATTTTGGGTATATATAGACAGGCAATCCTAAACATTAAACATTGAAGTGGATTTGTTAGTGCTCATGTTTGTTAATGAATTATTTTGTGCTCATTATTGAAATACAGTTCTGATAAAGGCTACTTTTATCAAATTGTGTGTAAAAGGAACATTATAGTGTTAGGAATACAAAACTGTATTCCTAACACTATACTGTCCCTCTTGCCTAAAATTATTCTCTCCCTTTCCCCTTTTGATGAAAGGGTTTAAAAAAAAAAAAAAAAAACAAAACAACCTTAAAACACTTACCTCTTCACAGTGCCAAGGTCCCTCAGCGATGGCTCCGTTTCCTCCTCCTCGGACATTTGCAATGGGAGGAACTTAACGTGCATATGCGGTGAACATTGCTTAACATTAGGCCTTCCTCATGAATCAATGTATTCCTATTGGAAATTGCAAGACGCTGGACTTCATCATGCAAAGCGTGAAGACGTCCAGCATCATTTCATGAAGTTAAACTCTGTGAAAGGCTAGTGGCTGTCTGGGAGTAAGCCACTTGTGGCAATTTTAACCATGCAATTTGAAAATTGCAGTTTATCTGAAACTGCAATGTTCTACGTTGCAGGGCTAAGGTGACAGGGACACTGCACCCAGGCCACTTTAATGAGATGAAATGGTCTGGGTTCCTATAGAAGATATGTCTTTTTATATGAAGAGTAAATTGGACAAAGTGTTTGGCTTAATGGTCAGCATTCCGGCACATTAATGGCAAATCATTCTTATCTACACTGCCTCTATCTTTGTGTTCCACTGTGCAAGTTTTTGGAAGATTGCATTATATCTATACTTCTCACCCAGCTTCTGTTTCCAACAGGAAACCAAATGCTGAAAGCAGAAGAAAATATCATAGGATTTCCTGTACCTGTGCCATGGAATTCCATGGAAGTACTTGAGACAACTTGTATATGGCCAAATGCCTAACCTGGGATGGCTCTGGGAATCTATTATGTATTCCCAAATTCTGAAGGTGTAGCTTCACCTCTGATGGCGTTGTTGTGTATATCATTTGCAAGGCTAGATAACGTCACGTTTGTGCAGCTTTCATTGCACAGAATGTCCGTCACTGGCAGAGAGCGGTCAGCGGATTCTCTCAACCAATGAGGCCTCTGGCTTCTGTGCCTCTGCAGGAACCATAAGTGTGTCACCGGACTACCAGCGGAATCTGAGGCCAGTGGGACCCAGATAAGTTGCTTCACTGCTTGCTCCGTTACCAGGAAACCAGGCCAGGGTATCCATGACATCATAACTTCTACGGTGGACTGTAGTGGATATGAGGCTTGCACTAACCCTTTAAGTTCTATTTTTGGATGAAAACCGGATTCTAAGGTCATCAGGACCTGACCTTAAAGACAACAAAGCATTCAGATTGTTGTACCTGAAAGTTGGCCAGTTTAATTATGTGTATTTTATATGAATGGAAATACATAATTGATCCGTCTTGGCTATTTTGAACTAAAATGTGCAACTCTATTTTCATCTTTTACAATTTCCAGTTTAGTGATTATACCATTATGCATTATTCATAGATATTTTTTCCTGACTAGCCCCATTCTTCACAAACTGATCTATCATATTCTAATAACATAAACCTTCATTTGAGGGAGATGTTTGATATAGAATGTTGCCTTTGTATTAGAAGAATCAAAATGTCAGCCCTTTTCTAGTCTTTTCTGATTTTCTATGTGTTCTCTGTGATGTTACCTTCGGAGTGTCGCCCAGAGGTTGAAAATCTTAGATCTGTTTATTTAAATGGAATTTCAAAAATATGCATTCCTAATAAATGCCAATTTTTTGTTGTATACATATTGTTTCTCTATACCAAAGTTCAGAATTTATATTTTAAGGTTTCCTTTCTTCTTTCCCCAGCTGCTCAGAGTGAGGAACGTGTATGTGCATATAAGGATCCAAACCAGCAAGAACAAGGAGTGAGTGAAAGTCAGATCTCAGAGAATGGAACCATTCAGTGTTCCAAAGGTAGCACTTGCTTTGGATTGTGGGAGAAGACAAGAGATGGTGAAATCAATCTGGTCAAGCAAGGTAAGTAAAGCTTTACTGACCATTGTCCTGGGGCAGATCTTTTCAACAGTATTGAATTCCGCGTTGTCTTTGACCACATGCCACTTTGCAGTGCTCAGTCAATTCCAGGCTTGATGGCGATCTCAAGATCACATCAAGACGTGCAGTTTGCCCTCTGATAACCTTTTGGCATGCAATCTGGACCCAAATTTATAGCTCTGCTGCCTCCTATCTTTCAGGCACATGACAAAATTAATTTTCAGCTTTGTTCATTAGTTATTTAACATTGTGGTGATAATCTGTCATTCATGCCTATGTCTTCCATTTCATCCATTGATGGTGGCGCCATGGATTAATGGGGGTTCTAGCCAGCTGTGTACTTATCTCCACAAATAGTCTATCTGACCATCAGGACCAGCATAGGCCTTCAGCCAAATGTTTGCGTGATGACTACTCCCTCCCACAGTGTTCACCCACTAATCATTATAGATTGTCATCATTTAATGTAGATAGATCTAAAATCCACTTTTTTAGTTACACAGCCAATCTCTCAGATACACCTATTTTAAGATATGTGTGTGACTGTTATTGTCATAAGTCCTAGATTCACAACCCGAGGTACGTGTACCCCAGGAGGTACGGCAACAAAGGCTTGGCCTCCTTAGTGCCTCGCAGGAGACGGTCAGCTGGGGGAGAATGGAGGCAGCAATGGAGCTATATTCATGACCTTCCAGCACTGTTCTCTCTCCCGCTCCTTGCGGGGAGCCAGGTTACAATGTCGCCCCATCATTACTAAACAGCGCGTGAGGGAACCGTGCTGGAGGAGCACGAAGATTACACAAGCCCGACACTGGCTACCAGGGAAATCATCCACTCCAGCTCTCTCAAAGGCAGGGAATCTGGATGGATCTAAATAAAAGTGGTAAAAAAATATATAATTTGTGAGAGAATGTGTCAAATCAGTGAGAGTGTGCCTGTTGGTGAATGAGTGTGTGTCAGATTTCTCTGTGGGTCAGTTTCCTCTGACACCCACACTTACACACAGGAAATTGGTTTCACAGACGCACACTTGCACACAGTGGAAACGGACACACCGAGACCGTTTCCTCTGTGGGTGTGTGTCAGTGTCCTCTCTGTGTAACCATTAGGTGTGCATCATATTTTCATTTTGTGACTTTACTTCAGATAAGCTAGTTCCTTCAGACGCATCTCCTTACATACACATTATTCACATTATCCTATTTATTTTAAATATTATTTACTACCTTTAATCAGGTTTGTTCAGTACTGTACAAATGTTAACTTAAATACAGTTTCTGCATATTTAATTTGGAATTTAAATCAATAGAAATTACGTACTAGAGGCAGGTGTACTTAGGAAGTATTAGCCCTGTGCAATCTCATTAGTCGCCTACCCCTAAGGCTGGCCTTGGTGACCATATAATAACTGTATGGGTTAGCCAACTGGTAACTCTCCAGCTGTCAGAATAACTACATCTTCCATGATACTTTGCTTTAGAAAGGTTTCGATTTATACTTTGGATCTTTGGCATTATTGAAACTAAAATTTTACAACTGCTGGAGGGTTAACTGTTGGATAAACCTACAAAATACCATGGTTTAAACCGGGTGTATTCATATATCAGGCTGCTGGTTATCTACAACTCCTATGACACTTAGCAAGCCACTTACTGTGGCTATTAGAGTGGGAACTATAGTCCAGCTTCACCTGGAAGTTCCATTTACTCATTCACCATACTGCTGTTTGTCTTTCGCATTTCATGACATAATGTTAATTGTTAGACTGATCAAAATGTTATGTACTGGAATGTAACACAAAGCTGCAAAACCACAACCACCACAAACTCACATGGAGAAGTGTTTTTTTTTTATTTTTATTTTTTTTTTGTTGAAATTATAAAATGTACCTATCTTTATTAGGTCCATAAAAATGAGTTCAAGGTTTTAAATTGCATAAAATAAGAATTTTCTTGGGGTTCCATAGTCTATGTAGTGGTTATCAATGTTTCTTCCCTGTCTGTAACATAAATACAGTACTGTATTTATTGTCTCTACTGTGCTCCATTTTATTCATCCATGTGAGTGTAACGGTGGGAATGCAAATTTAAGTAACCTTCTTAAGAAAGTTTGTAAAGCGTAGGTTCCCCATCCCCCAGGTTTAAGCACTTATTCAGTTGAATAGTATGGAATGTGTATTTGCTTATAACTTTACATTACGATGTATGTGCAGCTGGTAACATGAACTTTTACTGTGTTTTAGGCTGCTGGTCATACATAGGCGACCCTCATGACTGTCATTATGAAGAATGTGTTGTTACAACCACTCCACCGCTCATACAGAATGGGACATACCGTTTCTGCTGCTGCAATGCAGATATGTGTAATGGCAACTTCACTGAGAATTTCACACCTCCAGATCCTACAGACACCACACCATACAGTAAGCTGTTATAAGTCGTCAAAGTTCTTCCGTTATAAGATTTGACTCCTTTATAGGAGTGGTCCCACACACCTTTTTTAAATATTTTTTACAGAAGTGCAGTTTTGTAGGGGGTTAAAAAAAGGGTATTTTGTTTCTAATTTTTATTTATTTATTTATTTGTAATTCTTTATTTTTGTTGTGCATTGTTAAAACAAACATAATCAGGCATGGCATTACAGGAGAGCATTATAAGAAAACAATATCATGGTGCTTCCTAGCCAGCATAACTACACATTTTTTTTTTTTTTTTTTTTTAAATAAAGAATAAAGCAGAGTGGATCAAATTAAGATTATAACAGTAGGATAATAGTATAGTGGAAAGAGAAAAGAAACCCCTAGGAGACCCCACTGATAGGTAGAATGTGATTCCCCCCCATTGTGAACGCAGAAGTATGCTCCCCAGATCATACAATAACAATGGGTGCAGTACTGTGTAACCTTGTAGGAGATGGCAAGTTCAAGGTTCTGTCCCGAGATCAGCAAACGCCCCGCTGGGGTAACCCAGTGTCCAGCCACAAGGGTCTCAAGATTGGGCCAGGTATTGAGCATGGAAGAAGAATATGGCAGGCTTAATGTATGCAGGATGTCTGTATGGTGCTCCCAGGTGGCGTCAAGACCCAGAGTGGGTTGGGGTGCAGGCACTTCAGAAGCTTCAGGTCAGGTAGTGGCTGGTAGCAAGAATATGGGTGTGTGACTACTCTGCTGTGTTGAATCCCAGATGCATCAGAATTCCGACGTGTAGCATTGTGACACGGGAAGTGCGGTTGTCTCTTCTGCCGTCTTTGTCGAGCTCCCTTAACCCTGAGAACTGCGTGGATGCTTAGGTAAGTGATATCTGGCTTCTTGCTTGAGAGCCAGTTTTCTCCAGAAGGCCGCAAATATGCTGTCCAGCTTGGTTGCAATGTCGCTGTACCGCGGGCAGCAGGGGCGTCCGCCGTTGCCGCCAATCAGTTTGCTCGACGTCACCATCCAGGTTCAGCCTGGTTGCCAGTGACGAAGCAGTGTTTCACGTCCCAAAAGAACGGCTGTCTCTCTCTTCTCCGACTGTTCCACCCAGCCTCATTCGTGTCTTCGGGGTATACAGTCCTAGATGCATGCAACCTCAGTCCAAGGTACCACTGTTGGCTCCACATACAGACAGGCTTCAAGTTGCATCTGCTCAGCACTCTGAGAGTGGTATTTTAGGCTTTTAGTGTGAGTTAAGTGAGGAGCTCTCACAAAGTGCGACCAGCCGCCATGCGTTACAGGTCCGTCCCCTTTTGTTTCTAATTTTCACATTGATAAATGTAAAGTTTCTTTTATAAAGTATTCAGTCTGGTGGGATTTTGCAATCTATTAAAACTTTGGAATATATGATTGAAAACCAGTATATTTATTTCACATTCTTTATATAACATATTTACAAGTAATATAATGAGGACAACATAGAAGCATACATGAGGAGCAAAAAAGTAATTTTCATTATATTCGGTAAAAAGCTAAATTCTTATAGGCGAAAACATCAAGTGTCCAGCAGAAGTGGAGGCTCTGTACACCGAAGAACAATAATACATCTCCCCTAGGCTGCTCCCCTTCTGTCTGTTTGTTTAAAACAAGGGGTCCATAAGTGTCTGAATGTTTATCCCATTTACAAGGAGGCCATTATAGCTTCCAGTATTCTAATTTTAACCCTCCCCCGCCAATCCTTCCAATGTCTAATAGTGAGTTATAACGCCTAAACAAAGCTTTCCAGAGACTTTGGGACAAATTGGAAGCTTGGATGGCCACCCAGCAGACCCCACAAAGGAGAAATGCAGGCAACGGCAAAAACCACAGAGGTCAAAGGCCACCCTGGGGCAAGGCGACCCAACAAGCTTCGGAACAGCCTAACTCAGACCCACAAGTGCTACGGGCTCCCCGACCACAACCGCAAAGCAACGACCACGAAAGCAGAGGCCAGGAGCCCACAAGAGACTGCAGATCATCCGGAACCCCAGCAAACTCCCAACGAGTAAAGTTTTTCCTCCCCAAGAAGCCAATATCCACAGACCCCAGAAGCAGACTCCCTCTCAGGCACGGGGAGAAGGGGGCGACAGTCCGACACCGCCTCAAACAACACAACAAAGTGCACCTATACCCTGGGATGGCGGCGCCCACAAGAAGGCACCTAAACTGACTACACCCAAGCGAAGTAAGCCGCGGCGGCTGCGCCCCGGGTTGAGGATCTAGGCCGCAGACCGACGTCCTGCCCACCGCTGCTGTGGAGTGCAGAGCCCTACTATACCTACGCCCGCCCTAAGCTACATGAAGGGACTACCACAATCACCTATGAACCGCCTCTCAGACGAACTGCATAGGCATGCATGTTACTAGTTTTACGCAGCATGTTTAGCTTGTTACTAGCTTAACTTACCTGCACTAGCCTGCTTAATTAACTAGCACACTGTACTCACACTATTTATACTATAACTAGAGCAGATTGGGTAATAGGTATTGTCTAGCGTGTTACATATGTTTAAGCTGGTTTAACTGGGTTTTATAATGATCTTGAATTGTCAGAGCCTACCTAGACCTTGCCAAAATGCTTAATCAGTATGTCTAACCTTAGCATGACATAAAAAAGTGCAAGAACTAACACATGCCCTACTGTTTCAACTGTTACTTGGAAAGCATGAGGAATGCCGTCGGGGCACCACATGCTTGTTTGTTATATTTTCACGCGCTGCAAAAATAAAAAAAAATAAAAAAAATTAAGTGGCTTGATAAAATTTGTAGAATGATGGAAATCAAATGCACTTTGGGACTTACAAAGTCAGATTACTACAAAATTTTACGGTTTAAAGAAGCCCTGGAGTAGTCGTATGAGCAAAGTTTGGAAAAGATGTAGTATCCTAGACAGCACATTCATCTTGCTCATGTTGATTTTACCAATCCAGGATATGCATGGTTATTCTATCTGTTCCCTTAATGAGTAATTGAATACATTATTAAGAAACAGAGAAATCTTGATAGTTCTCCACAAGTGCAGAATGTACATTCTTACAAATCTCTAGAAATGGAATGCCAACACTGCTATAGAGTTTTGTAGATTGTTATAAATTTGTCTTTGCCTGTGTATCTTCATTTGCCCTCTTAATCTATTATGTAAAGACTGATGTCCTGTTCTCGTGCACATTTGTCTTTAAGCCACCATCTTTGTCTCCTAGGTCTCCTATATTGGTTTGCTTTGTCTTGTGCTAATGTTACGTCTTTATATTTGCTGCAGTCGTTACTAGGTTGCACAGACTGCGGTTCAGCATTGCATCAGCTATAAATAGCTTCCGTGTTATCTCATTAGGGTGACAAAGCATGGCCATTGCTACTGGCATAATACTGCTTACATAAAAGTTAGATACTCTCTACGTCCAATTAGCGTTCTTTTTATGACTGTGTAATGGGCATTTACGAATTATATTTAATTTAATTAACATACCTTACAATTAAGTTATAAATCACTGTTAAGACGGAAGCATGCTATTTTAAGCCCCTGTTTTTGATGCTGAGTTAATGTTGCGTCTAAATCAATTGCAGATCACTTTTAAACCCCTCTGGGGCTTATCGGTCCCAGTAGACTTCACTGTTACAATGTTAGACTGAAATGCTATCTGCCTCTTGCACCAATAAGTAACAATGCCTTTTGTAAATAACAATGGACATAATCAACACAAAGTGTGTAGATTTATCACACAACTAAATTTGAGATCTATAAACTATTGGCTTATAACTTTGTGTGAATATGTGTAATTTTCAAAGAGAATGATTGATTGACTGGATTTTTTTTTGGGGTGGGGGGGGCTAATTTCTGTTCAGGTACACTGTTCAATCACTTTTATTTCTATGTATTAATTTTCATGTAGATAGATTTAAATTGACTTTCTCAGTCCTGTTTTGATGTTGTAACAATGTGGGCATTGATGCAAATGATTTTCAATAGCACTGTCAAAAACATTGCAATGTCATTTAATGGTGCTGTATTCAAGAAAAGTGTATTTAAAGGATTCTTGCAGACACCGTGACCACTTCAGTGAATTGGCTGGCTAATGTTAATTCTGTGCATATTGGGTGGTTTCAGTACGCTTAGCATGCTGGTGACCGATGACCTCGGCCTGTCCTCTGGGGCATGCCTCCACCTTAAGTCACTGGAGGAGGAGCAGGCTGCAGAGACAACTTGACCTTGGTGTTGGATCTAAGGTAATTTTTTTTACAGGGGTAGGGACCAGGCCAACGACTGTTACTACAACCAAAAACCATTAAAAGATTCCATGAGAAGCATACTTCGGAGGGGTGTGCGTATTTTAAGATAGGGTAACCTCTAACCCCAGTAAGGTTGGGAGTACACCTGCACCCAAGATAATGGTGTTTTTTGTTACAGTTAACATTGGATTAGGAGGCTACAAACTTTTTTTTAAAGGGAAGCACTGCTGCTGTACCATGTGCTGTGGTGACACAAACTATTATGACCAGAGCTGCAAAGAGTTAACTTTCTTATTAGTACGGCTGTTACAGTGTGGCTCTAATGATGCTCATACTTTTCATTTCAATTTGACATTTTTACTGCACTGTTTGAATCTCTGATCACAAAATGCATTGCTACGACTGAGGCATGCTAGAACAAATTGCTACCCAGGTGTTTTTTTGTGCAAGTGGTTTGTTTGTGTAAATATCAGTGACGTTCTGTGGTATAGAACCTATTGAACATTATTGTAATCTATTTTTTTTTTTGCAATGCTTTTGTTTGCTGTTTCTGAGAGCACAAACACTTGTAAGGCCTGTCAGCTTTACTGAATAAAAGAAGCATTAGTAGACAAAGGACAGTAACTGTCCATTCCTTAATGTGCCATAACTGAAGGAGGGATGATTATTTGTTATGTGCGTTTTAATTCATGACATCAGCAGAATGGAACCGGATAATTAGAAGCACTCAGCAGACATTTGACATTTTTGTGGTTTGCATTGCAAAAGCTTTGAGTAAACAGGAATGTACCAGTTACGGGGAACACTGTTTGTTGTATTATTATCTCTGTGTGTATGTTTGATAAAAGTTTTTAAAGACAATAACATATTTTCAAGCAGACAGGAAATGTAGGAAGCTAGCCATAGCACAAAGCATTGCTGAGTAGGAATTTTGTACAGCTGAATATGGTTGATGCTCCTGATAAGATGACTACGTCTAATCAGGAAGGGCTGAGTTGGCCCATGGTCCCTATAAGAAGAAATGTGAAAATCGTCGTAATTGGCATTGTTTAATCTTTAATCATGAATGATGGTCTGCGGAGGATCCATAGAACCGCATAATCCTTCATATATGCAGCCAATTCCTGATGACTGCTGTCAGGATTGACACTTGAACTCCGTCCTGAGTCTAAGAAAATCGGTGGATTAGAAATAGAGAGACATGGTATTCCCTACTTTGTCTCTGTATATCTCTTGAATATATCTGCGAAATTCCAACTCAGTCAAAGTTAAAATTTCATAAAGAGTCTATCTTTTATGAAATGCTCATTTTTCGGGGGAGGGGGTTATGACCGTGCCACTTTCAAAAACAAAAACTCAGTAGTAGACAAATGGACTTATTACAGAGTCTGGACATGCTCTGGGTGCAGTGCAGATGATTTGTTGCAGACCCTGGAGAGGGTTTAGGCGCGCTACAGATTTTAGTAAAAGCTGTGATAGATTCTGATTGCAGCACTGACGGTTTGTTGCAGAGCCTGCAGTGGTTCTGGGTGCAGAGCATGTGGAAATTCTAGTTTCAGTACAGATTTATGATTGCAGAGCCTGGAGAGTTTGTGGGTGCAGTGCAGATGAATTTCTGTAGAGCCGGGATAGGTTCAGGGCACAGTGCAGATAATTTGTTGCATGGTCTGAAGTTGATCTGAAAATCTGCAGGTAGATTTTTGTGCATTGCAGTGGTTTTCTGGCAGGGGGTGACTAGTGAAACGATAGAGAATTAAGGGAGTAGATCAGTCTCTCTTGTTCCCGTCGTGTAAAAAATAAATAAAAAATATGAATATATATTTGCAGTGAAAAGGTTATGGTTAGACTTGTACCACTGATTATCTCTTCTAGTGTTCTCCCTAAGGAGGACTAATTTATGTATGTTTAATTTCTTTTGACTGTTTGCTTAAATCACTCCCTCATGTTCCCTGTTGGGGCCATGCCTAGATAATTAAAAACACATGCTTTATAGAGCTAGCTTGCTCATCCGCCACAAATAGTCACATTCCCTGTATCCTGTACTGTTCTCACAGCGCAGAAATAAAAGACATAACGGTGTCATTATTTCTGTCCACTATCTGTTAATTAGTCAGAGGTCACACTTTTCACCCTACGCCCTGAAGCATTTCAATTGATAGAATTTACCCCTTCAATGCCACAGCAGAAAGTGGGTAAAAATTACCTCTTTTTTTTTTTAAAGGGACACTCTGGGCACCATAACAAATTAATCGGAATGAAGTTGTTATGAAGCCATGAGTTCCTGAATGCCAGCTAACCTCAAGGGGTTAAGCCATTGATGAAATGTTTAACCCCAAAGTCTTCAAACCGGTGCCCGTCAGCTCTGCCTTTGCACTTTTTCCTAGCCTAGACGGTGTTTTTCATAGAGAAGCATTGGGAGGCAGGGAGCATGTGCATCAATTGCTGCACCGCACCTACAGTGCCTTGACTTGTGCCTTGTGTTATAGCACAAAGCAGTCAGAAAGAAAAGCTTTGTAAAATTGCCCATTTCACGAGAAATCCACACTTCTACAAACTAAAAAAGGAAGGACAATCTGCTAACCCCTAAAGCGCTTTAGGGGTTTGAAGTGTTCTTTTTAAAGGGACACTGTAGGCACCCAGACCACTTCATCTAATTGAAGTAGTCTGTGTGCTGTAACCCTTCTGCACTGGATTCAGGTAAGTGGCTGAAGGGGTTTTAACCCCTCCAGCCCTGCAGGAGGGGGGCACCAAGTGTGGGGGGGGGGACCTAATACCATATAGTGCCAGGAAAACTGCTTTGTTTTCCTGGCACTATTGGATCCCTTTACATGTATATCAAAGATTTAGCAGGCAATATCACAATCCAGGCAAGGCACAGCCAGGGCAAATGAGAAAAATAGAGACGTTGTTTCTGTCTCTTCTCCACTTTGTTTAGTGACATAAACTGGCAACATTTACAGGAACACTCCACACTGGAATAAAATCAAATCTCTAGTAGGTATAGCCCCGATGAGCATATGCATTTATTTATGCATGTAGTCATTGGTGGTGTGTCTAAAACAAAAAAACAGAACATTCCCATCCCTAACATTGATAAGCCCCTGATTTTAAACCACGGACGTACACGCAGGGCCAGGGAGTAAGAAGGGGAGCCACAGAAGGCAGGTAAAATAAAACCTATAGGAGAAGGCAGTTGTTACTAAAGCTAAATGGAGTAAACATTGCTGTATGTCTGATTGGTGTTTCTTAATTAATTTATGGTATGCCATTAAAATGGGATACTCCATATACACAAAGCACCTCCTCTAACTGATGTGTGATACTCCCCTCCCTCGCCCTCTTTTTTTTTTTATTTTTTAAATGTGTTTATTTTTAAACAGGATTACCAATACAATGAAAACTATGAACAAATGAGTGTTATTAAAGATGACGTGATATTGCTTTAAAAAATATCAAGGCATATGATCACTTATTTCTAAGCGCCAAAAGTTTTTCAGCGCTAGGTACCTTAAATAAAGCGTATAAAATTTTTGTTGAATACAACATTCCAAACCAACATCCTCCTTGGCATATCTGTAGCCTCAGAAAATAGTCGTAAAATTTTGACCTCCGACGAGGTCTTTATCAAGCTACATTTCTCCTTAAAACTCATCTTCTATTACCTTGCCATTTCTTCTTCAGGATCACCTGAAGCCATTTAGTCATTTATTTATTCTGTTAAACTAAATATTGTTTTCAAGTTGAAAATAAAAAGAAAAGGTAAGTAGCATACACTGTACTTTGCCCACTCCTGGAATTACCATGATGATAAGTAAGGGATAAAATCATGCGTGTGAAATTACAGACCCTCCCTCTCCCCAAATTCTGTTTATACAATTCCATAATTCCATGGATTACAAATTCTGAATTCTCTGCAAACCTTTGAGAAGGAGGGAAAAGCTTGTAACTAGGCAGGCGTTTCCTGAGAGAGTTGGGGGTGTTTTTAGTTGCCTGGCTGATTTGGAGTCGGAATGTTTATAAATGTTGGAGCCTGGATATGGCCCAGTCTGGGAGGCAAGCTGTCTGCTTCCTCCTGCCTCTGTCTGCCTATACCATCAGAAGTAAAGATATCAAATCAATTAACTCTCCCCTTCCCCCAGATGTACGACAACTAGTTTTTTAAGCTCTTCTGGCATTGAAATAGTAACATACGCAGTACTTGAAATCTTCAACAATGAAGATACTTTTTAAAGATACTTGTAACTCGAGCTCCACACTCATTTGGAACACTATATTAAAAAAAGAAGGGTGGGGGGAAAGCTGTTTCGGAATGTTTTTAAGACTTGTTTTGTTACCTAATTCTAACTGGATTTGAAACCTAGATGAAATAGAAGTGTTTAGATTTTGTGGTAGTTTCTTAGAGTAATTATTAGAAGTGGTCTCTCCAGACTTCCTCAGGATATATTGTCTAATGGCATTGTTTGCTATAATGTGCAAAATATGAAACTGTAACATCAGTATCTTAGAAACACTGGGCTAGTCCAATTGGTATTGAATCATGTTCTTTTTCTGGATTTTACACCACTTCTCCAGATGTATTTCATACATTAAAAATCAGTAAGGGTAGTTGTGACCCACGAAATCTCATCAAGGGCTCCTAGAGGAGCCTGCTATCCAGCCTCCTGCCCCAGGATTGTGGGTCATGCAAAATACACTGAAAAAAGGCTTGGTCTGTGCAATTTGGCTTATATTGCTTGGGAACCAAACAGCTGCACGAGCACAAAATACATTTTTTATTTCTGAAAGTTTTGGGACTCTTAGATCTGGACTTTTTCAGGGTTATTCACTATACTCTAAATGTATCAAAATTAATGGGACACTATGGGCACCCAGACCACTTTATCTAATTGAAGTGGTTTGCATTGTTTCCATTGCAGGATTAAGACTGCCTCTAGTGACTGAAACAACAAAACAAAGCAAAATAAATATCTTGGAAAAAGATGTATGTAAAGTATAACTTTGTTTGATATTATTTTAAAAATACCACAAACAGCAAGATTATAATAAAATATATTAAAATCACAAGAGTGATGAGAATGTGTAAATCTATAAACTCAGTTCAATGACAAGTTGGTTTAGGCTAATGCAACAAAATAAATACTTTCCTGTAATGTATCTGGAAAATGTTAACAATTGACCAAATCCTGAATGGAGGAATCTTAACTATATCCATTATTGAGCATTTTTGTACAATGCTACTAAAAAAATAAATAAATTATTAAACAACCCTGACAACACGGTATGCAGGGCCGGTGCACAAATTTCTGCCGCCCTAGGCAAAGATCCATTTTGTTGCCCCCTCATGTCACTCACTCACTGACAGACATGCACACACACGTGCGCTCACTCACTGACACACAGACACACAGCGACACTCATTGATACGCACGCACGCACTAACTCACACACAGACACTCACTCACTGATACACACGCATGCACGCGCTCACTCACTGATACAGAGACACTCACTGACACACAGAGACACAGAAATCCACACAATTTTTTTTTTTTTTTAGAACCATCCAGCCTCCCTACCTGCATGGGGTCCAGTGTGGGGCAGCTCCTCACTCCTCCAGCGCACTGTTTAGTATGCCGGGGGCCGGAATGACGTCCTACTCATCGTACTCCTGCTCCCGGCATCACAGATGTCCCCCCTCTCCTCCGGGCTTTGTTCACTGGCATTTCTCGGCAGAGCAGGCACCTGCCATCAAGGTAAGCAGGTGCCTGCTCTGCCTTAACTAGCACAGCTTCGGTGTCGCCCTGAGACAGGGTTCCTCAAGAGCCGCTCGCCCAGTGCTGCGGACCCAGACAGGGGGAGCTCACCAGGAAATATACCGGTGGGCACCCCCAGCAGGCCGGCGCCCTAGGCAAATGCCTAGTTCGCCTAACTGTGGCGCGGGCCATATATTTATTTTTAACAATAAAGTTAACGGTTTATATAGTCCCGCTTTTATTATTTTAAAATTATGTGTGTATCTGGTAATGCTCCCCATACACAGCCATGCTCCGGGACCTTTCTACTGTTCGGTCTTTCCCCACCAGCCATTCCCTTATGATATACTATCCTATCTCGCCACTATTTCCTCTACTGCTGACCGCCATAGTATCCCTGTTGTTTGCCCACAGCACAGCTAAAGGCCAAAAACAATAGCCTGTTCGGTAAGCAGAAATACATGTCGTGCAATGGAGTTTCACAACCCGAAGGTGTAAATAGGGCAGACCTGTTACATCTATGTTCAGTGGTAATGCTATTATTCACATTTATATAGCGCCAACTTATTATGTAGTGCTTTACAATATTATAAAGGGGAAATTTAACAATAAATGAAATAATTTCAAAGAGGTTACAGGAACAATTGGTTGATGAGGACCCTGCTCTAACAAGCTTACAATCTTTCTTTATAATTATGTCTGCTCAGGTGTCTCTGACAAATCTATCTAGACCAGGGATGTTGTAGAACTACAACCCCCATGATGCTGTGCATTCCTTTAGAATGACAAAACATCATGGAAGCTGTAGTTTTAAAACATCTGGGTATCCACATATTTGACACCCCTAATGTAGACCATGGTTCTCCAAACTCTGGCCCTCCAGATGATTCTGAACTACAACTCCCATTAGTATTGGACTGAAATACATAGGCAGAGAATAATGGGAGCTGTAGTTTAGCAACATCTGGAGGGTCAGAGTTTTTAGAATCCTGATCTAGTCCATGGGTGGACAAATGGTAGATCTCCAGATGTTGTTGAACTGCAGCTTTGACATTTTAAAGGCTGGCAGGGGATCATGGGTGTTGTAATTCTACCCTTTACCCAGATACGATAGGGTGTATTTCTTACTCATTTACATTTCTTGTATTATAAATGTCATAAAGGAAAATATCACTGAATGCCTTATGTGGCTATTTCCTTTACTGTGATGTTTTTTAACAAAGAACTGTTTGAGGTTTATTTGCCAAACTCTGGTTAGCCATTGCTTTCTACTTGGGGAAAATATATATAGATCCGTTACCACAATGACTAAAGGCCAACCCTTTTATTATATAGTGTATTGTCTAAGTGTCTGACGAGGACATGCTGTGCATGCATTTGAGAGAAGCTGTAGTATCTCATAAGAGTTGAGTAGCTGGGTATGAGGTGAAGCAACCAGTGGTGTATCCTGGTTTTGTGCTGCCCTAGGCAGGACAAAACTCAGGCACCCCCCAACCCTCCCACCCTGCCCCCGCGCGCGACCGCCACCCATCCCTTCCTCCTGCCCCGCCTTCTAAATACACACAAACACAAACACACACACACACACACACACACACACACACACATTCACTGACAGATACGCATACACTAGCTAACAGAAACACACACTCACTGACACACACACACACACACACACAAACACACGCACTAACACTTTTTTTTTTTAACCCCCACCCCCCCGCCGCCCCTGCTTACCTTTGGAAATGCTGGGGGTGAGGGGGGTTCCCTCTCTCCCTGGGGTCCAGTGGCTGCTGGTCGGTCGGGCGGGCGGCTGGCGAGGGAGCTCTTCCTCTGAGCGGTCTGCTCAGCTCCCTCGCGGCTGCAGAGTGATGCGCGAGGGAGCTGAGCACACTGCTCAGAGGAAGAGCTCCCTTGCCAGCCGCCCGCCCGCTCAGCATGTCTGTTAGCCGCAAGGCTAACAAGGCATTTGCCCTGGGCATTTGGGGGCGGCTTTTTTTGCCGCACAAGGCAAATGCCTTGTTTGCCTCGCGGCTAAAACGCCCCTGGAAGCAACAGATTTTTTTCAAAAGGTTATTTAGCATCATAAAAAAGCATTATTTGCAAATGACAGTGGCGTACATACCAGGGTCGCAGGGGTCGCGGCTGCGACCAGGCCCGGCCCACCAGGGGGCCCGGCCGCCCCTGCGACCCGGTATGTACCCACAGGGCCAGCCTCTTCCCCTGGGGGGCCCAGGAGCCGACCACCCCAGGGCCCCCCGAGGCTGGCCCTGCTGTCACACACACACACACACACACACACACACACTCCTGGGCGGGTTGCTGGTCGGGCAGGCGGGCGCGCGAGGGAGCACTCAGTGCTTCCTCTTCAGCTCCCCCGCGCACCGCACTGATGCCGGAGCTGCGAGGGAGCTGAAGAGGAAGCACTGAGTGCTCCCTCGCGCGCCCGCCTGCCCGACCGGTCACCTGCCCAGGAGCCCAGCAGCACCACTGGACCCCAGGGAATCCCCCCCAGCACTCCAAAAGGTAAGGAGGCTGAGGGGATTATATATAAAAAAAAAAAAAAAACATGTGTGATTGTTAGTGTGTGTGTGTCTGCTAGTGAGTGTTAGTGTGTGTGTGTGTGAGTGTTAGATTGAGTGTTACTGTGTGTGTCTTACTGAGTGTGTGTGCGTGTGTTAGTGAGTCTGTTTGATGTCTGTTAGTGAGTGTGTGTTTGTCAATGAGAGTCTGTTTTGTAAGTGAGTATGTATGTCTGTCGCTGAGTGTGTCTCTGTCAGTAAATGTGTGTGTCTGTTAGCTAGTGTGTATGCGTCTGTAAGTGAGAGTGTGTGTCTTCAGCACTTACCTTTCTCCAGCGCCGAACTCCCTTGGCGCTGGGGATCCCTCAGCCTCTCAGCTCCAAATGCGACCGCGCACGCATTCAAACCGCCCATAGGAAAGCATTACTCAATGCTTTCCTATGGACGTTCAGTGTGCTCCTCTAGCGGCTGTCAGTGAGACAGCCACTAGAGGCTGGATTAACCCTCAGTGAAACATAGCAGTTTCTCTGAAACTATGTTTTCAGCTGCAGGGTTAAAACTAGAGGGACCTGACACCCAGACAACTTCATTGAGCTGATGTGATCTGGGTGTCTGTAGTGGTCCTTTAAGTGTGTGTGCATCTGCATGCACTGGCGTACATACCGCGGTCGCAGGGGTTGCAGCCCTGTAACTCCTGCGACCAGGTGCCCACCGCCATGTGTTGCGGCCCGGCCCGCGCGCACTGGGGGGCCCACGGATCAATTTTCGCACCGGGGCCCCATGGGTCATGTGTACGCCACTGGCAAATGATCTAACATAGTGACTCTCGATTCATTGTTTAAGATTTGGATTTGGAACACACAGTCTAGAGATTGTATTAGCAAAGAGATTTAAAAAAAAAAAAAGTTTGAATGTTTTTTTTTTTCTTTTTTTCTAAGCTATATCTTAGTTGGTACTTAAACAGCAGCATACTTAAAGAGACACTGTAATCACCAGAACAATTACATCTTAGTGTAGTTTTTCTGGTGTCTATGGCCTGTCCCTGCATCCTTTTTAATGTAAACACTGCCATTTCAGAATGAAGGCAGTGTTTCCATTACAGCCTAGAAACACCTCCACTGGCAACTCCTCTGATGGGCACTCGAGATGCTTCCTGGGTCAGTGCTGCACAGTGTGCAGCACTGACGTTCAGCGTCTTCACACCTTGCATGGTGATGCTGAACTTCCCCCATTGGGATGTATGGATTCAGTGCATTTCTGGGAGGAGATTGCTGATTGGCCAGGGAGCTATTTGGCTCTGCCCCCTAGCCCGCCTCCTTGACTAAATTAATCAGAATTGACGATCTCCGCCAATCCAATGCTTTCCTATTAGGAAAACATTGTCATTGGCTGTAATCACCAATTATGTCAGCCAAGAAGGTGGATCGGGGGTGGGGCCAGACATGACGAAACCCGCCCAGTGCTGGAAAGGAGTGAGTAAATTGCCTTTCTAACACGAGGTAAAGGGGACCGACCACCTAAATTGTGGTGTTAGAACTATAGTGCCAGGAATAGATGTTTGTGTTCATGACACTATAGTGCCCCTTTAATAAGCTGATTATTGGCTGATGCATTTAAAGTGAACCTGTTGTCAAAAAAATGAACTTGCCTTAAACTGCTCAAATATACATTCCATACACCATATATCACAAAGATACATGCTCTAATCAATGTAAAATATAACATTTACGCACTATTCCTTCATTCCAGCACTGCCACCTTCATGCTTTGTGCCACTTCCGAACGGTCCTCTGCTCCGTCTCTGCTCTTCTTTGATTTTCCCTGCTTGGGACACATCCACAAGTAGGGCAAATCTCGCCAATACCGTTTGGAATATTACTGTGGGGCCGTAAATCTATTTATTTGGCAGTTGCGAGCTGATATGTGGTGCGTGTGGAAGCCTTGATAACAATTGAAGTGCAGTATGATAGTTTGTATGTGATGAGATTTTGTACTTGATCAGAGATTACGTTGGGAACTTAATTTTGTTGTCCCCCCTTGTGTTGCATAAAACTTGGTTAAAGGGATTTTCTCACCTTTTTCCAGCGTTGAGGCTCCCCCAAAATTAATTCAGTGAATGTTTTTTATTATTTAATGAGTATTAAAGAACAGGCAAAACATGGAGGGAAAAATAGTGCCTGCGCATTTGTGGAAAAGGCTCGGCAACAAAAGGGTTAAAAATACAGCGATGTGAATTAAAAAAAAAAAAAAAAAATGGGCAAAGCTATACATGGCAAAGCTATGTGCTCGTTTTAGTATCCATCACTCAGTCATTTCACAGTGAAACCAGTTTGAAGGACGCTGGACACATTTGTGCTTCTCGTTTTACAGCACTGAAATAATATTAGTATATACACATTATCCTGGTCACAGTCTGCTGCAAAGGATTCATATTTACCAGCTGCATGAAGTCTCCTCTCCAATGATGTGGCTGTCCATAGATTAGAGGAACTTTTGTTTACAATAAACAGACGTTTAGGAATGTGCTTTGATAGACTACAGCTTAAGATTTTGACGTCACAGGAAGACCTTCCAAAATTGGGGAAACAAACCTTATTTGTTGTGGAGCTTTTATTTCATAAACCTTTTATTGTGAAAACTTGCTCTTGTGTTTTGTGTTGTAGTTTAGTATATGTAGCATAGTGAAATGGAGGAATATTCTTTTATTGTTTTTTCTTTCTTTTTTATTTATTTTTTTTTACACACTTTTTACTCCATTGAGTCTGCTTGCTTGTATGCACATTGTTAATCCGTCATTGGCATAATCTTTGGTGATGTCTAGTGTGATTTCACACCAAAAAAACATATTAAAAAAGCATAATTAAGTGTTAATAAAGAATCCGGTTTAGTGTTCACGGTAAAATGGTTGGTGAGGTCAGAAAACCACAACTAGGAGACTCACGAGTCCTGTCTAGAGAGGAGATGAAAACTCTTCTGTAGTGAGTTGTAGATATGAAGAAAGAACATTATGATTCAAAGGCTTGTCATTAATTTAGCAGATCAAAAAGGATGACTTGACTCAACTGTGATACTTTTTTTAATGTATCTTTCTGTCTGCATTAAAATTCCAGATCTGCCAATGTGATAAGTATCTATAGAGACCTCTAGAGGGCCAATGTGACAAACGCATAGCACAGTTATAATGCTCGTGCAAATTCTCCAGACACTTTTTTTTTTATTTTATTTTTTTAAAACAAGCTTTATTTTTCGTTGAGTGAACATACACAAAGATTGAGTTACATTGCATAGATTGTAAGCATTACAAGCAAATAAGTAAATACAGTAGAACACCCTCTACTTTGGGGGGAAAAAAAAGCTTCCATGCCGACTGTATGTTAAAGGGTTACTTCAACCCTTGTAGTCCCACCACCATGACCACTTCAAATCACTGAAGTGGTCTTGGTGGTTGAAATAACCCTTTAACCTTTTCTGCGAACTTGTTTCCAAATCCAGTCCTGAGAGTTAATTTCACTGCTTTGTTTTTGCCAAAGATGTAGAAAAACATTTAGGCTAATATCAGGCTTGGTTCCATGTCTGTGTTACTGAAATACTAAACATTACTTTTCAATGCAAAAACTAAACCTGAAGACATCGTCAGCAGCCCCGGTTCAGTGAATGGGCAAACCAGATATCAAGTAATTTGACAAAATACATTCGAAAAAGTGGACCTACTCAGATGAGTTTACAGTGTACATGTCCTCATTTAAATAACATCTTGTTAGTTGTTCAGATGTTAAAGGGTAACTCCAAGCACTGTGACCACTTCAGTAATTTTAAGTAGTCAAGGTGCCTGGAGTCTGTATGTGCAGAGATTTGCTTTGAAACACTGCACATAGAGAGGTTAACCCCTTAGTTGCCAAAGTTGTCACTCAAACTCTGGCTGTTTCATAGGATTATGATCAGCCATCCAGGAAAAAGTTCTGGGCTGGCTAATGTCAGTTCTGTGCAACTTTCATTTAGATACGTTCAGATACTCTCAGGCAATGAATGTCGAGCTCATGTAGATTTTTAGAATCACTAGATTCATTAAAAAAAAAAATGGAGTGGATTTGCCAAGTTTTTACAATGGTTCCTGTGCGTGTTTTATAGAAAGGAAACAATAGTTGACAAAGGTTTCCTCCCTTCATTCCTCGGCTGGGCTGTGGTGCTGGAGCCTCTCCAAACATAGTGGACTTGGTGTCTGCATCCGGAATGGAGTCGGCTCTCAGCTCTACTTAAAGGGCGAGCCACATGTCACGCCAAAGCACAAGAGAACTTGTAATTCTCCATATAAAAAAGTATTGACATTATTTTCACGTGTATTTTTTTTTTTTTTTTTAAAGTATGACACAAGTTGGTGATGGATGCAGACGACATGTGTTACTGCATTCAGCTCGCTTCCCCAATGAACGGATTTTGCTTTAGTTTCTCAGCATTATTGATGCAGACATGGATACCAGCACTTCATGTTTACATCATCAGAGAAGTACTTTAAACTCTGGTGTGACTTGCAGCTCATCTAAACATCAAAGGAATAGATTCATTATTTGTTGAGCAAACAAATATACTGCAATGTTTTGTAGAACGGGCAGACAAAACATACAAGAAAAGGTTGACAAATTCAGCTGAACACGAACAAGAGGTGACGAAAGGGCTTTGTTCAAGCTAGTCTAGAGTCTGTAGAGAAAGTGGAGTATAGTTACCTAAAAGCCAAAAGGGCAATGTATGCGAATGGAAAGATAGAATGTCTGGTTTACAATCCATGTCTAGCTGTGTACAATATATGTATACAGTAGCTATAGAGAGAGGTTCAAATTAAAGTGACACTATAGTAATACAGACTACTTAGTCCAATGAAGTTGTCTGGGTTCAGTGTCCCTGTTAACCCTTGGAAAAAAAATGCAGTGTTTGCATTGCAGTGTTAAGTCCACCTGTGCTGTCTGTCAGTGTGATGGCTACTAGCGGTGAATTTTTGGTTCTGATCAAGCTTTCCTATGGGGAAGTTTGAATATTCACATTTGGTCCTTAATGCTACTCTGTGAAGAGCATTGAATTGGACATAGGTGAGGAGGCCATGCCTGATGTCACTGGAGGGGTATATTAGAGATAACACTATAATGTTCCATTGTTGTTAGGGCAGACCTGGTTAGTTATGTAAGACTGGAGTAGCCATCTGCAAGAGCTTACATTCTTTCTGAAGGAAGTCACATTTAGTGATTAACTGAATGTTAATCCTGATGGGGCATGGTAGGGCATTCTGTGTTAAAAAAAAGTAAAAAAATTATTACAACCTAGAAAGGTCCTGAAAGTACAATTTGGAGGTTGCGGTGTGAACTGAATTAGACAATGATCAATAGCAGAGTGGAAGAACTGTGTGATCTCTTGTACCTTTTGTGGATGACCTTAAGGTTAGTAAATGTTTATCTATGTACCATGTCACGAAATTGTACTCCAGAAAAGACAAAAAAAAATAATTTACTTTCCATTTCTAAATGGAAGTTTAAGGCACTCTGAGCACAATAATCATTACAACTTATTGTAATGACCGTGGTAAAGAGACTCTTTTGACACATTCCTTATGGCTTGTGTCAAATACTTTGAGCTGTTTGACAAAAATGGAGGCTCTCTTGGGGACTGAACCCAGGGCTCCAAGCCTCTTGGGTAATGTGGAAGTGAGCTCCCGCATTGCCTAGTTAGCTTAGTGCTCACCATTGCTCTCCAAAGTTGTACACCTTTGGACAGATAATATGGAGAATTCACTTGCCTATTATCCAAACCATAGTAAGAGGGCTGGGCTTTAGGTGCTGGAAGTGCTAAATGTAACTCAAACTAGGGGAGTTATATGTACCATAGCCATTGCTAGGTCAAACTAAAATGTCCAACATACTGAGCAGCTGGGGATCAACAGAAAATGAAATAAGAGTAGAATCTATAAAAAAAATAAATAAATATATATATATATATATATATATATATATATATATATATATATATATATTCTCATAGTGTCCGTTTTCAAAGGGATTTAATAACAATGTGTTTTGTGGACAGCTATAAATATAATTTATTTTAAAAGTTCCGTTAAAATATTACACATTATGCACACCTTTATTAAAGTGAATATACTGTAGTTGAAAGTGATTTGGGATCTCTGCAATATTTAACTTTTTCAAGGAGACTTTTTAGCTTTCTGCCTGGAAGTCTAACTTTATCTGTTGAAGGGCATTGTACAATGATTACTTGCAATCTTACGTCTGCAGCTCTTTTTCGCTGGGTCGTTGTACAGTCTCACAGTGTGTGCCAACGCAAATGTTTTTGTACCTTGCCATAGCACAATATTTATTTTCTACCTCTGCCAAATTAAGGCTAAATGCACACAAACATTGTGTATATTTGCGTTTGATGGGCTTTTTTTCCAGATTTATATTTTTTGTGTTTTTAAGAATATTCAAGATTGATTATTTCACTTAAAGGGGTAGTTTTATTCTTGTATTTGGTAGTTGTACAAATTTGTTGCTTGTGAAAACATATTCGAATAATTTACAAAAAGATCTTTACATATTTGCCAGTTGTATTTCTTCACATCCATGGGCCTTTTGTGATTGTTCAAGGCTGAGCAACTCTAATGCAAAGTCACAAGTGCCCCAATATGTCAGACTACAGTCTGAAGTGAGTAAGGAAAATGTTGAATATGACACATGGAATTGCTGTTATACATAAAGTGGCATAATTGTAGCTTTCCTTCCAGTATGGAGAATAGATTCATAGTTATTGTGTCTTAAACTGAAGGTTTTGTGTTAAGTTGCTTGCCTTACTAATAATGCTATCATAATAATAACTAATAATACTAGCTGTGAAAGCAGGAAAAATACAGCATTTATTCGTCTTCATTACTTGTATTGATCAACTAGCAAATAACAAAGTTACATGTTTAATTCCCGAGCTTCCACACAGTGGAACATGTATTTTGGTTGAGGCTGTTACAGATCCACATTTTAAGACATACATCCTTTTTTCAAAGAACTGGTACAAAGAGCTTCCAAAGATTTGTGTTTAACCTCAGAAATGGTCAGTGATCCCATGATCTGATAGATATCAGGCCAAAGTGACTGTTGGGCCCTAATTTGTGTATCATTTAGAAAGCATAAGAAAATGGAATTAAGAGAGGGAAGGTGAGACGGTGCCTAGAGAGATATCAGCTATGCCTCACCGACGATGCCTAACAAGGCTGAAACGATCGTCTGGGGTTGCTGTATCTCTCGTGCAGAAAGAACTTGCTGGCATTTCGGATCTGGACTGCCCATATGGGTGGGACCAGTCTGATATGCTTCAGATATGTTCTCTCTGTAATGGCACAAGATGAGCTAAAACCAGCTTGAGTTCTGAGCGGGGACCCACGAAGGGCAGGCTATTTTAGCTGCTGTCCATTCTCAGAATACTCTTGCGACCCATTTTTTGCTCTCCAAGAGAGGGAAGGATTACAGAGTAAAGTATTTTCATGGTTATATGGGTTTCCTGTATATTTTGTATTACCTTGCAGCCTGTCCAATCTTGTCTGTTCTACACCTCACTGCAGATGCTCATACTATGTGGCTTTGGCTTCAGATGTCTGATACTAGTGGGGGCTAGTACAAAAACAAACAAAACTAGATAATCAACTCCTTTTTTAACAGCGGCAGAAACAAAAAAAAAAGGGAGGAGGGGGACTAAATGCTCACGAATACCATAATGTATTAATTCACAGTAAAGGGGGGAAGAGAGTCAGTGTTGATACTAAATTCACAGAAAGTCATATTGAAGAATACTTAATATTTCTGCCTGCATTTTTAAAGGAAAATTTGGATAATCATTTTATGAGTGTATCTCTTGAATCATTGTTATCTGACTGCACGTTTCTCTAAACATTGTCAGCTGTAGGACAGACAATTATGGTCCCAAAATCTCTTAAAACGTCCTTACTCTAAGTACTATAAAATTCCCAGATTTTACTAGTAACATGACGTAAAGTCATGATTTTATTAAAGACACGGAGGCGAGTATTATGCATAACTCTTTCTTTATTTCCTCAGCAGCAAAGAAAGAGAAATATAAATATTATCAAAACTGAAGAAAAAACTGTATAGGCACAACAGGTAGCCAATCACAGGGTATAGGAAGTAGCTATATAAGTCTTGTGTCTCCCACAATCCCCCTCTTTCTTGCGAACCGAAGACCAGGTAAGATGAACGATGTCCCACTTGGTCGAAACAGGGTAACGGGAAACGATGCGACAAATTCAAGCTAAAAAAGATAGAGAAATATGGTAATTTCTTAATTCAGAACTGCAAACTTACCAAACATAGTCTTGGGGAGACACAGGTAAAACAGAGTTCTGAAATATATAAACAATAGAATTAGTACACAACATAAAGGTACAACAACCCGTACAAAAGATGCAAATCAAACTGATAGAGTACAGACCAAACTGAAAAACATACCTGTAGAGCCACCAAGCATCTCGTATCCCAACTCCACTCCGGGAGGGTGGGAGGGAATAATACTCGCCTCCGTGTCTTTAATAAAATCATGACTTTACGTCATGTTACTAGTAAAATCTGGGAATTTTATTAAAGACACGGAGGCTCATATTATGCAAGTTCAAAGCTGTGCCACCACACGAGATGCGATGTGCTCAATTGGTCTGAAGTAGAAGGCTCGGAAGGTCGATTCCCGAGACCAATCCGCTGCTCGCATAATGTCCTCTAGGCGACATCCGACTGAAGAGGCTTTCGAGGCCATCGCGCCCCTTACAGAATGAGGCGTAAATACTGAGGTGTCTATACCCGCGGAGGATAGCAGCCAGCGCACCCAACGTGCTAGAGTAGGAGTCGAAACCGGCCGGTGAGGTGATTTAAAGGATATGAACAGATCGTGCAGGTCTGTCATGCGAAGGGGACGTGTAACATCCAGATAGTCCTTGATGCAATCCACCGGGCAGAGCGCTGGACAGTCTGAAAACCTAGGGTATGTAAGTGACTTAGACGCAGACTTGGTCCTCCTGGAAATGTCAAAGGTGACGCCTTCTGGGGTGAGTGCAACGGCGTCCCAGTCCAGGGCCCGAACGTCAGAGACTCTTCTGCAAGAAATCAGGCACAGTAACATAACCAATTTGGCAGACAATTGCTTGAGAGTCAGCTCCAAATTGGGGTACCATGACGATAGGAACTGTAGCATCACGTTGACGTCCCAAAAGGTGGCAAAACGAGGTCGAGGAGGACGAGCAAGGCGAATACCCTTGAGAAGTCGACAGACAAAAGGATGCTTGCCGACCGGAGAACCGTCTAGACCTTCGTGACCGGCTGAGATAGCTGAGCGGAAAAGGTTGATCGTGCGGTATGCCTTGCCCGAATCAAATAGGAACGTGAGGAACTCCAGAATCAAAGGCAGAGGGGCAGATACGGGATCCATTGCCCGTTCCATGCACCAACCAGACCATAATCTCCATGAATGTCGGTAAGCTGTCCGTGTACCCGGGGCCCAGGCGTTATCGAGGAGTCGGAGAGTTGACTGCGAAACGTCTGGGATAACCCAAGGTCCCCTGAAAGGAACCACGCTATGAGGGGTAGCTGATGCTGCAACACCAGGTCGTGAGAGTTCCCATCCGGATCCAGAAGGAGGTCTTGGAATACCGGAAGCAAACGAGGGTAGTCTATGGACAGTTCCATCAGCCGAGGGAACCATGGGCGAGACCTCCATAGAGGGGTGATCAAAGCCATCCGACAATCGTGGCGGACCAGTTTCGAGATCGTGCGTGCGATCATGTTGAATGGGGGAAAGGCGTACATCAGACCCGGTGGCCATTCCTGGAGGAAGGCATCTGTCGCTATTGCAGCCGGGTCCGGCCTCCAACTGTAGAACCTCGGTAGCTGAGTGTTCAGGCGTGACGCGATTAGGTCCAACTGGAACCGGCCCCACAACCTGTTCAGGCACCGGAACACTGAAGCATGTAGATGCCAGTCCCCGGAGTCCCGTAAGTGTCTGGAATTCCAATCCGCCCCCGAATTGTCCAGACCTGGGATGTGTTCCGCCGTCACCGAAACGTTGTTGTAGAGGCAGAACTGCCAAAATTCCTTTGCCAGAGTCGCCAACATTTTGGATTTCGTGCCCCCTAGGTGATTTATGTAACGAACCGCTGATACGTTGTCCATCTTGAGGAGAACGCAACAATTCGCCCTCCCCGGAGCAAGGCTGCGGATCGCGAAGGCACCTGCCAGAAGTTCCAAGCAGTTGATGTGTAACGACTTCTCTGTGTCGGACCACCTGCCTCCTGTGGAGACGTTGCCACAACGAGCGCCCCAGCCGTGTAAGCTGGCATCGGACTCTATCACCACATCCGGGGCAGAACCGAAGATGGCTCTTCCGTTCCATGCCTCCATGTGCGCCAGCCACCACGCTAGTTCGTCCCTGGATTCCTCGTCTAGCGTTATCCGAGATTCGTATGAATGACCGGAGCGAAGTCGTGATCCCTTGAGCCGTTGGAGCGCTCGGTAATGCAGGGGGCCTGGGAAGATTGCTTGAATAGAGGCCGCGAGAAGGCCGATAATTCTCGCCAGTTGTCTGACCGACAAATCTGGAACACGGAGGGCTCTCCGAATTTCCTTCTGGATGGCTTTCACCTTGGCATCCGGGAGGAACAGGAACTGTTGGATGGAATCCACTTGAAAACCCAGAAACTCTATGGACTGGGCAGGGACCAGGACCGACTTGCTCCAATTGATCAGAAATCCCAACTTCTGCAGAAGGTCGGTCGTCCATCCCAGGTGTGTGAGGAGATCCTCTCGTGACTGGGATAAAATCAAGATATCGTCCAGGTAGATAATGAGGCGAACCCCCCGGGTTCGGAGGAATGTCACCACGGGCTTCATGAGCTTGGTGAAGCACCAAGGGGCCGAGGAGAGACCGAAAGGCAGGCAGGTGAAGCGCCAGCGACGCCCATGCCAGGTGAAGTGGAGATAATCCCGGAACTCCAAAGCGATGGGGACCGTAAAGTAGGCGTCCTTCAGGTCCAGCTTGGCCAACCAGTCCGATTGACGTAGGAGGTCTCTGAGGCAGTGTATACCTTCCATCTGGAAGTGTTGGTAGCGTAGAAAAGCGTTGAGTGGGCGAAGATTTATGACAGGGCGAACACCGCCTCCTTTCTTGGGCACTAGGAATAAATTGCTCGTAAAGCCTGGGGCGGCGAACGGCAACTCCTCTATAGCGCCCTTGGACAGCATCTCCACCACTTCCGTGGAAATCATCTCGTCCTGCTCCGGAGGGAGGGACAGTTCTCTGGGGGGATAAAATTGGACAGGCATGGAAACAAACTCCAGACGAAAACCCCTTACACATTGTAAAACCCAAGCATCTGAGGTGATCCTTGCCCATTCTTGACAAAATAAGGCCAGTCTCCCCGCCACCCGAACTTGAGCGTGAGGGAAAGAAAGGGTACTCACCGTAAGGACGTCTGCCGGGGGTACCACCGCGGGGGTATCTGGATCCCCAGGCCCGACCTCTTGCCGGGAAGAAGGGAGGGGCCCTCTGTTCCTGAAATCCTCTCGAGGGAAAGAAGGAACCTCTGGTTGCGCGGAACGTGCCTCGGAAACCACGGCCGGGTGGACGGTTCCTGCTACGCCTGGCCCCTCCGAAAACCTTAGGCGCGAACACGCGCTTCATGTTCGCCTGTGCCTTGTCAATAGCCGTAAAGGTCTTGACATAAGCACCCATATCCTTGACGAAGGACGTGCCAAACAGGAGACCCTCCTCAGTTGGATCAGGCTCCGCCACAGTCATAGCGGCCAATTTAGGGTCGATCTTCAGGAGGATCGCCTTGCGTCTTTCTGTAGACATGGCCGTATTGGCGTTCCCCAGTAAGCAAATAGCTCTTTGGACCCAACCAATGGCCACATCCACGTCCAGGACGGAGTCCCCGGTCCTGGCAGCATCCAAAAGCTCGTAAAGCTTGGAAAGGGGGCCTAGGGTATCCAGGGCCTAGGGTATCCGGGAGGGATGGGCGTGGGCACTCGGCGCGCAATTTATTGCGGCCTTCCCTAGAAAGTGGCGTGCGGATACGCTTAGCCACATATTGGGCGATGTGATCTGGGGGAACCCACTCGGCGGACCGAGGATGACGTAGGTCGTCTGGGTCAAACAGGGGGTTGCCCTGTGGGTCAAGGATCGAGGTGTCACCCCCCGGGGGAGCAAGTGAGGGACCCCGGGTATTGGCGGAGGACCCGGAGGGGTTCACGCCCGTAAGGGGCAAATCCTCGCCAGAATCATCATGATCAAAGGAGTCGTACTCCATAGCGTCGGACTCATCCTCCACACTCCGGTCGGTATCCGACCCAATATCATGGGCTCTAGCCCTTTTCCATAGTCTAGCCTTTTTAGCCCGGCCAGGGGCTCTTTTGCGCGTGGGGTGCGCGCCATCTGAGACCGCCTCAGGCGTGTCAGTCATGGCAGGTAGAACCTGCATCGAGGAGTGGGAGCCGACATGTTTGGATTTAGCCTTTGCCTTACGGGCTCCAGGCACGGTTTGAGCAGGGGAGAGGGCAGGGGTGGCCATGGCAGGTAAAATCAGAGAGTGCAGGGACTGGGAAAAATTTGAGGAGACAGCTCCCATGGCTGAGGCAATAGCCTTCTGGATGGAGGAAGCCATAGTGGCCTCTAACATGGCTTGAAACTCTTGGGAGGCCATGGCACCATCAGTATTATCTAATTGGAAGTCCCCTGGGGGACCAACAGGCCCATCACCCCTATCCTGCATGGTAGTGACAGTGGGGGACAGAATAGACAGACCAATGAGAATTTAAATAGTAAAATAATAATTAATGCAATGGAAATTTATATAGGGGCCAATGAAACTGACTACAACAAATCAGGCTGAATAACACCAGGGTGTTAGCTGGGAGAGAGAGGGAAGGGTTGATTAACCCACAAGGAAACAGAAAAACAGAAAACAAACGTTTTGGCTGGTGTCCCCAGGGAGCAGGGCTACGAGGTGGCCGGTCACACGGCAGCACTGGGAGGAATACAAAGACCGCCCCCAAAATGGCCGCCGCACGAGGGAAGGCACACGAGGAAACACTCGGCGGGGGAAGGGGCTCGTGCACCCGCCCGCCGAGCCGACACGCTATCTGGAGTAAGGGGGGAGGAGAGAAGCGTGTACACCGCCGCGGTCGCGAGGAGATCGCGGCCGCGGCACAGCAGGTCGGGTCCCGTGTAGAAGCACGGGTAGGAGAGGAGAGAGAGGAGGGGGGGGTGGGGACCGCCCGGACGGGGCAGTGACACACCCGCGGGCCCAGAGGGGAGACACCAGCCGAGGAAAACACAAAAATTAAAACAACATCACAAACAAATTCAAATAATAATAAAACAAAACAAAACAGCATGTAAATTATAAAAAGAAACACACTGTAAGACAAGTCAAAATGAAATCACAATGCAAGCCAGAGATCAGAAAAACACTTATCTGTCTGAGGAAGCAGCAAAGAAAGAGGGGGATTGTGGGAGACACAAGACTTATATAGCTACTTCCTATACCCTGTGATTGGCTACCTGTTGTGCCTATACAGTTTTTTCTTCAGTTTTGATAATATTTATATTTCTCTTTCTTTGCTGCTGAGGAAATAAAGAAAGAGTTATGCATAATATGAGCCTCCGTGTCTTTAATAAAATCATTGGTGTCTCCTGTCCTGCTCTATCCAATCCTTATAGCTGCAGTAGTTAGAAACAGTCTCACAACTGATCTTGTGGGGAAAAAAGATTATTTCTTCTGTACAGCGTGCATTACCATAAGTAAAACTTCATCACAAAGTTCATATAAGTTTCTGAAGCAGAAAAAAGGACTTTCTGAAGCAATTCCCTTTTTAAACCTTTTCATGAATGAAAAATGCTTTTGACTGCAAAAGTAACAATCCAATTGGGGCAGAGCTAACGACAGACCAAAGCAGACACATAATTGCAGAGCTCCAGAAAGACCGGTTATACTGGGCAAATATCTGCTGAATTCCACAAAATGTTTCGAGAATTTCTTGATATCTAGCCTCATACAAAGAAAACTAAGCTTTGCTGCTTGTTATATGACTTCTTTTAGAGATATAAGAGATTTGCTTCTTGTGCCTCTTTCACTGCATCATTCTAAGATTACTCCTGCACATGAACCTTCACTTTCTCCCTCTGAGGGCAGCAACTCAGAACATCTGGAGATGGCTTCAGAGCACCAGATAAGGTCAGGGAATCCACCTCTGGTTGTGTATCACCTACCTGGCAGCAAGGCAGATATTAAGATTTTGCTTACCAACATTAAAGTATTATTCACTGCAGATATCGCTTTAGTATGCAAGTCATGACTGCACAGATTCAATCGAAGAGGAAACTAGTTTTGAATTTTGGAGAGGGAAGGCGTGAGGATTTGCATGTAGAGGTGGCACTACTTAAGCAGGCCCATGCTGGCCTTGACATAAAAATTTATCTCATAGAAAACCAAAATCGGCAAAGAAACCTCAGATTTAGAGGCCTTACAGGATGACTTGCTTGAAAAAGTGGCACCACCACATTTCTCTGATGTTTAATGTCCTTATGCTGTCATCCAAGAGTGAAACCACTGACTATTTCTTTTGAGTTAACAAGTCACATAGAGGGTCTGTTGGTGTCCCTAGGGATATGCTGCTTCGATTTCAATCAATCTGCACTAAACAGCCTGTGTTGACTGATGCTAGGAATGTCCCCCACGTTACACTTTTGAAAACCATGATATTTAATTTTGCACTGACTAATCTCATTTGGCAATTCTTTGAAAAAAACGTCCTTATGGACCATTACCCAACTCTTACTGGAGAATGCAATTCCGTTTCTACAGGATCCTAGACACAAGCAGACAGTGGTCCATGGTGGACAGACTTACCAATGTCTCACTATGGGTAGAGCTGACCAGTTTGTGAAAGCCCTAGGACAGAGAGAGACAACCCTCAGCACCCCAGATGTTGTGGACCACAACTCCCTTGATGCTTTGCCAGCATTATGGCTGTAAGAGCATTATGGGAAATGTAGTCCAAAACTTCTGGAGTGACAAAGGGATATCCTAGGCATAGGGATAACTCTAAAATCCAGCCTTTCTATCTGAAATTGGACTCCGGAATATGCTTGTTGAGGTCTGTTCCCAGCAATCTGAATGACTTACTGTGGTCCCATGGAGGTGGCTATCATCTCTGGCTATTGGCTACCTTTTCTTTAGGTATTTGGGTCTAAGATATTGAGTTTTGTCATTCCCATGTCCTCTCTTGGAGCATTTATTAAATGTTTTCTCAGTTCTGCTCTCCATTACTTACCATAGTGTAGTATGTGAGATACATGATTATTATATTAAGGCAGCTATCTTTTTTTTTTCTTCAAAATTCTATCCTATCAAAAGTCAATTTATTAATATTGTCTAACTGCACATAAAAATGAAGCCAAATCAAAATAAAAAAATTCAATAGTAATAGACCCAAGCTGGTTATCATTTCATGGGATATGCACAGCACTTGTTTTTTTAAATGTTTTTTTTTTTCTTGCATATTTGTTTATTTTAACTTACTTTTGCCATAATACATTAAAAAAGGATACATCTACATTATTTAACCTACTGCTCTCATAGACCAGTGACTAATTATGGTGGAGATGTTCTCTAGGTTTTTGTAATGTGCTACTGTACATCTGTTCTCTTTTCATATACTGTTATAAAACCTTATTGAAAAAACAAACAAACGAGATACTCTCCAGCCTGTAGTGTCGTTAGCCTTCCCTGAGATAATTGATTCGTTTGAATTGGAATTCAGGAGCTTCTGCCCAACTTTAAAGGCACTATGCAGCTTGTTTATTCTTGTGTACTTCTACTAAAAGTGCTTTTTTTGGAATATAAGTTCACATACTCTCCTATTCTAGGGGAACACATTTTGATACTCCTATGCGGAGGTTTGTGATTTTCCAAGAAGTATACGTATTCCGTACGTGTGTGTACGCCCAAAATCACTTAAAGGAACCTTTACATATTTACAGAGCGTTCCTTTTTATTGTACATTACTGCCTCCCCTCCTTTAAAAAAAATAAAATAATAATAAATTCTGTAAACCAGCTTCATGAAACTCCTTTCTGCATCTCTGTCCACCCATCACGCTTGATGACCTAGATGTTCAGATTATGATGTGTATAGCATACAGTAGATCAGGTTACGACAGTAACCGTTGCCAGCAGATAATCAATAATTTGAAAACGGCATAAGATTTATACAAGTTATTTTTAATGAGCCTTTAAAAGAGAAGCTGTTTTTCAAGTCCCGTCACCACCTTGAGACTGATAATGCTTATTTTTCATACATAATCAATCAGGAGGTTTTTTAGTATTGATAATTTGGTGTGTCTGACTACGTACCCACAGTCACCTGATTGTAATTATTCATGAAATACAAACATATTCTGCATTTCTGTACTCACACTATGTATTGTATTTCATGTTTTGGAAGTCCCATTTGGTGTAGTTAAAGTAGACTATTTATACATGTGCAAAACATTCCTGAACGATATTGTGATATAACATTCCCACTCATTAAGTTCTGACGCCAGTTGAAAAATCACACTTTTGTATTTTTTTTTTACTTTTTAAGAACAAGCATAGTTTAAAAGGTACTGAAAAATGTTTCTTTGTAATTTCCTTCCCTGCTATTGCCTCAGTGTTATTTTGGGAATTCTGGAAGGGGGAAAGCCGAACAGTCTGGAGCCGAGAGTACTTGTCTTTGACAAATTTTCTGCTACAGCAGTCTGCAATGACCTCTTGCAATATAAATAGTTATTTAACTGCCAAATAAACCCCTTTTCCATTCCTAATACCACAGTGACATTTTCAAGGATTTTTTGTTTTGGAATAATATTCAGAAACACATATTTTTGTGTGGGAGCTGTTATCGGAGACTTGTTGTTGTATATTTTCATAACAAATACTTCTTCCCTCTAATAAAAAATGCATTAATTAATTTTAATGTCTATGTTTTTTGCAATTCAATTAAATTTTTTTCATATCTTTTTGTTTGCTGTCAAAATTACTTGACTGTTTTAGTTGTTGACTTGTTTGGCTTTGTTCTTACAGTCATAGGTGATATTTTCATTATTATTTACGGAGTATCAATATCTAACACAATGTTATGCAATGGGTAGAAAACCAGTCAAGCAAATAAAATATAACATAAAAAAGTTAGTCAGCAGAGAAAGGGGCAAAGTGTATAACAATCTTACAGTCTACCATAAGAAGGTGGTATTTATGTATCCAAAAAATGAAAGGTTACCAGGTGTGTAGTCTATAACCAATGAAATGTATAGGACAGATATGTGTTCGGGAACTTCAGAGAAAAAAGTTGGAATTGGGGACTCAAACGTGTCCAATGGAGGAGAGGGTTTGCTAGTTGTGGAGAGATTCATTGTGTGGTAAGTTTATAAGCTTTCATGAAGAAATATATGTTTAAGTACAAAAGGGAATTTTATGTGTGATATTTGGGCGCTTCATATATATATAAAAAAAAATATGTATATCTATCTACTAGCAGCTATAGCACTCTTTGGGTTCTCCTATTTACCCAGAAAAAAAACAGTAGTGAAAAAAAAACTGATCTGTACAGAGGAAGAGTTTCTATGTCAGCTGTCAAAAGTAAAGACAAATAGAGGGGCGTGTCCTGGCGGCGGTACCGAGCGGTCGCATGTGCTGAGCGCTCCGCTCCGACGGCACCCACAGAGGAGTAATTTGGCGGCTAGCCACGAAAAAACGGGGCACCATATACCCCAACGAGCATGTCACAAAGCAAGGGGAAAAGGCAGGCGGAAAAAACGGACCGGAGTGCATTTTTTGCCGCACGGACACACCAGGGGAGACAGGCCTTGATGCAGGATGAGGGCCAAGATGGCGCCGAGGAGACTGGTGAATCACTGCAAACAGACACAGTGGCAGCTGGCCCCCTCACACAAGAGGTGATGCAGACAATGCTAGAGCAAATGTCTGCAAGATTGGAGAATAGCTTCAAATCCACAATTGGAGCATTACATGATGACCTAAAAGAATTGGAGGTGAGAACTGCTGGGACTGAAATTAAAGTGGCAGAGCTAGAGGAGGCACGCAGGGGGATGGAAGAAGAAATGGCAGGGTTACAAAACCGTATGCAGCAGTATGAGATAAAGCTGGCAGACATTGAGGACAGAGCCCGCCGCAACAACCTGCGAATTCGCGGAGTGAGCGAGGAGGTGGGACCCGCAGAGCTGGCGGCCTATCTGACAAATCTGCTGAAAGCGCTGGCGCCAGACATACCGCTAGACCTGCTGCTCATGGACAGATACCATCGAACCGCCAAACCCAGTTTTCTACCTCCAGACACCCCACGAGACATTCTCATCAGAATGCACTACTACCATGTGAAAGAATTAGTGCTACAAGCAAGCAGAGCGAAGAAGACGCTTCCAGAACCGCATGGGGGACTGTTAGTGTTTGCAGACATATCAACATACACGTTGAAACGAAGGAGAGAATTCAGAGAAGTCACAGAACAGCTCCGACGCCACAAGCTGCCATATCGCTGGGGATACCCGGTGAAGATCCTGGTGTCCAGAGGAGGGAAAGTGTCAGCTATCAACACGCCGGAAGAAGGAGCCCTACTGCTACAAAGATGGGGTCTCACTGAACCAAACCAGCAACGAAGCCCAAAGAGGACGCAAACCGCCTCCAAAGACTGGAGAAAGTCCAAGAGACTGACATAAAAGACTACACCATAACTAACTCAGATATACGAGCGTCCGCAGGAGCTGGTTGTGTGGCCGGTCCTGATAACTGGACCATGAAGTCAGCTGGGGGTATCGTATACTTGTTATAACATATGTTGAATGTTAATATCACACCCAGACATGTTAGGCATATGTGGAAATTGAGGAGAGGGAAAAAAAAAAAAAAAAATTTATTATATAGCTATATAATTTAATTGTATGCGTTTATATACAGGCATTTATACCTATGCGGGTATGCAGGTCACACAATGCTTCACCGCACCATACAGGGGGCATTAATACCAGGCTAAGCGCTAATACTCACAGACCACTTAGCAAGCCATAGAGTGGGTCGACTCGGGGTACACACCCCACAGGAAGGAAGTTCGGACTTCCCCCTCCACAGGTACCAGGAGTACCTAGGCCGAGAATGGCACACCTGTTTATTGTATATATGTTTTATATGTTTTCCCAGTTATTACCTTGTCCCACCCCCCACCCCGGTCTCGTGGAGACTTGCCACCCCATGTCCAGACCCCAATACCTACAGGGAGTACACACAGCTGATCCAACACAATGGGCCTCAGTCCCTGCAAAGGTACCACAGCCCACCTACCCATCCCTAACCCAGCGAGTGAATTATGCCCGATTCCTACCCTCACCTCAGGGAAGGTCGCTCGACTTGATGCTGCTGGGACGAGCGAACCCCCCGCATTGGTCTTTAATTCCACGGATGACCCTTATAAAAGTCATTGGGTATAAACCCCCATGAAAATTTTCTCTCTCAATGTAAGAGGGTTAAACCTACCGGTTAAGAGACACCAGCTATATAGAGAACTCAAGAGGACAGATGCGGACGTTATCTGTCTCCAAGAGACACACTACAGAACTGACGGTTATATCCCACCGACGACTTTGGACTACCCACACCAATACCACGCGACGTCCCCCACAAAGTCCAAAGGGACATCTATACTAATCTCTAAGCAAGTAGCATTTAACATGATCTCCGTAGAGGTAGACACCAATGGGAGATACATAATACTGAAATGCTCAATTAACAACATGACGTATACAATCACCAATATATACGCACCCAATACATTACAAGGAACGTTTCTGAGACAGGTGCTACAGAGAACTGAATCGATCCGCGAAGGAGTGTCAGTTATCTGTGGAGACTTTAATCATGTTTGGGACCCAAAACTGGACACTAACACTTCCCAACACAGCCCACGATATAAAATACTGCATAGACAGTGCAAAAAGCTACAGAAGACCCTCTCCCTACACCACTATTATGATACCTGGCGGATATCCCACGCTTCGGAACGTACATACACTCACTTCTCCCACGTACATAACACGTACTCGAGGATAGATGGGTTTCTCATACATGGCCAGAGCCTAAACCAAATCACAGACTGTGTCATAGGACAGATTACATGGTCGGACCACGCACCGGTTACACTGTCAGTAAGAGACCAATATGACTATAAACACCGCAGCCCATGGAGGCTGAATGCCTCCCTGTTGAATGATCCGTCATTCAAGAAAGAGGTAGAGGAGACCTTGACCAACTACTTCACTGAGAACGCTACCCCAGATATATCCCAGGGCACCCTATGGGCGGCACATAAATCTGTAGTCAGGGGTATCTTTATCAGGAGGGCGTCCTACTTACGTAGGAAATCCTCGGCCCAGACCACACAATGGCAGAAGGAATTGTACCAATTAAACACACAAAACCAAATCTCCCCTTCTGCTGAGCTAAAATTACAAATCACCACTATTATAAACAAGCTACACCAAAAAGCAATAGAACAAACAGGATATATGCTACAGAGGTTGAAAATTAATCAATACACGCAAGGGAACAAAGCTAGTAGACTATTAGCTAGGAGACTGCAAGAACGAAGGGCGAGCCAGAAAATAGCTTTTCTTGTATCCCATACGGGAGAGAAGAAAATGATACCCAGAGACATATGCAATGAATTTGCCAACTATTACGCCGACTTGTACAACATCAACAAACATGACACCACATTCCAGCCCACAGCGGAACACATAAATAAGTACTTGGACACGATTGATCTCCCAAGAATCACGACCCAACAGGCGACCGATCTCATTAGACCCATCACAGAGGAAGAACTCCATACCATAATAAAACAGCTACCTAATGGCAAAGCCCCAGGCCCGGATGGACTTGACAATGCATACTACAAACAATTCCACCACATACTGACACCCCACCTGGTGCGCACATTCACAGAGGCGACGGCGGTACAGAAATTACCACCAGACACGCTCTTGGCCCACATCATAACGTTACAGAAACCAGGGAAGCCTCCCACCACCCCACAAAATTTCAGACCCATATCCCTGCTTAACACCGACGCGAAAATATTTGCCAAACTATATGCGATGAGATTGAGCAGTCTTCTACCTCAGATAATCCACAAAGACCAAGTTGGGTTTGTGTTAGGGAGACAGGGAGCGGACAACACACGCAAGGTCCTGAATATACTGCACAGTTTACCCAAACTACACAAGGGGGGAGGGATTGTCATCTCCCTAGATGCCGAAAAGGCATTCGACCGCCTGCACTGGGGGTTCCTGGAGGCAGTCCTGACAAAATTCGGAATACCAGGAGAATTCAGAGCCGCGGTCAAAGCGTTATATAGCGCTCCGACAGCCCAGGTACTCAACGCAGGTTTCCTTTCTAACCCGTTTAGTATCTCAAATGGCACGAGACAGGGATGTCCCCTGTCTCCCTTGTTATACGTTCTGGCCTTAGAGCCACTGGCAACAAAGATTAGGCAACATGACTCTATCCACGGGGTACGGATTGGGGATAAGGAATATAAAGCCAACTTATTCGCGGATGACGTGCTCCTGACCCTAACACAACCACTGATTTCACTGCCAAACCTACTGACTATCATAAAAGAATATGGAGACAGCTCCTATTACAAACTAAATGTGACAAAAACTCAGGCCATGGGGATTGGGATGTCTGATGCCGTCCTACAGGTATTGCGAGAGAAGTTCGTAATGGACTGGAGGACGGACAGCGTCTCTTTCCTGGGACTTCAATTAACAAAGACAATGGGGGGACTATTTAAGGCCAACTACGAAGCCCTACAAAAAGAGATAGAGGCCAGTTTAGCCTCATGGGGAGATAAATACCTCTCCTGGCTGGGCAGGATGGCTGCATTTAAAATGTCTATCCTCCCCAAATTACAATACTTATTTCGAACTCTCCAAATAGATCTTCCAACCTCCTACTTAACCAAAACACAGGCGATACTTACTAAATTCGTATGGGCACGTAAACGAGTGAGAATAGCTGCCAAACACCTGTATAGACCCACTTACCAAGGGGGTCTAGCCCTACCAAATATCAAAATATATTATCAGGCGTCGTTACTAGCCCCAGTGCTAGGGTTCCAATCCCCAACACAGGTCCCGCAATGGCTGGAAATAGAAAACCATTGGCTTCAAGGGACAGACCTCCGCAGCTTGTTGTGGGTACCTAAAACACTACGCTCCCACCAACCCAACATACTACCCACCACGAAAACATTACTGAGGACTTGGGACAGAACACACAAATCACTGCTCTCTGCGACACCGTGGTCACCGGCAACACCTCTATCATGCTTACATGTAGCAAACAACACATTTGACCATAGGGAATGGACGAGGAGAGGCTGCACACATGTGAGAGACTTACTGGAAGGACGACAGATAGTCCCATTCCCCATCATTAAAGAGAGATTCGAACTGCCCCCCAGATCGATATTCCCGTATCTCCAACTAAAATCCATGCTAGGGGCCCAAAAGTCCACAGTAGAGGGGGAGACCACACTCACGGAGTTTGAAAGGACTTGTTTAAACCCAAAGCAGAAGAGGGGCCTGATTTCCCTGTGCTACACACTCCTAAATGGAGGAGATCCCGTACACAAAGACAGATTTAGTACAGCGTGGCAGGCAGACATTGGGAAGCACTTCGAGGCCACCCAATGGAGACGCGCCACCACGGCACACAAAGGAAGGACCACATGCACATCCCATCTAGAATTAATGCGCAAGATATATTACAGGTGGTACATGGTGCCAGTAAAACTGGCAAAAATTTACCCAGGAACCTCAGCCGAGTGCTGGAGATGTGGGGAACCAGAAGGCTCGATGTATCACATATGGTGGACGTGTGTAACACTTAGACCCTATTGGGAGATGGTTGAAAGGTTACTTAATGAGATACTAGAGGATAATATTACACTCACCCCAGAAATGGGCCTACTGTTCATGAACATAGATAGATTCCAGGGCAGCGAGACAATTCTAGTCTTTCACATCCTAATAGCGACACTGACTCTTATAGCCAGAGAATGGAAGTCAGACAAGGCACCGACGAAAACAGCCCTAACGAGACAGATATCCACCAATTTACATTACGAACTCATAGCCAGGAAAAACTTGGGAAACAAGCGCAAGTTTGAGGAAGCGTACAGTAGGTGGGAGGACAAAAACGCGTCCCAGGAGATAGGAGACAGAGACGGAGACTAGCCCACTGTCACAGACCCAGCCCGACATGTAGAATTTACATAGCAAGCGTACAAGAATCCCTCAAGACTGAGGGGAGCCCAGGGACTTGGACCCCCAGGGGAAGAGCGAGAACAGACAGGAATCACCGGAAACACCAGAGAAGGGCAGGGAAACGATATGAATATAGCGAGTATAGAATAGAGCAAAACCGGTAGGGAAAGAGGGCATATCACAGTCTTTCCCCTCCCTAAACCAACCCCCCCCACAGCCCACTTCCCCCCCCCCCTATGCAGGGAACGGCAAGCTAGTTCAAAGGCAAACTTCCAGAGAGTACAAAGGATCGCTTCAGGGAAACCTAAACAGAGATGATAGATAGCGGGGCGGCTAAGCAGGTCCCTGAGCAGAGACAGGAGGACGAGGCGAATGCAGACAAAGGGCAGGCTAGTCCGCTGTGAAACAGAGGAATATAGGCGAAGTCACATAGGAAGCTACATAAGATTTTACATGTGATGCTGCATATGATGTTATACACGATGTTATGTACTATGTTAAACTGGAAGTTATGTAAAACGAGATGTGGGATGTTCCCCCCCCCCCCCTTTCTTCCTTCTGTATCCCAAGTTTGCTTCACAAGTGAAAATAAAAATTGTCAAATTGGAAAAAAAAAAGTAAAGACAAATAAGTCAATGGGGCCTGATGGAATACAGCCAAAGTTATTAAAAGAGCTTAGTGGTGTACTAGCAAAACCATTAACAGATTTATTTAACCAATCATTGTTAACAGGAGTAGTCCCAGAAGATTGGAAGTTAGCGAATGTTGTGCCCATTTACAAGAAAGGTAATAGGGAGGAGTCGGGCAACTATAGGCCAGTAAGCCTTACTTCAGTAGTGGGGAAAGTCATGGAAACCATGTTAAAGGATATGATTGTTGAACATCTAAAATCACATGGCTTTCAAGATCAGAGACAACATGGGTTTACTTCAGGGAGATCATGCCAAACAAATCTTGTTGATTTTTTTGATTGGGTAACTAAAATAATAGATCAGGGTGGTGCAGTAGACATTGCTTACCTAGATTTCAGTAAGGCTTTTGACACTATTGCACATAGAAGGCTTATCAATAAATTGCAATCTTTAAGTTTGGATTCCAATATTGTTGAATGGGTAAGGCAGTGGCTGAGTGACAGGCGGGTTGTAGTCAATGGAGTATATTCGAGGCTTGGGCTTGTCTGTCACCAGTGGGGTACCTCAGGGATCAGTACTTGGACCCATTCTCTTTAATATTTTTATTGGTGATATTGCAGAAGGTCCTGATGGTAAGGTATGTCTTTTTGCTGATGATACGAAGATATGTAACAGGGTTGATGTCCCAGGAGGGATAAGCCAAATGGAAAATGATTTAAGTAAACTAAAAAAATGGTCAGAGTTGTGGCAGCTGACATTTAATGTGGATAAGTGCAAGATAATGCATCTTGGATGTAAAAACCCAAGGGCAGAGTAAAGAATATTTGAGAGTCCTAACCTCAACATCTGAGGAAAGGGATTTAGGGGTGATTATTTCTGATTATGTAAAGGTAGGCAGACAATGTAATAGAGCAGCAGGAAATGCTAGCAGAATGCTTGGTTGTATAGGAGAGGTATTAGCAGTAGAAAGAGGAAAGTGGTTCATGGATTGCAGGATAAAACTTACCAGGAAAGGGTAAAGGATCTTAACATGTATAGCTTGGAGGAAAGACGAGACAGGGGGGATATGATAGAAACATTTAAATACATAAAGGGAATCAACACCGTAAAGGACGAGACCATATTTAAAAGAACTACCACAACAAGAGGACATAGTCTTAAATTAGAGGGACAAAGGTTTAAAAATAATATCAGGAAGTATTAGTTTACTGAGGGTAGTGGATGCATGAAATAGCCTTCCAGCTGAAGTGGTAGAGGTTAATACAGGGAAGGAGTTTAAGCATGCGTGGGATAGACATAAGGCTATCTTAGATATAAGAGACTAATAAAAGTATTTTAGAAAATTGGGCAGACTAGATGGGCCGAATGGTTCTTATCTGCCGTCACATTCTATGTTTCTACATGGTGCTGCACTATACACTGCTGTGTGTGACAAGGGTAATATCACCTAAACACATTGAGTGTTCTTTTTCTCACTATATGTTTAAGTATGACAGTTACACATAAATACTTGTGTTGGACACACTCCACATGTTTCCTTCTTTTTTTAAAAATAAATATTTGTTGGAAATTCCAAAGCTATGTAGAAAAAATTACTACATAATTCTATAGAAGTTGGAACTGTGCACTCTTCCACCTTGGACTTCATGAACACTTCATATACAAAAGTTTCTCAGTCTTCATGTGAAAGTGGGAAGAACATAGGATGGAGAAAGTGTCAGGGAGCCCCAAAATTACTTTGTTATGGAGGCTTCCACTGCTCGTTTTTCACACTATGTTACTTTCTCAATAATAAGTAGCATGTTATCTGATAACCATAGAGACTAAACTCACTATAGGAAAAAATTCTCTTTGCCTGTAAGTTACCGGGGACTTTGTAACTATTATATGGTACCGATTTTGTGTGCGTGAGTTTATAATCCGATATTTATAGTCCGAGGAAAGCAACCATCAGATAAGTCCTCCAATTCCCAGCAATATTATGAATCTGACCTGTTCCTCTTACTTTTCCCATGCCTATTATAACCATTATATAAACCGATAATGTTCCCTATTAATGTAAGCATGCTGAACTTTGCGTTTCCTAACACAATCGACTTTTCGCAGTGCCTTCATCCCATCCTGCAGTCTCTGCATATAGTATAGCTCCTGTCATTCTCCATAAGATTATTGTGTTTCCTTACTATCATAGAAAACAGCTGTCAATGTTTGCCATTCCCTGTCTATGTACAGACTGAATTAAGATGTATTCTGCAGACTTCCTTTTGAATTGGAATTGCTGAATCTGTCTGCATAGGAACTTGGTGAATTCATGGAGCGGAGGAGAATTACACAATGTAATGATTCCACCAATATCTCCACCGCACAGAATTCTGTATCATTCTAAAGCATTGATGCTGCTGTCAGTGGCGGATGGGGGAGGCGCGCGCGTGCAACGGGGCAATTGCCCCCCTACCCTTATTACACACACATACATTGCCCACATACTGCCGCCCCCCCCCCCATACACACACACTGCCGCCCCCCCATACACACACTGCACCCATACACTGCCGCCCCATACACACACATTGCCCACACTCACACATACACTGCAATAATCACACACACTGCAACTGTTACACACATACTGTCCCACACATACACTGCATCCCTGACATACACTGCCGCCCTCACTCACACACTACAACCTTCACACACACGCACACTGCTCACACACTGTCCCCCTCACACACACCCACACACACTGCACCCCTTACACATTGCACCACTCAAACACACCACTGCTCCTATGCCCTACTACAGCCCCATTTCCCAGCAGACCTCAGGTAAGTTGTCAAACTGTTCTTAAACAGTTTGACTACTTACTCTGGGAGGAGGTCCCAGCACTATTGACACCATAACCACTACACTGAGCTGTAGTGGTTATTGTGTCTGGATTATTTCTTTGAATAATCTACAAGTGCCCCTCACGAGATCAGGCTCTGGATCCGCTACTGTGTAGTTCTTGCCATATAGGAAAATAACAGCCATTTTGAATTACATGTGCTCAAAGTATACCCTGACTGATGTCTCACTAGAATTTGTATGATCTTTGTCAGCCTTTGTGCAAAATTATCAAATTGTTTAAGACCGGAATAATATGGTTCTCTTTTTATATTTACCAGTATTTCTTGCTGTCATTACATGCTTATTCTGAATATAATCATCTTCTAAACAAATCAATAACTAGTCTCTTGTCTAATGGTTTTCTTTTTTTGTTTCTTCTTTTATAGGTCCATCTGGCTGGTTTCAACGAGAAGTGACCATAATCATTGCCCTGGCTTCAGTGTCTGTGATGGCGGTTGTGATAGTTGTTGTCTTCTTCGGATATAGGATATTTGGAGGTATGTTATTGTGTGTTCTAGATCACTCTCATTTAGTCTTCTCCAACAGAGCAGGTTTCAGGTGCACTAGTGGCTCTTAATTAGCACATTTGGCCTTTCAGAAAAGGGAACGAAAAGTATACTGATAAGAAGCAAGGGTGTACTTTAACCCCTTAAGGACACATGGCATGTGTGACATGTCATGATTCCCTTTTATTCCAGAAGTCCTTAAGGGGTTAAAACAAGCATTTTACGCAAATGCCCTCTGAATGTATTGCTATGTCTACTTTCATTTGTCATTAATGTTGGGGCATTGACAAAAAAGTTTGTAAATCACATGCACGCAAAAATAAAGAATTTTTTTAAAAAAGCATTCACAGGATTATACGTGAAATCCAAAAATATGTATTTAACATTAAACTGCAGAAATGCCAACAACATTTAAATTCTAGTCACAGATACCAGTAATTGCCTGACATGACATTTCCATAATGAAAGCATTCAGATCTTTGCATCAGTTATACCTACATTTACTATAGCGTAATTAGATGAAATATTATCTGTCAGGGATATTGTTTTACATGTATTAATTGAATGGAATTATTTGACAAAACCAATGTGTTGAGTCCAATGGTGTCTAAATGTTTTCCTCTTTCTTTCTTTTAGGAGACCGAAAGCAAGGCCTTCACAGCATGAATATGATGGAGGCAGCAACCTCAGAGCCATCTCTGGACCTAGATAACTTAAAATTATTAGAGGTAATTGAAGTCTCTGAAATAATTTTGGCTTCCAGGTCTCTGAGCTGTTGTGCATACAGTTTACGTCATGTTGCTTTATAAATAGCTTTATTAAATTGAGAACTTCATCTACTCCTTCCTCTATTCACCTCTACAAATTCTTTGTTGATTTGTACCCAGTTTTTCAACTTATTTACTTATTTTTCTATTACAAATCAAATTGTCCAAAATATGGCAGTTTGTGGAAATAATAAAGGGGATATGTAGTTTGGATAAACAAAAATTAACAGATTGTTATGAAGTAGGCAGATGCACTGCTGATTGCTTTAGATCAGACAGTGGACGCTCTAAATCAATCAATAAGTACCCATTCATTAAAAAAACTACTTGAGAAACTTAAATATTAGCTTAACGCATCAGTTGACCACTTTCAGCCAATCAGCGACATCCTTGCACAAGGCAGTTCGAGGATTCAATTTTTAGAATTTTCAGAAAGCTGATGTTGAAGCAGAGACTTTGGGATTAAACTTTTCATGAACAGTTTAACCCCAAAAAGTAAACCAGGACCAGGGAGCCCCTGGCTCCTAACTTCAATTTGATTAGGTTGTTATGGTGCCCATAGTGTTCTTTTAAGTATGTTATAGCTCAGTATGTTTTGTTTTTTTAATACATACTGCTGCTTTATATAAATATCCTTCTATTTATGGATTTCCAAAATATGGAACAGGTATCTTCTGTATATACAAATAGCTCTTCTTGGCACAGGAATTTATAGTGTGCAATTAATGCTATGTAAAAATATAAACACTTCGTGCAAGTGCACATGACTGTTCAATGTTACTTTAAATGGCTCATGCCTTCCAACTGACTATTTATGTATTGTTTTGTCTACTTGCTCTTTGAATTCTTTTTGTGATGTGAAAAACTATTTGTGGTGTAAAATTATATCAGTAGTGTTACATAAATAGGTAGGAAAGGTCACATGAAGTGAATGTTTATCATTTCTGTATGTATTATTTCTAAAAGGGCACATCCATATTTGTAGACCCTGTATTAATTAAATGTAAAAAAAAAAGTCACTACAACAGGGAATTGTGAACAAATGTTTAGTGAACACGAGTGGCAAACTGTAGTCCAAAAAACATGTTTGCCAACTGTGACGGACACCCTGGCACCCCGAATGGGTACCTCCGTCAATCGCTGCTTCCTAGTACTTGCGAGCACTGTACTGGAACACCATAACCACCGTAGGCTCCCACAAACCACCGCAGCTTGGTTGGGGTTCTCGCCGTCCTCTGCCCACCCAAGACCAGGATCCAGCTTCCAGTGGGTAGACCTCTCCTAGCCCAGAGAGCGTAGCAGGAACAGCTCTTATAAAAACTAGTGATTATACTCAGGGGAGTATTGTGATATAGAAATCCCCAGAGTGTATGTAGTTCTCCAATCCCCCATACATTAGCCAAGACTTCATGAAGGGGTAAACAAATCTCTCTTTAATGGGAGCCACATTGGCCTTTTATGCAAGTCCCCAAGCAAAGTGTACGCCCACGTGGACCTTATTGGGGACAGGGACACAAACTTACAAACCAATAATAGCACATTTACAATGTAAGGCCTTCCCCTCTGCTTGGGAGATAATGGATCCGTTACTGTACTAATTCTAATCCAATTATCTCCAAGCACAGAAAAAACATACTTTTTAAAAACACCCCAAAAGTACCCTAAAAATACATCAAACCCCACAAATGTTACATCCCTGATAGCCCTGATCTGGGTGACCAACATATCCAAAAATCACCCAGATCATTTCAGGAATTTCCTGGAAGTCATATTTTTGACCAACCGTTCACAAGGTCCCATGCCCAAAACTGTTCCAGATAATTAGTGCTAACGGTCTGTCTCTCTGTCTAGAGTACAAAAGTACATACTGTACTTCACAGGAACAGAGCCCTTTAAAGTATTTTAGCCAGGTCTATTGCTGGGGCCATAGTCACAAGGTAAGAGGCTGGCCAGCAGTATCCTCCAAGAACCAGTGACGAGGTTTAGATCATCACACCAACATTTCCATATCTTTCCAACCTGACAATGTTGGCTATATGTTTGAAGCTACAAATCAGAGACCCTTCAATTTGTGCTTGAAACAAATATTCATGAATTTTACAAACAAATCTAAAGCTACGTGCCTCTCATTTATCAGTTTGTTGTCCTATTTATTCTGTAGTAAAATGTGGTTATGGTGCCCTTTCCTTGCACATCAGTTTGTCACTGTAAAGCAGAGTTTAGAAGACCCATAAAAGGGATACTGTAAAACTTCATGTTTTATGATGTCTGTGTGTGATAGACGATCAGAGAAAACATAAGGGAGTTACATAATATAAGGCATATAGATTCAATGTTGGAAAATGGATACATTTATTTAAGCCTTTAAACAATGTAACAATTAAAGAAAAGTGCCAAGTTCCACATAAAGTCAAAATTGGCACAGTGTATAAATCACAATAAATATTTGGATCCTAGATGAAATATTTGAAGTTTTGGTGCTAGTAGATCAAAAGACTTGGGGGAATTAGAAACCGTTATCCTGAAGCTTGTATTTCCAACAAGATCACAGCAATGTTTGGTAATCCAGGATCCCTGTACACGAAGAAGGTACTCTCCGCTGGACATGTGGGTAATTAACCTTTATCTGGAAGGAAGTTGTATGCTGAAGCTCACATTAGCAGTGGGTCCACAGGAAGTAAAAAGGAACACTTACGGAGATCATCTGGGGCAAATAAAGATGTAACGATCCATTAGCTGGACATTATAACATTCTGGATACCACACGTATTAAGCCACTTCCTGTATAAGCAGCTATGATTAATTACATAAGATCCAGGAGAAACATTCATAAGCATGTTGTACTTTTTTTTATTTTATATTTTTTTTAAACTTCATGTTTTATGAGTGGTAACTCTCATCATGCCCTGCGTAATTGTTAAATTCTATAAGTAAACTTTGGTAAGAAAGATTAACACATTCTTGTGATTACTGTTTGAATGGGAGTAGGGAGTATGGTGTTTTACATTGCGCAATTTTCTCATTTTAGCTCATCGGTCGAGGCCGTTATGGGTCCGTATACAAAGGATCCTTGGACGAACGCTCTGTGGCAGTAAAAGTCTTCTCATTCAACAATCGCCAGAATTTCCTCAATGAAAGAAGCATTTACAGAACCCCTTTGCTGGAGCATGATAACATTGCGCACTTTATTGTCGCAGATGAAAGGGTGACTTCAGATGGGCGTATGGAATACCTCCTTGTGATGGAGTACTATCCAAATGTGAGTCTTGCAATCTCTGCAAAGTTCAATGCATAAGTCATTCCACCTTCCGTAATTTATTTATTAAACTGCGATTATCCTCTCTTTTTATTAGATGCTTGCATGCTTCTTAACTGTTCCATGCTATCCTGTTTATTTATTTTTGTCTGGTATCCGGTTTCTGTTGTACCAAAGAAAATTTGGCACTGGCATTGCACAAAGTTTACTGAGGGCATTTCTACTAATACAAGAAAGAATCAGCACTTTGTACATGGGCTGTTGTACATGGCTAGCTTAGAAGGTTGGTTGGCTGGCAACCAGCAGAATCCCTTTCTGCTCCATAGTGTGTCACCAGCTATTGGCATTGCATCCCTGGCATTACCCTACTATTGTAACCCCATCTCAATTTCATAAGTCCTAATGTAAAGGACTTCCGCATGTGTCCTTGTCCTTGAGAGCATAAACGTTTTTGGAATGATGTAAGTAGCTTTAGTTTTGTTTTTTGCATATTTTGCATTCTATGCTGAAAAGAAAATTATTAGAGAACTTTGCTTAATTAGTACTGTACTTTTAATAGGAAATTCCTAAGCCTTGCTACATTACAGGTATTCGGTGCACCCAACTGTTGTATAAACTCATACCACGGAGTAGGGTAAGCTTTAGGTTTCTTGGGTGAAGATGTGGGTTTTTTTTTATTTTTTTTTTTTTAAGATACTTGGGCAATGTGAGCGTCTTAAAAATTATGTATGACTTTATGTTCCTGTAGGGAAGAAGGTTAAAGAGACACTGTAGGCACTTTCACAACTACATCTTATTGAAGTTGTTCTAGTGCCTGCACTCTTGCCCCCTCCCCCTTCCCCATCCTACCCACCAAAACCCAGTACTAACCTAAGTAGAAGAATTGGAAGTTCGGTCTTAAGTCACTCCTTCAAGCCATCTGGGTATAAGAGGATTCTTACTTCCCGGTTGTCATACCGTGACAGCCTCACACGTTGTTTAAGTTCCCCAGTGCTCACGGTGCCTAGAGGGATATTGGCTATACCTCACTGATGATACCTTTACAAGGTTGAAACGATAGTCTGAGGTTGCTGTATCTCTCGTGCAGATGGAACTGACTGGCATTTCAGATGTGGACTGCCCGTACGGGTGGGACCAGTCTGATATGCTTCCAGATATGTTCTCTCTGTAATGGCACTAGATGAAGTAAAACCAGCTGGAGATCTGAGTGGGCACCCACCGAAGGGCAGGCTAATTGAGCTGCTGTTCGTGCTTGCTACTTGTTCTACTTTCCCCAGTGATCCTCTGAGGAGCATTGGATTGGTCCGTCATTTTGGAAGCATGTCTCCAGGATGACTCAACACAAAATAATTTTCTTTTATTTATTTTTTATTTTATAATGTGAGGGGACCTAATTTATAAGGGCTTTTTCAGGGCCGTAGCATTATGAATACAGATATGCAATCCTAACTCTACAGTGTTCCTTTAAGTTGTTGTAAAATCATTTTATTTATTTTTTCTTGCATAGTAATCATATTAATATTTTGGATACAAGTAGTACTATTGAAAAAAACAAAAAAACAGATGTATCTGAACCATTTTTAAGTGTAGCCATCTTGATCTTTGTGTTTTGAGACTGCACATTTTTTGTAACTCCATTTAATCCTAAAAATATGTGCTCATTTAAATACTGTTAGCATTCCAAAAATCACTATTAGGAGATCACTGTCAACATTAAATGTTGGATATATCCCAACATTTCAAATGGACAAAGAGGGGGACTCATTAATGTTAAGAGTGCCAGTGGGGGTGTGGTCAGGGCTTTTCTGATGAATTTTAATGACTTAATAAGATTTTGGTTGCATAAATTGTGGTTAATAAGAACAATTTATCATATTTACACAGTGATTTCTAAACACAGTTATTGTTGTTTGAAGACCTGTTACTGTATTGTGTTGGAGCTCTGCTATTCACTCAGACACATCAACAATATGGAGCTTGTAAATTAGAATATAGGGACATTAGGATGGATAAGAGGGGCTGAGCGATTTGGGCCTAAAACAGGGACTTCCCCCTCCTAAGTAGGGACACTTCGTTGTATTTATCATGACTGGATCCCTATTTTATATTAACATTGTGTGTAAGAATCAGTGCGACAAGGTGTGGTGGCCATTGTCGAATATATTATGGTATCATACACACTTATGTGTGGCAGACAACCAAAAAGCAAGTCCCAGCTTTGCATACTGGAGTAGCATAATGTCATGTTATTGTTTCAAGTTTGGAGCAGTTGTTATTTTAATAGGCTTTGCAAGTAGAGGCATGATCACAGAGTGTAAAAATCAAAGAACATCTTTAAAAAAATAGTATATGTATGGCAGACATATGTAACAATGATTGTACACGATTGTGCATTGTTGTCTTTATTTAGTAAGAGTGACCTACTATAGGTGTTGGGTTAAGTCAAGTGAGAAGGTTTATGTTTGGGTTTCAGACAGTGGCAACACTGCAGCCTCATTTAAAAAGGTTACTGATAAAGCATTATTTTGAAATTCAGTGATGCCACCAAGTGGTAATATAAGTTACTGCACTAGAGCAAAAAGAGTGCAGATAATAAACACTTCACACGAGATAATGAACATCCGTAACTATTAACCGTACCTGTGTCAGCAGAGAGCTTTACACTTGAAGAAAACATTTTGAATAATAAAAAATAAAAAAAATCTTGGGATAGGAGTTCCAACTTCCAGTAAGTGTCTGATCTGAATAAAGTTGGACTTATAGCAAGTTATCCTGGATGCTCAAATGCTTTGAAACCCCATTGTTACATTCCTATACCTATACTTATGTTAAGAATGTTTATACATCAGTACATGGTTCACAAGTTGTACAGCATGGCGTAGGTCAAATCCTGACATAAATGAAAGGGTTTCCTACCTACCCCTACCTGACACAGGGACCCCACCTTAACTTAAGGGCCCTGAACCCACCGCAGACACCTACCACTGCGCCAACCCGTACACATCCAGTAGACGAGATGACAACCCCCCCCCCTGCTGGCCCCCTTGGTTAGGGGTATCAAACAGTACACATCTATCACTGAGCACCACACTGAGAAAATGCAACCGAAGGGACGGCACATACACACGCGATCACTGCAAAACCTTAGCACAGATCTGCAGCCTCCCACACCGGAATTAATCCCACATATAGGATCTACATGGTACTGTACACTAAGAACATGGTTCAGAGCCACTAATGACACCTACCTACAACCAAAGCATCGTCTCTGCACGCATAGTCTCAGAACCACGAATCCAACCTTAATTTCAGGCTTGATATTACTCATGAGAATTGACATGTCTTATACACCCTAGGAAAATCTCATTTAACCTCGGACATGCCCTATCAAACGCAGTACATTCACAAAAAAAAAAAAAAAGTGCTGTATAATCATTAATAACTCTGTCACACAAATGTATGCCTGTTTATAACCTATCTCTGCTGTTGTGGCAGAATAGGTACTTTTTGTACCATTTACGCACGACAAAATAAAGAATAAAAAAAAAAAAAAAAACCAGTGTGGATGTCATACTGCATTTAAGCTGTTATGTTGCAAAACATTACATGGTGCATAAATACTGTAAATTTGGGAAGTTGACCTCACCCAGATATTTGTTTTTGTTGTACTCAGCAAGAAGTGGTTTTACAGAGAATCGTAACAAACTTGTTTATCCTATAGATTGCGCAAAGCCAATCGCTAGCTGGTGCATGGATAGAGAGCGAGAAAGACAAATTGATAGATAAATATCAGGGGTTGCCAACATTTTTCTACTTGGCAGCCCATTTACATAAATTGTACCTCTCATATTAGCAAAATGTTTGTAACACTGAAGAAATGACACTCTGCTACAATGTAAAGTAGTAAGTGTACAGCCTGTATAAGAGTGTAAATATGCTGTCGCCTCAAAATAAGTCAACACACAGCTATTAATACCTAAACCGTTGGCAACAAAAGTGAGTACACTCCTATGTGGAAATGTCCAAAATTGGGCCCAAAGTGTCACTATTTCGTGTGGCCACCATTATTTTCCAGCACTGCCTTAACCTTCATGGGCATGGAGTTCACCAGAGCTTCACAGGTTACCACTGGAGTCCTCTTCCACTCCTCCATGACGACATCACGGAGCTGGTGGATGTTGGAGACCATGCGCTCCCCCACCTTCCGTTTGAGGATGCCTCACAGATGCTCAGTAGGGTTTAGGTCTGGAGATATGCTTGGCCAGTCCATACCCTTTTACCATTAGCCCTGCGACCCAGTCTCTGAAGGGAGGGGATCATGCTCTGCTTCAGTATGTCACAGTACATGTTGGCATTCATGGTTCCCTCAATGAACTGGTGCTCCCCAGTGTCTGCAGCACTGATGCAGGCCCAGACCACAACACTCCCACCACCATGCTTGACTGTAGGTAAGACTTTGTATTCCTCAACTGGTTGCCGCCACACACGCTTGACACCATCAGAACCAAATAAGTTTATCTTGGTCTCATCAGACCACAGGACATGGTTCCAGTAATCCATGTCTGCTTGTCTTCGGCAAACTGTTTGCGGGCTTTCTTGTGCATCATCTTTAGAAGAGACCTCTTTCTGGGACGACAGCCATGCAGACCAATTTGATGCAGTGTGTGGTGTATGGTCTGAGCACTGACAGGCGGACCTTCACCCCTTCAACCTCCTGCAGCAATGCTGGCAGCACTCATATGTCTATTTCCCAAAGACAACTTCTGGATATGACACTGAGCACATGCACTCAACTTCTTTGGTCGAACGTGGCGAAGCCTGTTCTGAGTGGAACCTATCCTGTAAAACAGCTGTATGGGCTTGCTCACTGTGCTGCAGCTCAGTTTCAGGGTCTTGGCAATCTTCCTATAGCCGAGGCCAGTGATGACGAACATGGGAGAAATGTGTATGGAGGTACAGTGGGGGGGAGAAATGTGTGTGTGTGTGTGTGTGTGTATAGGGATTTAGAGGGGGGAGAAGTAAGTGTGTGTGTGTGTGTGTGTGTATAGGGGTTTAGAGGGGGGGGGGAGAGAGAAGTGTGTGTATGTAGTTGGGGGCTGATTAAAACAAATGTTTTTGTGTTTTTATAAAAAAAAATAAAAAATGCTTTATATCCCCCCCCATTTTTACTTTTGCTCAGGGAGGGGTGATATCGATTGTGAAGCCATGGTGTACCGGTGGAGAATCCCTAGCGGTTCTAGTGGGGAGTGAATTCTAGCCTGCAGCTCCTGGGCTAGAGTTAACTCTCATGAGAACGGAGCGTTGCCATGGTAACTGTGGCAGTGCTCCGTGCTCATGAGTGGAGACCTGGCAGAGCTGCAAGCTAGAGCTCCTGGGTCTCGTCTCCTCCCTCCCCTGCCGTCTGTGCCTGCGGACCGGTGTGGGAAATCTCTGATCTCCCTTCCGGTCCATGAAGGCACCCAGCAGGGCAGGCACTTGGATAGCACCAGCCCTACAGGAGAGCGCATCGGCTCTCAATCCTCAGAGTTCTTTGGCATGAGGTGCCATGTTGAACTTCCAGTGACCAGTGTGAGAGCGATAACACCACATTTAACACACCTGCTCCCTATTCACACCCGAGACCTTCTAACAATAACGAGTCACATGACACCAGGGAGGGAAAATGGCTAATTGGGCCAAAGATGGACATTTCCACTTAGGGGTGTACTCATTTTTGTTGCTAACAGTTTAGGCATTAATGGCTGTGTGAGTTATTTTGAGGGGACAGCAAATTTACACTGTTATACAGGCTGTACACTTACTACTTTACATTGTAGCAGAGTGTCATTTCTTCAGTATTGTCACATGAAAAGATAGAATAAAATATTTACAAAAATGTGAGGGGTGTACTCACTTCTGTGAGATACTGTAGCTGCTGTTATTTCAAATGTATACGTTTCTCTCTGCCCCATCTCCCCTTTGTCGCTGCACTTTGTCACTGCCCCAGGCTCCCCTGCTCTTCCTCTGCCCCAGGCTCCCCTGCTCTTCCTCTGCCCCAGGCTCCCCTGCTCTTCCTTTGCCCCAGGTCCCCTGCTTTTCCTGGTATCGCAAACTATGCTTTTGGTGTTGGCGTGCTGTTTTTTCAGGATAGCAACACTTAAAGGAACACTCCAAGCACCATAACCACTAAAGCCCGCTGTAGTGGTTATAATGCCAAGGGTTCCCTGTGCCCCTATAGAAAGTATTTAAAACTTGTTATATAGTCTGACTTCTTAACTGGGGTTCACCAGGTGTTCCCCTCCAGCACTAGCACCTCAACCAGTAGCTCTCCGTCTGAGCTAACTGAAGCTTCATGGCAGGAGCATCCGTCTCGCTTTCTGTGGTATGGGGTGGGGAAGTCTCGATCAGCACATTTTCTAAAATAGTAGAACTACTCCTGGAACCATAATCGCTACACCACACTGTAATAGTTATGGTGCTTGGTATGTTTCTTTAAGTAGTAAAAGTAGTGTAAAAATCTGAATTTTATCATGGGTGCTGCAGATGCTTTGTAGCAATGTAGGGGCTTTATCGTTCCAGACAACTCTGCAGTAATGAGTAGATGGATGGTTTGGAGGGATAAAGGTGGTTCGGACTGATGTCTGTTTCAAGACAATTACAGTTCTCTTAAATTGGAAGATTAGAATGGAGCCTTGCACCCTGAAACTGTTAAGCTATTACATGTAATCAGAGTTGCATCAATTAATGTTTTATTAAGTGTGCATCACTCCATGTGTGTACTAAATAGTTTTCTGTTTGTGTCTGCAGGGATCTCTGTGCAAGTATTTAAGTATTCACACCAATGACTGGCTCGGCTCCTGTCGTCTGGCACACTCCATAACCAGAGGATTAGCATATCTTCATACAGAATTACTACGAGGAGGTACAGTGATAACTGCCAATTATTGGTTATTGCCAGCAACTAATTAATAATTTCACTCATTTTGCACAAAGAGAAGTAGCAAGGTTTTTGAAATAAAGTAAATGCTTGAATTGCACATCCCAAACATATTTCACCTTTTATGTCAGATATTTTATAATGGGGAAGGAATCTGGTGGCATGTGACTATGTAGTAGCATACAATTGTTTACCAATAATGCCTGTCAAACATTTTAGCCCCTCTGTCAAGTTTTAAGTATTTAATAAAAATGATATGAGGCAAATTATGGGGACTACTTTGTCTTATGGGCAAGACTGAAATTGACAAAAGCGCAGAGCTTTGCTGTCAACGTCTGTCAAATTATTTCGCTCATTGTGAGACGTGATCTGTGGAAGCTCCCGTAGGATCCTCAGTAGATATCAGTGTTGTAATATAGTCTCATGCACACCACTAACATAGCTTCTGGCAGGTAAAACGCCTGCAGCTAGAGACCGTCACCAGGACGACTATGGTGGTGGTCTTAAGGGACAGCTTTTGGTAAGTACATCTACCTTCTATAGCACCTTGCAGAGATGTTGCATTCAAAATATATGAACACCCCTAAAAGTGCCAGATCTGCTTTAAACTGCTAATATTGTATACATGTATATACTGAAATGGCAGGAACTTAGCAGTCTTTTGGGGTTTGCATTTCTAAAAGGATCTATTTGTGACTTAAGAAATAATTTAAAAAATTATGACATTTCTTTAAAATGAAAAAAGAGGTTGGTGATTTAGGCAAAACGGGTGCTATTCTGGGTGCAAAGTACTAAATATTGAGATATTCTATTTGTTTCCATGGTGACTGCCCCCTCCCCTCCTCATTATATTATGGAGTATCCTTTTGTAATGAATGCATAGAAGGTAACTCTTATTAGTGCATCTTTTGACTTATCCTTGCATTGGGGCAGTAAAAATATTTAGTCCTCTTTAAGAAGAAGCCTAACATATCGAAGACCATGCCTGGTGCACACTAGAGCTTGTTTACCTTTGTGGTTTTTATTCGAGTAAGTGTTACTTCTCACCGGGAAGGACATAAATGGGGCTGCCTCCTTGGGGCAAGGGTAAATCAGAAATTTCACAGAAAATTGTTTTTACAAAAATGTATGCATTACAACATAACATACGCAGAGGCTAGAACACATGTCATCTATGATCAAAAAATTTCCCAATTTTTCTATTTTTATTATAAATAAAAAATCTATTTCTTTCAGCTCATCCGTCCCCCACAGAGACATTGTACCATAGTCTGGTAGAGCATTACGAGTGTTTTAGTACAATAATAGGCAATTCTTTCCCCCCACTGTAGAGCTTAGCATTTAGTTTTTGTGTCCTAAAAAGTGACCATAAAATCAGAGCACACATTTTGCATTTGTTTGGGATATTGGTGTATTAATCAAACTGCTCCTTGCTTTAGTATTTAGCCTGTTCTACACATCAGCAAAGGCAGGTTTGATGTTTCGAAGAACACAAGATGCATTTTTAATTTTATTTTTTTGGCAGAACACTATAAGCCAGCCATTTCCCATCGTGACCTCAATAGCCGCAACGTGCTTGTGAAAAGTGATGGAACGTGTGTGATCAGTGACTTTGGCCTGTCCATGAGACTGACGGGAAACAGGCTGGTCCGGCCAGGAGATGAAGACAATGCAGCCATCAGTGAGGTGAGAGAAGAGATGTAGCTATTTGTATCAAGGGTTCAACTAAAGTCAGCTTGAAATGACCACATTGGCTTTCTGATCAATCTGATTTACTGTGTATTTTGAACATAGTATTATCATGGCAGAGGCTGTGTTGGCAAATTCTATTTAACCAGGTTGATTGTAAAACCTCTACAATTTTAATTGCTGAGTTCCACTCTCACTCAATGTTTTCCATTCCCCATACTCTGTTAACCTGTTGGCATAGGGCTGAGTATTTGTATCCTTATGGAATAACCAGATTGCAACATCAGCAATTGTCCTGTAGCACAGTCAATACAATCTTGGACCTTTGGTCACCATATACTGAATACATTGATGCACTGAGCAGGGAATCATGGATCCGATATATTACATTTGGGACATCATAACAATACAAGAAATTTGCACAAAATGTCTGCTTATCTGTGTGTTGTGTTGATATTAAATTTTTTTTTTGTTTGGTTTGTTATAGTTTGGTTAATTACTTTGGGGGTTGATGCTTCCTGTTTAGTTTGAGAAAGATGGGTGATTCGGTGGAAATCTGTCTGCATAGACTACATGGGAGGGATAGTATTAAGGATAAAGATAGCAGGTGTTCTACATTGATCCATTATATCTGTGTCTGCAGATGAATTTACTTTATAGCAATTCTGGCGCAGCCAAAACACAATGCTTGTTATTGGAATTCAACACCATCTGACTGTCATTGCTTATCCCACTGTTAAAGGGATACTCTAAGCACTAAAGCAACATTAGCATAATAAAGCAGTTTTGGTGTATAGATCATGCCCCTACTAGCTCACTGCTCAGTTCTCTGCAATTTAGGAATTAAATCATTTTGTTTATGCAGTCCTAGTCACACCTCCCTGAGATTCACACAACCTCCCTACACACTTCCTGAAAAAGAGTATATATTTTTTAGCCTCCATTATTGCACAATGTTTTTCTTGTAGAATGTTGTGCCTCCAGCTCTGTTAATTGCCTGGTAGAGCCTGCGACAGCCTCCTGTGTATGATTTAACGTTCAATTAACAGAACAGGAAATAAAACTTCTAAAGTAAACACCCTGTGCTGTAAAGTATGATCGAAAATGAAACCTTTTTTTTCATGGAGGCTGTGTGAGTCACAGTCAGGGGAGGTGTGGCTATGGCTGCATAAACCAAAAAAAGTGACTAATTAGCAGTGAATTGACAACAGGGACATGAACTTTACACCAGAACTTTGTGTACACCTGATTTTTACCACCTGCATATGAGAACATATGTACTTTCTTAGGTCCTAACAGCAATTGCGTTTTTCTACAGGTTGGCACAATTCGTTACATGGCTCCTGAAGTTTTAGAAGGAGCTGTTAACTTGAGGGATTGCGAATCTGCTCTGAAGCAAGTGGATATGTATTCTCTGGGTCTAATTTATTGGGAGATATTCATGAGATGCACAGACCTCTTTCCTGGTAAGATCCTTATTAAATTATTGCAAAATCAGTGAATTAGGGTTTTTAGATCATGGGTACATCAGGATCAAAACCATCAGGGCTGAAAGTCTATTACATTGACATCTTCTAAGGTGAAGGAAATATATATCCCATATGTCGGTGAATGGTTTATTTGTGGAACCATTTATAGTGCTGGTTCTGTATATTGGCATTTTTATTGTTTTTAAATTTAGTGTCCTTGGTCTCCAGGCAGGAGTTAACCTATGCTTTTATTATACATTTTTATAATAAATGTATTTTATAGATTTTATAAATTGACTTAAAAAATAAATAAACAAAACAAATCAGATAAAACTGTACTCCTACATGAAGTTCCTGCAATTGCTGCACAACCCTAGTATTTGCAGCTCCTGAAATGAAATCCCACAAAACCATGAATTGTCTCAACTTCCTTAAAGGGGCACTTCAGACCCCTAAAGCACTTTAGTTTTCTGAACTGCTTTATGTGTGAAGAGTGTGTCTTCGCTTTGTTAATTAAAAAAAAAAAAAAAAAAAAGTGCTGATTTTAATATAAATTGGCACTTTTTTAAATTAAGCTTTTTAAACCCCGGGCTGTAAATCAGACAACTGGTCCTGCTACTTCCTGGCATTTTAGCTCAGTGGATCTAAACTCAAGAGGCAGGTAATTACTCAGAACACCTGCCTTGCAAAGACTTCTCATTGAGCTGCACTGGGAAGTATGTGAATGGACAGCCACAGATAGTCTTTTGTAAGCTGTTTTAGATGATTTAATACATGCATTTTTTTCATTGTGAGTAAATCTACTAAACGGGGATTTTATAATTTATTATTTGGTAGTGGAGTGTCCCTTTAACTCTGTGTTACACTATGGAGTTTATCCCATAAGCAGTACTTTAATGGCATGCAGCAAGGGTTTCTGGTAGTTGTAGTTTACTTGTCATCTTTTCTACTGTAAGAAGATAAGACTCCCCAGTGATGGAAGGGCAGAAACAATGGGTTTATAGACTCTAAAACATTATTTTATGAAACAAGATAAGTAAAAACCAATCCAGCGAAACTAACCTACCCAGCTCTGCCATCAGAGTTCTTGAGTCCCTTAACAAAACCATTGGCAAGGTTTAGGATGGTGAAGTGAGAACCTGTAACCGCAACTGTAATTGCTATTGTGTTTATTTAAATCATTATAAGAGCTTGCAGTTTGTTTTTCTTTGTTTTTTTTCCAATCTTTGTTTTTATTGAGGTGTATGATGGCTCAGTACAGAAAGTAAAACAAGGGGTTAATGCATGAAAAACATACGTTATGGATAACTGGTTTATACAATGGTTGCATGTACTCCCAAGAATAACGGCCTCTTTTTTATGAAAATTTTAACAGTAAGCTTGCAGTTTGTTGTTAATTTCAAAGATTCATTTAAAAAGTAACTTGGGTCTGTGTCAATTTACACATAACATAAAAAAGTACATAAGCTAGCTGCACCACTGCCACCTAGTGGTAAAGAGACATACCAGTTTACCAGTTCCCTGTGCATCAACCATGCATGAGAAGAAGCTTGCAAAAAATTCCTCCATATTTTTAGCATCATCAGATGCCGTCATTATGTCTCCTGCAAGAGGGGCTGTTGAAATTCAAAACAAGAATGCATAACATGGCAATATACTTCTAAGCCTGCCTATATACCCAAGTTTTGTCACGTCCTAACTTAAAGGACCACTATAGTGCCAGGAAAACATACTCGTTTTCCTGGCACTATAGTGCCCTGAGGGTGCCCCCACCCTCAGGGACCCCCTCCCGCCCGGCTCTGGAAAGGGGAAAGGGTTAAAACTTACCTTTTTCCAGCGCTGGGCGGGGAGCTCTCTGCCTCCTCTCCTCCTCTGATCCTCCTCCTGGGCTGAATGTGCACGCGCGGCAAGAGCTGCGCGCGCATTCAGCCCGTTGCATAGGAAAGCATTTACAATGCTTTCCTATGGACGCTTGCGTGCTCTCACTGTGAAAAATCACAGTGAGAAGCACGCAAGCGCCTCTAGTGGCTGTCAATGAGACAGCCACTAGAGGATTAGGGGGAAGGCTTAACCCATTCATAAACATAGCAGTTTCTCTGAAACTGCTATGTTTATAAAAAAAATGGGTTAACCCTAGAAGGACCTGGCACCCAGACCACTTCATTAAGCTGAAGTGGTCTGGGTGCCTAGAGTGGTCCTTTAATTTAATTACTATAAAATTATAGGAGAAATGTAACTCTTACTTACATTTGAGGTTGAGCAATATTTTAAGACAAACGTAATGTCTGATATTTTGATCAGTGTGTTCTTGTTCATTGGTAACAGGGTAATTCACAGAAGTGAGAATTGATGGAAATTCATAGTGTGTGCAAAGAGAATTTCAACGTTGAGGCCACAGTGTGCCAGCAGTTGCTAAACCTGTCCCTATCCTTATCAATTAATCCATGGTGTACCTATCCATAAAAGTGGTGACAACACTTTGGTATCTAACTATCGCCCGATATAATTTCTACCAGTATTGTCAAAAATCTTGGAAAAATGCGTCCACACGCAACTATGTGAATATTATCAACAATCAAATTATCTGACCCCTGATCAATCAGGTTTTCATCCAAATCACTTAACTTTGATTGCCCTCTTAAAAGTTTGCGATGACAACCAAACTGGCATGGAACAAGGAGACTTAACTGGAGCTATTTTCATTGATTTTGCCAACGCCTTTGACACAGTAGACCATTGCATTCTTTTGCAAAAATCCAGGCATTGGTGATCATCCGCTAACCTTGTTTTGATCATATGTTTCAGACCGATTGCAATATGTGGCCATTTCTGATAGCGCGTCCCTCCCTCTTCCAGTTATGTGTGGTGTTCTCCAAGGCTCCATACTCTGCCCCCTGCCATTCACATTATTTATAAATGATCTGCCCAACGTCTGCAAATCCTCAACTGTACACATGTATGCAGACGACACTGTAATCTACGCTAGTAAATCCAATCTACCGCAGCTTGAGGCTGTGCTCCAAAACCAATTTACAGAGGTAGAAAAGTGGATAGCGTATAACAGACTCTTCCTAAACACTGACTAAACCCTTACAATGATCTTTGGAACTGTACCTAAATTACGTAAACTATAAAATCAACAACTATGTATAAGAACAAATTCAAATAGCACACTGATCGCAGTCTGCTCTTTTAAATATATAGGTATGTTGCTAGACCCCCAATCTATACTTTGGCCTTCAAATTGAAAGAATCTCTTCAAAACTTTACCCAAGGGGGGGCGGGGCCTGACCAGCATGGAAGACAGACGTGCCACTGCAGAGCTCCTCAGAACATAAGGCAAAACACGACTTTTTAGCCCTAAAAGCTTTCAAAAAGGGAAACCCAAATGGTCTCATCTGACTCACTAAAGGGCACTTAATCGACCAAGCAGCCTGTGACCTCTCTGAAACCGGCTGGCAGACCGACTTGCGCCATGAGGCCTGGCGACCGTGGAGCAGGAGAGGCGGCCGATCCCCCGGTCCGGTGCCACAAAATGCTGACACAACGCAAGTAGGAGACAAATTGAGACTGGAGCGGGAACAGTGGGGAAAAGCGCGGGGAAGCATGCAACAGGACGCTACACCCAACATGGCGGACGCCACGCTTCCCCTTGAACCTATAGACCCGCAGTATGGGACTCTGCAAAGACTGGAAGCGCTCTTCGACCATTTCTGGCGCAAGCTGGAGGTTAAAATGATACCGACAGCCTCAACACAAATAAGCATGAGGCGTAAAAGCAACAAACATGGCACTACCATGAGGGCTGCCGAGCCACAACCCAAACAGAGCAATTCGGGCCTACCAACGCAAAAGCGGAGGGAGGTCTGTAAACCCAAACCAGAAACCAAACCGGCATCGCCCATCAAAACGGTGTACAGAGCTGCCACCCTGACTACCCGGCATCCTTCTGGGCTGGGAGCCCATCAGGGACTTACCCCGTGCCGTCCATAAACCCGTGGGGACACCCGGGATAGGGAGAACCCGCGGGCCCCCGAGCCAACCACCGTGTCTGGAAGGCTCCATGGACACAAGGCGAGGGCTCTCGCAAAGGCCTGGAGCCAGAGATCGGGGAAATCGAGCCGCAGCCGGAAGACACGAACGGTACGGCGAGTACACTACCACATACAGACCCCAGCCAGGAGAAGCAATAAAGATCAATGGACATTGCTTTGGAGCACCACCTATGACCTGTGGACACTACCTTTGAGCACCACCTATGTTTTACTTGCAGGCACCAAGAACATACCGACTATAGGAGTCGGCTGACTCTCGGGAACACATTGGGGACTGGCCTGCCGCTGTATCACCACATCCACCTAACACCAGCGGACACTATCCTATTTATTCTGCACCAACCTTGTTGATTTAAGTGCAAGCAGGTTTAATTTTCTTTTGGTATGCTAACCCTAATGGTCAATGTCAGACAAATAAGCCAAGCAATGTCCCGGTAGACAAGAATACTAACCTGATTAACAGGGCCCTACGCTATTTAAGTTGTTTAAGATTTGAGTGCCATACCTAATCACCCCTCCCCCCACATATAGTTCACGCCACCAATATGCCTTAAGCTTCAGTCTATAACGCGGGTAAAAAGCCTACCTATTTTCTTATCTCGATATTTCCTCTTACTATGTTTAACATGAGACCTGCATATTTCATTATAAGCAAATAATTACTTAGCTATGACACTCGAAGTTATATATATGTATATATACATACCTCACCTAGCATGTCAAACATATACTCAACTACCATATGCCATAGCCTAACCCGTTTATATTTTGCAATCTAGCTATAAGTTAAAAATGAGGCATTGTGGATCGACAAATGTTTAAACGTTTATTGCATGATATATAAAATTCAAAAAATGTTGTGCATGTCAAACGAATTTGAAGCTGTACCGGAGGACTGCCTTATGTAACCCTCTACTGCACCTCAAAAAAAAGAAAAAAAAAAAAAAACTTTACCCAAAACTAGGTGCCCTGTACAGAAACAAATCCTGCATAAGCCCTACTGTAAGGAAACCGGTAATACGAAATATGTCATTCTGCCGCTTCGTACTAAAATGCAATTTCTTTACCCACCGTTGTGACATGCTAAAAGAGCTAAACTGGCTATCGCTGGAATCCCAAAGCACTCTTTATCTTTTCAGCCTTGTGCATGAGAGTATTTCTGGGAATCTCCCACCCTACCTGGTAGAATGCTCTCCCCAGCTGTTCTAACCTCCAAACCAGTACTAGCACAATATTTAGCATACCGTAATACAAAAATAAAGTGGCTCGATCCTCATTTTCTTACAGAGCACCGCAATTATGGAATAACCTCAGGGACACAGTCAAATCTTCATTCAATCTAAAATCTCTTAAGAGATCTATGGCAATATACCTCAATACAAAATGCGCCTGTAATGGTTGAATATATTTATCGACTGTTATATGTTTAATTTATATATATGTTGTGTATATATTGTATTTTTGTAATATTGTATCCTATTGTAACAATGCAATGTTTTGTGGACCCAGGACATACTTGAAAATTAGAGAAATCTCAATGTATCCATCCTGGTAAAATATTTTATAAATAAAAAAATACTGCCGTTATATTAAAAGTATTGTAGAGTGCTGCTGACTGGGCAGTTTCTATTTGTATAGCTCACCAACCAGTGGCGTACATGCAGGGGTCGCAGCTGCCTGTCTGTGTGTGTGTATGTCTGTGTGTGTGTGTCTGTAGGGGGTGGGGGCAGTGGCGTACATCCCGGGGTCGCGGCTGCGACCGGGCTCGGCCCACCAGGGGGCCCGGCCGCCCCTGTGACCCGGTATGTACCCACAGGGTCAGCCTCTTCTCCTGGGGGGCCCAGGAGCCGGCCACCCCAGGTCCCACTGAGGCTGTTCCTGCTGACACCCGGCGAGCGGGCTGTCTGGGTGGCCGGTGCGCGAGGAAGCACTTTCCCCTGAGTGCTTCCTCTTCCGCTCACTCGCGCACCGCACTGATACCGGAGCCGGAAGATGACGTCATCTTCCGGCTCCGGCATCCCTACGCAGTGCGCGAGGAAGCGAAAGAGGAAGCACTCAGGGGAAAGTGCTCCCTCGCGCACTGGCCAGCCAGACAGCCTGCTCACCCGCCCAGGAGCCCAGCAGCACCACCACTGGACCCCAGGGAATCCCCCCAGCACTCCAAAAGGTAAGGAGGCTGGGGGGATTCAATTTAAAAAAAAAAAAAAAGTGTGTGTGTCTGTTATTGGGTGTGTCTGATGTCTGTTAGTGTGTGTTTGTCAGTGAAAGTGTATGTTTTGTAAGTGAGTGTGTCTCTGTCAGTAAATGTGTGTGTCTGTTAGCTAGTGTGTATGCGTCTGTTCGTGAGAATGTGTGTCTTCAGCATTTACCTTTCTCCAGCGCCGGACTTCCTTGGCGCTGGGGATCCCTCCGCCTCTCCGCTCCGAATACACATGCGCGGCAAGAGGCGCGCATTTAAACCGCCCCTAGGAAAGCATTACTGAATGCTTTCCTATGGACGTTCAGTGCCTTCTCACTGTGATTTTCACAGTGAGAATCGCGGAATCTCCTCTAGCGGCTGTCAATGAGACAGCCATCAGAGGCTGGATTAACCCTCAGCTGCAGGGTTAAAACTAGAGGGACCTGGCACCCAGACCACTTCATTGAGCTGATGTGATCTGGGTGTTTGTAGTGGTCCTTTAGGTGTGTGTGCAGCATACCGCGGTCACGGGGTCGCAGCCCTGCGACCAGGTGCCCGCCACCATGTGTTTTGCGGCCCCGACCCGCGCCGAGTAAGCACGCGGGGGGGAAGGGCAAGGTCAATTTTTGCACCGGGGCCTTATGGGTCATGTGTATGCCACTGGGTGGGGGTGGGGGCTATGGATCAGTTTTGCACTGGGGCCCCATGGATTGTGTGTACGCCACTGTCACCAACACAATAGTGTGCAATGTGTGAACGGATAGACTAGACTGAATTTCCAAATATATGTCCATAGGCATAGTGTTTTAGTGAGCCTAAATATCTGCATACGCTGTGGCAGTCGCCTGTAAAACATTACTGCTGGATTAACTTTATCTATAGATGCAGTTACATTCAAGGTTCTAAAATTAGAAACCTCAGCAGGAACATTCCTTTGAGTTTCACTATAAACAGTAATTTTTGTTGTTGTTGTTCACATGGTATTCCTGCAATAATTGCTTCCCATATAATGCAATTGCTAATCATGTATTGTACTTGTATTGCATAATATGCTGTAAACCGTAAATTTATGTGGATTTATTTTATCATCTGACTGTTTTACAAGTTTGGATCAATTTGTCTAAGAACAAACAGAATAAATTGACCAAAAGATGTTCACATGTGACACATACGGAGTGTTTATAGGCAGGTTTCCAGATTCGTAACCATTTAAAAAAAAAAATAATAAAAAAAAAAAATATATATATATATATATATATATATATATATATATATATATATATATATATATATATATATATATATATATATATATATAATTTTTTATTTTATTTTTACAAAACAACTTTTTCATGGAACTCACATTTTATAGACTCTAGCTTAGATAAAATAGTTTAATTGGACTCTTAGCTTCTGTGCCAATTTTAGTCTAACCAATCCTGCAAGTAATTGTAAATATCAATATACATATTTCTAATTTTAAAAGTGTTTTAATTTTCTTAATTTGTAAACTCTAGTTAATTATCAAGTTTAGCAACAAATTTGTAAAGTGCCAACTTCATCACAAGCTCAAACACATCAATACATTTGTGTCTCGGTCCAACACGTATAAAATTAAATATTAATAGACTGACCTGCTGCTGTGTGTGTATTTGCACAGGGGAGTCTGTACCAGAATACCAAATGGCATTCCAAATTGAAGCTGGAAACCACCCAACATTTGAAGACATGCAGGTACTGGTGTCCAGAGAGAAGCAGAGACCAAAATTTCCAGAGGCCTGGAAAGAGAACAGTCTGGTAAGATTTGACACCACGGACAATGATCGCATTTGTGTTTGTGTCATCCATGATGTGGGTTATTGTTTTTGTATCCCCTACATGTGAGCTGATGAGAAACCTCATAAAAACACAAACAACCAATCAGAACAGGAGGATAGTATATTATTATTTTTTTAATTTTATTTATATAGCGCCAGCAAATTCCATAGCGCTGTACAATGGGTGGACTAACAGACACGTAATTGTAACCAGACAACTGGACGCACAGGAACAGAGGGGTTGAGGGCCCTGCTAGCATATTCACTTCCAATGTTTTGCTCAAGAAGTAAGATAAATTTACTTGAGAAAAGTTGCAATTGCATTTCTCATGGATATTTTGAGGAAGATTTAATCAAACTGTTTATAAGGTTAAAAATTTAACCAGATATCGTATAGTTGTGGAAAACTATATTCGATCATCAGGATAGAAAAGGTCTCTATGGGTCACAGCTGGCTGACATCCATAAAGTACTGTCTGCCCTTTAACAGTTGGCATTTATGGACCATGTCACTATGTTTATTGATTTAATTTACTGCCATGGTAGCCGTTTCATGTCGTCTGTTTTGTCTGTGTAACAGTTACTTGCCAAGTGAACATTTAATCCGCTGGCGAAAAAAAAAAAAAAAAAATCTAGGATAAATAATAATTGCAGCGTGCAATGATTTTTATTTTTTTATTATTAATTATTTTGGCATTTCCATTTACTAATGAAGTTGAAGAGGAAGAAAATGCATATTATCGGATTATGTGCTGAAAGCATTAGATTATGCCTAGGAGGACTGAAATAACTTTCTTAAAAATTAAGCAACTACTAGTCTTGAACTTGTACTTCTATTTTAGCATTCATCTCCCATTGCTTATGTTAAAATAATCTATACACAAAGACATCTGTTTTTTGTTTTAACTGCATGTGTATGTGCTTGTAACCATTTCTGTAAATGTGTCTCTCATTTCCATGAAGGTGTATTTGCATTAGTTAGATTGTTAAAGGTTTTATAATGGGTGGGTATTGTTTAGCTTGATTACTGTGGAATGTATGTGAGCAGCAGCTGTTTTGCTCTGTGTTGTTTTTGCCGGTATTGCTGCAGATGCTTGCTGTCGTTTGAGGTTAATGGAGGAGTTATAGGACTTTATTTGAGGTTACTTGTTAACATTGAGAACATGAAACTATAATTCATCATAACGCAAAGAGATAATTCGGGACAGTAGAAAATTTAATCGAACAAATAGCTCCATACATTTGTGAAGTGAGTTGTGTAAATGCATAGACTTCCAACCATTAACTTGTTCTCCATGTAATATTTCCACCCGTAGGCTGTAAGGTCGTTGAAAGAGACGATCGATGACTGCTGGGATCAGGATGCTGAAGCTAGACTCACTGCACAGTGTGCGGAGGAGAGGATGGCTGAACTCATGATGATCTGGGAACGGAACAAGTCTGTGAGCCCGACAATCAATTCAACCTCCACAGCTGTTCAGAATGAGCGGTATGCAGATGTGCATGAATTACAAATTATTTATTTACTCTATTGTACTTGATAAACATCAGGAGAGTGAACATTCATTAAATTCACTAAAAAATCTGGATCATGGGAAAGCTACCCATTACATGTCTTTTCTATGACGTAAGATGTCATCATTCGTGGTAACAAAGGTGGTCACTTGGAGCGAATGGTTTAAATGCTAAAACGTAGAAAGGGTCTTTTTGGCGATTGCTTACAATCTAGTGGGAATAAGGCCACAAATCAAACATAAGGTTGATACAGGGTCTTGCACGTTCCTTTCACTGATTCTAGTGGTGGTAATAAAGTAGTAAATCGGAAATGTTATTGCTGGAAAGACAGGATGAATGATTAAGGATTGCATGTGGTCTTCTTATATCTAAGTTTGTTAATGAAAAGGTAGATCATTACAAAACTATAAACAGTTGTGTTTACATAAATATAATATAAACTAAAGCTATCAAAATTATAAATTTGAGAAATGCTAGTAATTAAGGAACATGGTCTACACAAATAAGAACAATTGAGACGGGCAGCGATATATGTGCATATAAAATTTCCCTGATGGGAACTAGAATTGATATAAGCACTGTTGAGTGAATAAATATAGTTATTTTTCTGGATGTATAGCATGGTTATCTCAAAGGGTTTAGTTTGCAGCATTAACGTGCTAAAGTAAACGCTGAATTGCAAAATGTAAGCTAAAATGGCCAAGTCGTGATTTATTACAGAACTGGATGTTTTGTCCAAATCCACTATTTTTACCTTAATTTGGAATCCACTCATCAGTTCTCTACAATGCACTGTTTGCAGTTACCATGTGTCACCCAAATATTACAGCTGGGCAGTAGAAAGAACAAATTACTCATAAATTTACTAATGACCCACTTCGGTTCCATGGAAGTAGTTTTGGTTCTGTGTACAGTTTCATGAATACATTTGGGGTTCTTTGACAAGCCAATAATCTGATCTTGAGACGTTTAGTTGAAACTGTAGTCAGTGCTTTATAAAATCATGCTTTCCTTCACTTACGTTTTTCTGTTTGTCTTTGAAGCAATTTGTCTCAGAGTCGGCGTGTCCCAAAGATTGGACCATATCCAGATTACTCTTCATCCTCCTACATTGAAGATTCTGTGCACAACACAGACGGCATTGTGAAGAATATCTCATCTGAGACTTCATTGTCTAGCACTCCTCTCACCACTGGTGAAAAGAATCGGAACTCCATTAACTATGAAAGGCAGCAGGCGCAGGCGCGCCTACCCAGCCCAGAAACAAGTGTCACCAGCTTATCAACTAACACTACCACTACCAACACCACCGGACTTACACCGAGCACTGGAATGACTACAATATCAGAGGTCCAGTATTCAGATGAAGCTATGCATGGCATGCAGCAGATGGGTCCCACACCTGTGTGTTTGCAACTAACTGAGGAAGACTTAGAGACTAACAAGTTGGATCCAAAAGAGGTCGATAAAAACCTCAAGGAGAGTTCAGATGAGAACCTCATGGAGCATTCCCTCAAGCAGTTTAGTGGACCTGATCCACTGAGCAGTACAAGCTCTAATTTATTTTATCCATTGATAAAGTTGGCAGTGGAATCCACGGGACATTCCGATTTCACCCAAACTGGGAATGGCCAACCTTGCTTAATGCCAGATATTCATCCTTCCCAGATATATCCTCTTCCTAAGCAACAGAACCTTCCCAAGAGACCTACTACCCTCCCACTGAACTCTAAAAACTCAAGCAAAGAGTCTAGGCTGAAATTTGGAAGCAAGCACAAATCTAACTTAAAGCACGTGGAGACAGGAGTAGCCAAAATGAACACAGTGAGTGCTGCGGAACCTCATGTGGTTACTGTAACCACCGCAGCAGTTGGGAGCAGGACTGGGTATGTGAATTCTCAGGGCCCCATAGCCCAAAATACTAACACTGCAGTTGTCTCCAGCACCAACTCTGTGGCCCACAGGGCTCAGGAAATGCTACAGAACCAGTTCAGAGGAGAGGATAGCCGTGTAAACATTAACTCCAGCCCGGATGAGAATGAGCCCCTGCTAAGGCGGGAACAACAGGTTGGACAAGATGAATCTGTCTTAGATCGACTGGTGGAAAGGAGGGAGCGCCCTGTGGAAAGTAGAGTGAACTCCAATAACAACAACAGCAACCAGTGTGCACCTCAAGACACAGCTCCACAAACTGCTCCTGTAGAGCCCAGACAGCGCCAGACAAGAAGAGCACAGAGACCGAACTCTCTGGACTTGTCCACCACCTCTAGTATTATGGATAATTACAACACACATTGTAAGTTTTGCACCTTTTGTAAATGTGCAGTGAGTTAAATTTTCTGAATATGCCAGTTCTTTATTATGTCAGGGTGCTGTGATTCTTTTACCTGCTCCTGTGTGAATTTATGTCTAAGCTCATAGCCGCTACACTGCGGCTGCTTTCAGCTTACCGATGGCTCCTCTCACCGTTTTGCAAAGGGAAATATGCATTAGGATCACCTGATTTCATATTCATTTTTTAGGAGAGGTAGGAACTTGAATGGCATGTGTAAGCCATGTGACTATTTGGACAGGCAAATAAGGTAGCTTCCTTCTTTTGACATCTGGGACTGAAGGAGCAGGCTTATAACTGTAGTTGTAAGCAGAGGCGGCTCTCTATTTAGGCGGCCGCTTAAGGCCTTGCGCTTTCTGGGGCCTCGCAGCCGCCTAAATCACCTTAGGACAGACTAACATGTTGGGTCTTCAGTCTATGGCCCGACACATCAGGGGGCCTGGTGGCTTGTCCATAATGCCAGCGGGTGCAAGGCCCCCCCAGTCAGTCTGCTCTGACAGAGAGCCAGCCTTCAGTCTGCAGAGAGTGAGCTGCAGACTGAGGTGTCTTGCTATCTCCAGTCTATCAGAGCATTGCCGCGGGTTACCACGGCAACGCTCGAACAGTGAGTCTTACCATGTGGTGCTGCAGACCGGAGAGAGAGGTCGCCTGCCAGACCCCCAGGGAATGATTTAATAATCTTAAAAAAAAAAAAAAGTATTTATGAACCCCCTCTACCTCCTGTCACTGCTCCTCCACCCCCTCTACTCTCTGTCACTGCCCCCCTACCACCTGTCACTGCTCCTCCACCTCCCCTACCCCTGGTCACTGCCCCTCTACCCCTGGTCACTCTCACCCCCTCCATCCATACCAAACTCACCTGCCCTTGCTTTACCACAATTACCCTATCACTTTACCCCCCACCACCCAATTCTGTCTGACTTAACCTTCTCTTGCACTGTCGCACACAGTCCCCAGCTCTGTCACACTCATCCTCAATCAGTCTGTTCCACTCACCCCCTTCACCCTGCCACACTCACCCTACCACATAAGCCTCCTCCAATTCTGTCCTCCGACTGTGCCACACTCACCCTGTTACATAAAATGTCACATAAATAAGCCCTGTATATGGAAAAATAATCTTTATGCCAAAACAGAATCCCATAAAGTTCCTCTGGCAATGTGCTTTTTGCAAAGGTAGCATCAGTGGTACACACCCAGTATCACTTGTCTTGCCAATAGAATATAAATGAGCCAGGGTACACAGCAAGAAGCATTAGCTATTGTGTATTTAAGTTGATCAGTATAAAGGACTTCCAGGAATTTCAAATATATATGTTAAACATTTTAGGTGGAGTCCTGATTTTTCTGTGAATTGATTTTATAGGCTTAGTTATGGTAGTTTAACAATCCTAATGCCAAAACAAATCACTGAAGTAATACTCACTGTTCTCCCTCCCAGTTAATAGGGAGTCCTGGAGTCTCCTTTACTTTTAAGAGAGAGGATCACTAGTTACTTTTTAATGTAGTTGTGCCGATTGTTAGTGCTGTGTTAGTCACAGGAGACTTTTTTTCCCTTTAAATCCTACATCAAATGAAAGTTGGCCTGTACAGAAGGGGGGAAAAAAGGCACGGAAAGGGGATTCAGAGCAATCCTGTCTTAATAGAAGATGTTTTGCAGTAGATAGTCCAACGTAACACATGAAACTTTCCATATATATTTGTACAAGGATAAATTGCAACAAAACACAAAGATACACTAACGATCTTGTCAGTTTGTAGAGTATGATGATATCAGTATGAGGACATCAAGGAATTGAGTTGGCAAATGTTTGTCAACTGGGCTATGCTGTGGCTTCCTTGGTAGATTGCATGGCAGAACTGAATGTATACTGTCACATCTACAAGATTTTAAACTGTTACATAGTATTCAATCTAGGATTATAAAGACTCTGGTTCATAGGGTTCAATAAAGTCAATGATCTGGAGGACCTTAGGGGAGTGGCAAGGAATGACAGCAGGATGATGTGGTATATTCACTTACAACACCCAGATTTGGGACAGGGGACACTTGTGTCTTGACTTGTTTGTTATTGGGGATGTAGAACGCCTCCAAATGATATTTGAATTTGGTGGCTGTCGTAGAATAGCGTTTTCCTCAACACCCCCCTTTGTTTTAGAAAGGAATGTTAAAAAAATATATATATATGTTACTAGTGATGTCCCGAACGGTTCGCCGCGGACTCATAGTTGAGTAAACTTTGACCCTGTACCTCACAGTCAGCAGACACATTCCAGCCAATCAGCAGGTGACCCTCCCTCCCAGACCTTCCCACCTCCTGCACAGCATCCATTTTACATTCATTGTGAAGCTGCATTCTTAGTGAGCTGTCCAGGAGGTGGGAGGGTCTGGGAGGGAGGGTCTGCTGCTGATTGGCTGGAATGTGTCTGCTGACTGTGAGGTACAGGGTCAAAGTTTACTCAATGATGAGTCTGCGGCGAACCGTTCGGGACATCACTATATATTATATATAAATAACGTAACAATAATCCAGCTTTTTGAAGGTTTCCTCTCTGCCTCCACTAAAGTAATCAGTTATGATAACTTTTGTCCAAACCAATGCTTCACGGCTTGCGAGTGGCCGTTGTACCACTAGGCCAATCAAATTCTTCATAGAGAGACATTGAATCATTAATATCAGACTTTAAAATTTCACATTCCACACAACTTGCCAGGCTTTAACGTTACTTGCCACTACAAGCCCAAAGGGTCCATGTCACACTCATCAGAGGTGAATTTCTATTCGCCGAGGCTAAACTTTCAGTTCTTAGTGGCGCATTGAAATTTTAAGCCATAATTAGCAGTAGCATTTTGTGTGTAATGACGCTAAATGTGAAAGCTTTTTTTTATAAATTAAAGTGTTACAAAGTTCTATTTTCTCACGGCTTCTGAATTTGGTTTGTGTTTTTCTGTTTAGGCGAAACCCTCTCTGACAGTCGGCCTGGTTCAGGTGACAAGATTAAGAAGCGAGTGAAAACCCCATACTCCCTTAAACGATGGCGCCCATCCACTTGGGCCATTCCCACTGAACACCAGGACTGTGAAGTCAACAACAATGGCTGCAGAGAAGCCTTCAGCCACTCAAAATCCAGCACAGCTGTTTACCTTATTGATGGGGTCACTGCAACAGCCGCCCTTTCTAAAGAGGGCAGGATTAGCTGCTTGTAAATGTTTTTCCTGTTTTTTTTTGTTTGTTTGTTTGTTTTTTGTTTTTTTTATTCTTGTATTTGAAATTCTCCACGCTTTTTTTTCCTCTCATCATTCAACGAGCGAAGACACAGGAAAACAAACACACACAAAAAAACACTTTCCACCATCGATTCTTTGTACAGGACTGATTTTTTTTTTTTTTTTTTTTAACCTTTATGGTTCCGTAGAATTCCATCAGTTTTTTGCAAAGCATTACTTTGATGGACCCTTCAAAACTAAAAAAAAGTTAAATAGATTTCAGCTATTCAGACTAAACACAAATAGCTTATGCTTCCATGTTTTAATTTTCATCATCTTCCTTTATGTTTTTATTTTTTAAACATTTCTGCACCTTGTGTTATAATGTTCCGCAAGTTTTATTTCTGCCCAGAGCACCGATTTTTATATATATACATATACTTATGTAGGTGAATAATAAGAGAGAGAGAGAAAAAAAGAAAAGATTAACAAAAATGACACCATGAAGATTTTTCTGCTTAAAAGAAAACAAAACAATGAAAAGGACTTTGCTGACCAACGTGGTCTCTAAATACACTAAGAAAGCTGTCAGACAGGATAAACTGCTGCGGTTTTGTGCACGCAATTATAATTTATACGCTAAGTCTAGTCTGTATGTTGGTGTGTTAAAAGGTATACCAGTTCAAAGAGAGGAATGATGTTCTCAAGCTGATGTTTAATTTCTGCCTTTTCCTTATTAGCGGAGACTTTGCACTTTTAGGTAAAAGCACTGCAGGTTGTATTTAAAAATGACTGCCCCTTCTTGAAATCTTTCAATTTTGCAAACCGCAATCTAAATGCTGAAGATCTGCACCCTCAACAATCACGTGTGTCCTTGCATATATGGACTTCAAACATTTACAAGATTTGGAGAAGAAAACTTGCCCATAATTGTGTATAAGCAGCTGAATTTCATTTTTTTTTATTTTTTTGTATATATATTTTTTTAATTTAGAGTTTTTTTTTCACAAGGCTGAGAAGAATGCATTTTGGACAACCAATCATGAAGCATGAATTTTAAAGTGAAAAAGCAACAGATCATGTCGTCTAAGGCAAATGTTTTAAAACAAATAGATTAAAATTATATATAAATATATATATATATAATAAGTGATTATAACAAGAAAAGAGCTTTTAAAAGTGATATTTTAGCCTATGTGTGCAAGAAAGATCACTTGTTTAACGGAGTGCATTTTCCTTTGAATTTCTTGTCTTATCCGGTAGCTAGTTAAAACGTGCAATAGTCTATATTTTGCTTCAACTTTTACTGGAAAAATCAATTTCACAAACACTACAATTTTTTTATTTTTTATTTTTTTTTGCCATATTTGTGAATACATATATCTATATATTTTTTTTTTTTAAATAATTTTTTTGTTCATTAAGTAATTTACATTTTATTCCCCCACGAGCTGCTCTGTGTTGCCAGCAGCTGCCCTGTTGCTGGTTGTGTCATGTGAAAATGCTTTAACTTTGTATTTTTAATATATATATATATATATATATATACACACAGAATAAATGTATGCAAAAAACGGTTCCAAAAATAGACTTTTTCCATCCTTTTAAAGGAGCAGTGCCACTTAATATAGTTTATTACACCAGAAAGTGTTTATCCTTTCCGCTATCAGATTTCCTTGTAGCACAAAAACTGCGCAGTTAAGGGATATATGTTGCTTCCACTGAAGGTCATGTAAACGAGATCTCCCATTTTACTGGAAAAATCTAATATTTTGTTGCGTTTTATAAATATTTTTGTTGGCGCATTTCTGCACCTACACAAAAAGTGTTGTGTAGATACAAAAATGAAGGCTGAGCTTTGGTATATAGATATCTAGGTCCCTACCCCCTTACAAATATTTCCACTATAAAACGATTATTAATATGTATACTGATTACAGTGCAAACGTTTATGATCTCATTATTTTGGTAACTGAATCATATAAAGCTTTGCATTTTTTCCTATTTCGCAAATGAAAAATGTGTATTTATATGCAAGAAGGCTCGGCTATATTGGTGTTTTTATTTCGGGCTGGTATTATTGTCCTAATAAAACTTTGTAAATAAAGATGCCAGGTAATGAGAGCAAGAGGAGCAGGAAAACGTTCTATGTTGCTGGAAAACGCAGAGAAAATCTGCTACATTTAAGAGCTAAAGCTGAAACTGCTATATTTCAGATTCCACCTATCAATAGAGGAGAACAGCAGGGGAAAAGAAGAATGTACTCATTTCACGTTTGTGTGTTTTTGTGTCTGTGTGTACAAGTGTTTGGCTAGTTTGTCGGGTATATAAGAGACAAAGAGAGAGTGTAGCTAATTGTGTGTTAAAATTATGAATTGCTTTGTATATAAGTGTGACCGTGGCCAACATATGATTCTAAGTGTAAGTTTTCTTGTAAAATTCCTATTTATAGTTAAATCCCCCCTCCCATAATATTGTAAAGCGCTACGGAATCTGTTGGCGCTATATGAATGGCAATAATATTAATAATAATAATTAGTGTGATTAACTGGGTATGTGAGAGAGTGGCTTTGTGTATGTTTTGCTATTAAGAAATATTGCCTCGCTCATTTCTTTTGATTCTGGCTCCTAAATTCAATAGTTTAGATTACAAAAACCATGTCACAATATTGCTTCTTGTACCTGGAGTGAGGAAGACTGAAATGTGTGCCTATGACCTCTTGCCCACCACACTTACCGTTTGGTCATGGTGCTTCTAAACTTTTCTAATTGGGTTGCGTGCAACCACTCTAAACTCTACCTTCCTCCTAACTGTGTATCGTCAGGCTAAATGTTCTTTTGCATTGCTGCATTCTAGAAACCAGGAAGGTATGGAAATACAATGGACACAATGCATGACTCTTTTGCAAGCTGCAATAGTACTGTAAAGTACAAGTGCTTGTTTTTAGCCAGGTATACATAATTGTTGTATGTGGGCAAAATGCCCATTTGCAGATATTTCAACACCTTGATAGCTTTTGTGAGGTTACATTTCCCAGAATGGCACCAGCTTTCTTACAAATGCCGATAGAAAGTGCATTTGACCATTTTCTCTGTATATTTGTCACCACTTGTATTTTTGCTTGTATGCCAACATTTCCGCCTCTCTGCGGTTCATCTCAGGTTTCAGATATGCCAATTTACATTCTAAATGAAAAGAACTTGTTTGCAAAGGGTTTAATAGGTAATCTCACTTTTTGAACACTCATGGCTACATAACAATCAATGTAAATTCTCCATTTTGTGCAAAGAAACATGATGCATGTGTAAATACACTGACAAAAGGAAGGAGTCATACATCTACTCCAGCTGTAGAGAGACATGTTAGCTGTTTGCATCACGTAACAGCGTGCCAAGAATTTTCTTGAAAATAATTTTGTGCTTGTGATTTAACAAACTCTTAAACTATTGTGGAACCACAATGTCCATTATGCTTTGCCTTCATAAAGTATTTTTATATACAGGGTTATTCACTAAATTCAAAATTCTAACCCTTACCTATAAAGCGCTAACCAACGCTAGCCCCTCGTACATTTCTTCACTGATTCGTAGGTATGCCCCCTCTCTGAGTCTCCGCTTTACTGGTGACCTTCTCCTGTCTGCTGCTCACACCCTTACTGCTAATTCACACCAGCAGGTCTTCTCGCAGGTGGCTCCTTTCCTTTAGAACAGCCTGTCTACACCCGTCAGAATTTCCCCTAGTCTTCAATCCTTTAAGAAGTCCCTCAGAACCCATCTTTTCAGGAATACTTATGGCCTCCTAGAGTAACTTCTGTCTCACAAACCTTCCTCTTGCTTTCTGCTAAACGGCCATACTCCACTCTACCCTCCAGTTCTGCTACTTTCCCATCATGTTTATTTGCGGTCTCCCTCAATACACTTCCTATTGTGTTCTATGCCGCACCTCCTCTAGACTAAGGTCGTTTGAGCAGGGTCCTCCTCTACCATTTGTTCCTGTAACATTTCGTTATTGTCTCATTTGTTAAATTCCCCTTTTAATGTCAAGTGCTGCGGAATAAGCTGGCGCTATATAAATACCAATAATAAGTGAAAATTCAAGGTGTAATCAAAGTGTATTTCAAATTTAAAGTTAAAATAGGTGAACTGGAAACCTTTTCTATGTCCGCTATGCTTTCAGTACAGCTACTCTGACCTTAAATTTTAAATTCACGTTGAATAATCTTCTACCCTCCAGCTGATTGTTACTTTACATATTACCATAACCCAGTGATGGCGCACAGGTGGTCTATTTAGCTCTTTAGAACTACAGCTCCTTTGATGGGTTGCCATCTGAGTTCCACTGCAGTTGTGGAGCCACAAGTTAACTGCTTTCTACTAGTAACTGGACTTTGGCACATCTGAAATTGTAAGGGACACTACGGTCACCCTAACTACTTCATCTCAATGAAGTGGTCTTGGTGCAGTGGTTCTGTCAGTTTATTTTAGAAATGTCAATGTCTAGATTGCAGGGCTAGTGGCTGTCATGCTGATCAGTAAAACATTTGATTGGAGGAGTGTGGCATTTTGCCACGCATGCGCTCACCAGTACAATGCTTCTCAATGAGAAGCATTGGATTGGACAAAATGGAAGGTGATGTCAACATGCATTCTGATATCACCGGATGAGGGGCCTGGAGGTTGCAGCAAAGGAGACCTGGCGTTGGAAACAGGGTGAGCAAGATTTATTTAACTTTAATTTTAAAGAGAAAAGGTAGATGGGCCGAAGGAAGCTTATAGTCCCGAAAAAAAATTTTTTTTTTTTTTTTTGAACCACAGGTTCCCTTTAAGGCGTATCTTGTGCACCAACCCACTAAGATGTCAAGCTTATCTTATTAGGAAATTATGGTTTCCTTGAGAGGTGGAATGAGATGCCTAGAATGCTTATGAGCTTAGATTTGTATTTTTAATTTTTTAATATTAATTTAGTAGAAAATGCGCACGAATGTTTAAATAGAACAATTTTTTTTAATTTAAAACAAGAATGGTTGTATTAAGTGGCACTGCTGCTTTGCATAGTTACTGGCAATTTTATGTGACATTCTAATTTTATATTCTCCTGATTAAAAATGGTCTGCTCCAATCACTTAGTGTACACACTTTCACAAAACGTGTCCATCCACTCAATTGTAACTGTATTTTAACCAGAACGCAAAGTGAGACCTGTTGACTAAAGACCTGATTACAAATGTACCAACTGTTAAATTGAATTTTGAAAGGTGGATTGACTTCTATCCATTACTGTTCTTTTCCATATTCTGTTCAAATAAACAATTATCAGTTATTAAGCAAGTTCTTTGTGTATTGAATCTAGATTTTTTATTTATTTTTTACCTTTTACTTGCCTAGCGCAGCTATGGGTATATTTTGTAAATATTACACGTTCACTACTTTCTTGTTTGATCGTAACCCTTTCCCTACATTACTGCGTGCTGCGCCATCCTACAAAAGGAAGGCTCAAACACTATTAAGGAGGCCCAAATACTCCCCTCCTCTCCAGATCTAATCAGGGGGACTGCCTGACACTGCAGTCACATGACTCGGACCGCCGTATTTGAACGATTGGCTGCAGGGTTGTCAAGTATATCCCCTAACATTTTTTACATGATTATATAAATTATATAATACATACATATACACGTAGAATAAGATATTTTATATATATATATATATATATATATATATATATATGTTGGAAGGCCATTTGGCCTGAATTTGTGGGAGGAGTTATGATCCTATATAAACCCTACCCCCTACTTACCTTTGTCGTGCAAGCTGTTTGTCGTCTCCATAGTTACCTGCACTTCCGGTTCGTCGTTCCCGCCAAGTCCTGTCTCCAGCAAGCAGTCCATCGCCAGCAGCTCCTGCCTCCGTCTTCCATGCCCGTCCACCGGCTTCTATCCAACTTCGCCACTTGCTACCCGGCTTCCAGTCACGAGACCGGCACATCCACGTAAGCATAAACGTGGGAAATGGCGTTCGGCTATTTCCCACGTTCCGGCCTAAAAACGCGGCATAGGCTCCCTTTATTACTTACCCATTCGTGCTTTTACACCGTTTGTGCAGCTAACAGCCGACCGCAGAGTACACACTCCTCTTGTTTATTTTAGTATAAGCTAACTACCGACCGCACTAAACGAACTTACGTTTGACTATTTCATCCGTTCGTTCGTTCATCCGACCACTGGTACAATTGGCTTTCGTTTAAAAATCTGTTGTGTTTGCTCCATTTTGCAGAACGCAGGAGTTCTTTCTCGTTACAGTTCTCCTGTTCATTCGTTTACTGAACACAAGAGGCTACAGTGTTTAAAGTCACTAATCTACTGTAATCGTACATAGTTATGCTTTCACGTTTCTAAGCACTCGCATTATTTATCCTATATGTGTTTTTATTATATGGCTCTTAAAGTCACCACTGGTTAAATAATGTGTTTCAAATTTTCCGCCATTGTCACATAATTATGGGACAACTATCTTTTACAGGGTAAATCTTCTTAAAGGCACAGTTTGTCCACTTTTTCTTATAAGTTGAGTTATAAAGTACACCTCCAGGCATTATCATACCCTGCTGGGACTTAGTCTATTGTACTTTTTCTTATGTATTAGTCTTCTACGCAACAGGTCAAGGTCTCCGCTCATAGGTTAAAGGACCAATATATGCACCCAGACCACTACAGCTTAATGAAGTGGTCCGGGTGCCTGATCCATCTAGGATTAACCCTTTCTGCTGTAAACATAGCAGTTTCAGAAAAACTGCTATGTTTACCTATGGGTTAATCCAGCCTCTAATGGCTGTCTCATTGACAGCCGCTAGAGGCGCTTCTACGCTTCTCACTGTAATTTTCTCAGTGAGAAGATGCCAGCATCCATAGGAAAGAGCCGAGCATGCGCATTCAGCCGGTGACTGGGAAAGGAGACTGAGAGTCCCCACTGCCGAGGGAGCCCGGCGGTGGAGAAAGGTAAGTGATTTAACCCCATCCTACCCCTAGAGCCTGGCGGGATTGGGACCCTAAGGGTGGGGGGGACCTAGAGACCCTATAGTGCCAGGAAAACGAGAATGTTTTCCTGGCACTATAGTGGTCCTTTAAGCCTTACGGTCCTTTTTCACCAGGCTCATTACAGACCATTAGCACAATTTAAAAAAAAAACACCTCTGTTCCTTAAAAGTCCTTATATACTGGTTCCTTACACTTAGTCTGCATATGTTTTTTAGGTTTTTTACTGTATCAGTTAAGAAGGTTTACCAGTTCTCTTTTCCCTCAAGGCCTCATTCAGCCTCCCAAAGTGGGTTCTAAACTTCAAACGGGCCAGATCTGTGATTCCTCACGGCGATTAAAACTTCAATCACACAAACCTACACCACCTTGCTACTACTTATACTTTTCTTTAAGCAAAGCTCCAAAAAGAGGTTCCTAGTATCCCGCATTTCGGTAACAGGTAAGAAGGTTTACCATTTTAAGTTTTCCCTTGAGGTCTCATTCAGCCTCCACGGCCTCATACAGCCCCCACCTCCCAAAGTGGGTTCTAAACTTCAAAATGTACCTGGTCTAAGATTCCTCAAAAGTGTCAACAATCTCATTATCATAATCCACCGTATTACTACCATATTTAATGGTACATGTTTTTGTCATTCATTTCTACATATCATTGCTTAGACCTGCATCATTACCGCAGCTCGCCAAGTCCTACGCCATCGACAACATACAGGCCACCTGGTTCCCTGCATTACAGTATCAGGTATTGGTAATCTTACTCACGACGTTTACGTTTCTTCTTACGGCCTCACTTCGCCTTAGTTTCATTTTTTTTTTTTTAAATCTAATTTGTGGGAACCCAGGGACTTGTCTCTAATTTACAGACCAACGTTCAGGTCCCTCAGCTTACCCCAAGTTCTTACGTTACAGCATCTCTGATACACACCTACTCATTCGTTCAACATTTTTACACTCATACCAGTGGTACGCCTCAGGCCCACTAGCATCTTTTTCCCCTAAAGTTTCCCGGACCAAGCCCGTTCCCTGCAGAAGCAAGACTATATTGTAATCTTCTTGCCCAAAGAAAGAGGACAAACACTCAAGGTTAAGTATCTACATACATTATATCATACCATTCTAAGAGACAAGCCCCATCAGGCTAGAAAACTGGCATTGAGGGTTAGGCACTGGCCTTAGCTATCCTAAGTAATACTACGGTCCAGAGAGGTCTACACCCCCACCCCCACGGAGGTTCAGTCCCACAACCAAATCATAGTTAGCTACCTCGCTCACCCTTCTTTAGGGCTACAGTTAGGGCTTCCCAAGTCACGGCCACACGTTTTGAATCTCTTATGGTCAGGAGAGGCCGACACCCTGCCACCACGTTCAAGTGGACACAAAATTCCCTAGGCCCAAATCATAGGTAGAGCCTCTCTCCGACACTTGGCACTAGCAGGGCCTCACCTGTCACTTGGTTCTAGGAAAAATTTTCGCTTCGGCACTAGCTAGCAGACCAGTTCTCCGAAGGTCTCATCCACACCTCTAAGACACATTACTTATCCAAATCATTATTTCTTTTTCAGAATGTCACAAGAATCCATCCCAATAATCTGTCTGCTGTTGGACGAAAGTCCCAGCACGCCAGTCAGGCCTGGGTCTCCAAAGGAATCCCTCACCCCTTCTCCCCTCAGTTACCTGGGATTCTGGTACATTCCAAAAATGTCAGCAGAGCTCAGTCACAGGGGTATCCCATCTCCAGCCACTACCAGTTAGGCAGGACTACACAGGCTCACGACGGCTCATGCCAACGTCCCCAGGCCCGGCTCTAGTTCACAAGAGCCGTCAGCTTACTCCTCAGATTCCAATCAGGAGACCCCGGTCGCTATCCCGGCCAGCCTCCAAACGATCAACAGGCTGATAAGTGAAATCGGCTATAGCCACACCAGGTTTCTCGTTAAGCCCGGCAGGCCCTCACCTGGCGATCTCGGTCATACAGTCTGGCTTACCTCTCATTTCCCTCCCCATCCCCCACCATCCACTATCACAACTCCATACGTCTCACCTTATCGCCATTCCCACAGGTACACTCATATGCTCCAACCTATTATCTACATCCATTGACCCTCTTACGGTGGACCACTTTCTGATCACAGCAATCATACGCTGGTTTCACGATCGCCTCTTTTCCGGTCCTCACGCTTCTCATCTTGGCGTACCATTCCCATCGAGGTAGCCATTCACAACACCCTTTAATACGTCTGATCATAGACCCCTTCCGCACTGCACTCTACTTCCATTCCCAGCATCAAAACCCCTCATTCCCGCTAAGGAGTTCTCACTGCACTACGCAAATCGACCATGCCATACAAGCTGTCACTTCAGCAAGTAGTAAAGCTTGGTTGAGCAAGTCAGTCTTATCCAATGCCTTTAATCTACTACCTATTCACCCTTCACAATGGCACCTGGCCTACGTTTGGCTCTAGGAGCAGCCCTAAGTATTCAACATCTTCGCACAAACCCTCTGCTGGCCGCTCCTAAATATATTCCGGTCATCCACTATCGGGATTAATTTTTTGTTGATTTAGCAGGTTCACAAACTCCTAACAGTGTTCACACCACCACAGCCTCCTTTTCACAACATTCGGGGTCCCTCTGTCACCAGGCAACCTCTGGTTAGGGATACCTGGCCCACTGTGACAGATGCCTTGCCGGCCTTTAGAGAGACTTCTACTTTGTCAGAGATCTACCCCAACGTTGCGGCCGCACTCACATGGGGTATTCTTTGAACCGGCAAGGCAGTTAAATGCTGCTCTGACAACTCCGCAGCCTGCGATTTCATTAGCAAGGGCGGTCATACTCGCCGCCACTGAGGCTGATTTGGCAGGTAGCAACCCCTCAGTTCTTTCAAGTCTACATTTTCATTCCTGGTGTCCACTAGTGTCAGGATTACAGAATGATCCAGCACGTAGAATTGTGTAACACAGAGGACAGATAGGTAACATATACCGGACCTTAGAATGGCCGGACTAACGTACCAAAGAATAGTCAGGAATAGCCGAGGTCAAGGGAAACCGAGACACAACGATAAGAAAAAGCCAGGAGTCAGGGATGCCAGAAAACAGGGAAGTCAAAAACAATGCCAAAGTCAAATAACCAGAATAACCAAAATCAATAACGCGCTCTCGGACAACCGCAAGGGAAACCACGACAGGGCACTGAGCAGGATGAGAACTGGGCCTAAATACCCCTCCTCTAGATCTGATCGGCTGTAACCGGCCTTTGACCCCAAAGGCAGTTACCAGGATCCCATTTGCATAATTGCTGCTCAGCATTAACCCTTCTGTGGATTTGGTTGCTGCTCGGAACAACTTTTCCTGTGTTGACAGTAAATGCCATTAACCACATTTTTATAAGCGGACACAACCGCTGACTATTTTGCACACTCTCAATTTAGGGTTTTCTTTCAGGCACTTCCTACGATCCACTACATACTATCCAAGATACCACCATTCCATGAGCTAATCTTGGACTAAACATACAATTACACCATGTACAGATGCGCACGCTTCACGCAGTTTCACGACTATCACTCACGCCAGGGCCTTGTATATTGTGCATGTCACAATTAGAGTTTGCTTGATTCAAGACTTTTGCAGTTACAATATGTTTTTTGTATTTTTTTTTTTTGTCTTTCTCCAAACCTAGAAATCAAGCATTTTACTTAAACCTCCTATGCTGTTACACCGCTTTACGTCTCCAAGGTCAACCACACACTATCAGTCCTGATCTGCTACTTCACGTCTAAACCTTCCATTATGGTGGAGCTACGTCATGGCTTCCTTCGCTGGTCTTTCTGACACAAAGCGCTGCATCAGCAGCTTCAAGCTCTTACATCCCAGTCTACATCACTAAGTGATGGGGCCACGGCTTATGCTCAGTTACATATATACTTCAATCAGAGTAAAAGCTCCTTACAAGCTTCAAGTACCCATGCTGTATTAACTTGCATAAAGTGTGTTTTCTTTGAATCATCTTTTTGCTCTCTTTTACAGGCCTACTCGTACGTTGGTTTCGGCACACCTCAACCACTTTGCTTCTCTTTCTACATTCCATTACGTATTAGATAAATTCCGAGCTCAAAAAAAAATAAAAAAATAAAAAATATATATATATATATATATATATATATATATATATATATATATACACTTAAAATGAATCTAGATATAATTTAATTTTAAGTGTACATTTATATATTATTTTTACATAACCATGTCATTTTATTAATTATATATTGAGGGACATGCCTGACAACCCAGGCAGAAAGTTTTTATTCGCATTTAATTTGGAAGCACTATATTTGACCCTGTAACTTTCCCAAACCCCATGAAACCTCTACATGGAGGATACTGTTGTTCTCGTCTGACATTGCTGAATACAAATATGAGTGTTTTATAGCCGTAAAAGGCAGTTTTTATGTGAAAAATGCAAAAAAAAACAACAAATATGAACACTAAGTTTGGCCACGGTTTGTGTCTAAGTGTCTATTAAACAAGACTGTACAATACCCCTGGGTTGTCTACGTTTGCAAATGATATGCTATTTTTTTTTTTTTGTAAATATGAATTTTATTGACGTAAATGCAGTTGTTTACAAGCGTGCAGATTTGGAAAGGAGACACGCAGGTCTCAAGCATAATGTAAGGTATCCATGTATCTATTTTGACATCATGTGTCCGCTCCCATAGAGCCCGCAGGCCTCGTTATTCTAAGGTCGCATTTTCGGCCCTTTTGTCAGCTACCTCTCGTCCCTATCTCCTTTCTGTTGTAAATCCCCCTTCCTGACATGTGTTCCTGGTCTCAGGGTATCGTGCGTCCTCTGGTGGGGTCGGTAAGATTAGCTGGCTATATCCTGGGGCACACTGGCCCCTAATTCCCCTTGGTTCCCGCGTTTATTGGTGGCCTGGGGATCGTGGGGAGTGGTCGTACCAGCCTAGCGGCCAGAATTGTGTGTTCCTTTCATGCGTTTGTGTTTGTGATCTCTGTTAGTTGGACCGTCTCCCTAGCGAATCGTTAGGGTTCTCCTAGGTCCTGCGGTCTCCCTCTTCGCGTCTTTGCCGTCTAAAAGTATGTGTTCGTCATTGCTTCCATCTAGGTTGCAATGTTCCTGGTGAGCATTGTTCAGATGGTGTGTATTGGACTCGTGTGTCCTTTTCTAGTTGTTGTGTGGTTTGCCTATGTGAGTTCCTTGTGCGTGGAGGTAGGTGTAACCCTGTGTGTGTTCGTTCTAGTGTTGGTGTGGTTGTCTCCAGGATTCATTTCCTGTGTCTACTGGTGTGAGTCTGTGTGTATTTGGCCCTCCACCCATACGTGTGGTGGTGGTGTGTCATATGCCTCAGTCCATAGTGAAGTCCCATGTTTCCCCTGTAGTGCTGTTGCTTTGTGTCTTCTCTTGTCTGCAGCGGCTTTCCGCCTTTCTGGGGGAATTCCTCTTTTGTGTATTAGTTAACTCCATTAGTCGCCTCTTGATCTCCAGCGATATCGTGAGTTTCGCTCGTCTCCTGCTCTACAATGTCAGTATGGGCATCGCCCCTGCTTGTGTCTTGCTCTGTAGCATGTTTGTGCGTTGCCTCTGGTTGTGTCGGTGAAGGGGGGTGTATAGAGGGGGGGGGGGTATGTGGTATAGTGGGGTGGTTGTGAGGTTGAGGTGAGCGGGTCACCCCCTAGGCGTGCCTGGATCCCCCAAGTCCCTTCCTCCACGTGGGTCTTACTGTGTGTCCTCTCGCGTCTCGTCTTTTACACTACATATAATAGCCACGGCGACCACATTTCCGTGTGCCGTTCTTCTCTCCCCAGCAGGTCGGCTATCTTTGCTTCTGCATTCCGTATTTCTTCCACTTTGCTTTTCCATTGTGCCATTGTGGGTGGATCTTCTTTCTTCCAATGTAGCGGGATCAAGGATTTCGCCGCATTTAACAGATGCCTCATGATCGATTTTTTTATATGTAGGAAGAGGTTGTTCTGTGTGATGTAAAAGGGCTGCTTCCATTGTCAGTTGTGGGGGGTCATCTAATATGACTTGTAATTCATGTTCTATGTTCCTCCAATATGTTTGAATTTTCGAGCAGTCCCACCAGATGTGCCGTATTGATCCAGGACCTTCGTTACATCTCCAGCAGGTGTTCGGGATAGTCGGAATGTATCGGCTGAGTAGGGATGGTGTGCGATACCAGTGCGCTAGCAGCTTGTAGTTGACCTCCTGGAAATGGGAGCTAGAGGAGCTCTTGTGTTGAAGTATCAAAATTTTTTCCCATTGGTCGTCCGTGAAGGATTTAGTTGTCCATTCTTCCCATTGGCGCTTATGTAAGTTGTTTTTTGCTCTATTTCCCGTGATTAGGGTTTGGTATATCGCCGATACTCTCCCGTCTGCCTCCGGTGTCTGGGAGCACAGATTCTCGTACCACGTAAGGTCTCTGTGGATTTTAGCCCTATGTGGCAGGTTATGATAGTAGTGCTTCAACTGGGTGTAATGGAATTGGTGCAGGGGCGTGATCGGTCTTCCTTCCGCTATTTCTCCTAGCGATTTCACTCCCGTGTTATTAAGCATAATGTGTATGGGAATGTATCCCTCTTGGTTGTCTATCGGCCAAGCCGACGGCGCGAGTCCATCGCCCAAGTGTGGGTTATGTGTTATGGGGATTAGCGGGCTCGGTTTGGGCGATATCTGTGGTTCCTTTCTCAGTGTGCTCCAGTGCTTCAGTGTCTGCGTAACTGGAGAGTCCTCTCCCAGAATTGTTTGTGCTTCCGTTTCTTTGTGCCACATCAGCGTGTGCAATCGATTGTCTGTGGTGTCCCTCCATAACGTCACCCACCTTTTGTGGGGCAAAGCTATATGTAGTTCCCTCAACCTCTGTAGTACTGTGGCTTGGTGGTATCGTTTGACATCTGGTAGCGCCAGCCCTCCCCAATGTCTCGGAAGGCAGAGCTTTTCGTATCTAATTCGTGCCCTGTCCCCTCTCCACACGTATTTTATGAGCGCCGACTTGAGTGTTGCGAAGAACAATTGTGGTATCGTTTGTGGTGTTGTATGAAAAAGATACAGGATCCTCGGGAGAATATTCATTTTTATAACCGCTATCCTCCCAAGCCATGATATGTGCGCATAGTTCCATCTCTTTAAATCTCCAAGGATGGTGGTTAGAAGGGGTGTGTAGTTGTGCGCGTAGATGTCCTTTACGTCATGTGTGATCCATAGTCCCAAGTATTTCATTCGTTCATGGCACCAGTGAAATGGGAGTTCTCGTTCCAGTTGTGCGCATTCGGTCTTGGGTACGGAGACGTTAAGAATTTCACACTTGGTCAGGTTGAGTTTTAGCCCCGAGAGGCGTCCATAATTTTCGAATTCGGTCAGTAACTGTGGTATGGACTCTACTGGATTCTTAAGGAAAAACAGCATATCGTCTGCGTATGCAGCGACTTTGTGTTCTTGCGTTTTGTAGCTGAACCCTGTGATCCCTTGGTTATTCCGAATGCGGTCCAGAAGCGGCTCCAGGGTTAGGGCAAATATGATCGGGGATAGCGGGCATCCCTGTCTTGTGCCGTTCCGTATATCAAAGCTATCTGTGAGAGCTCCATTCACCCTGACCCTGGCATTCGGCTGGTTGTATAGTGCGGTTATCCAAGTGAGTAATCCATGACCTATGCCCATCTTGCGTAGTGTCTCCGTCATGAAGTTCCAGTCCACTCTGTCGAATGCTTTCTCCGCATCTGTGGAGAGTAGAAGTAGCTTCGTCTTTGTTTGTTTGGCTAGATGTTGTACTGCGAATAGTCTGAGGGTGCAGTCCCTGGCCTCTCTCCCTGGTATAAAACCGGTCTGGTCTGGATGTACTAGTTTCGTCAGGTGGGTCTGGAGTCTTGTAGCTAGCACTTTGGCGAACAACTTTACGTCGGTGTTAAGGAGTGATATTGGGCGGTAGTTTCCGACGTGCTCCGTGTTCTTACCCGGCTTTGGGATGACCGTGATGATTGCTGCTAAGGTTTCCCTGTTGAAGGTGTGTCCTTCGTGTATGCTGTTTAATGCCTTGGTTAGGTGGGGTATGAGAATGTTTCCGAATTTCTTAAGGTATTCTATCGGGAAACCATCCGGTCCTGGCGCTTTCCCCGTTTTTGCTGCCTTCAGTGCCTGTTTGAGTTCCTCTTCGGTGATCGGCCTCTCTAGGTCCTCTGCTTCCTCTGGTGTGAGGGTATCCGGTTGAAAGTCTCCTAAATAGTCTGCCGTTTCTGCCTTCCTCGTGGTTTGGGAAATTCTGTCTTCATCTCCACGTGTATTGTATAGCTGTGTGTAGAACCGTTGGAATTCGCTCGCGATTTCTTCTGGAAATTGAGTTAATGTGCCCTGTGTGGTGCGCAGTGCGTGTACCTGTGCCCTGCTTTGTGTTCCTCTCAGCATCCTTGCTAGCAATTTACCCCCCTTATTGGCGTGCATGTAGAAGAATGCTTGTGTTCTTCGGATCGTTCTGGCGTGTTTGCTCTCAATAAGTTCTGAGAGTTGCCGTCTGTTTGACATTAGGTCCCTGTAGGTCTGGTCTTGTTGGTCTCGTTTGTGGGCCATTTCTAGGTCAGATATCTTCTGCGCGAGGTTCGCTAGCTGTTGTCCGATTTCCTTTTTCCGTCGGGAAGCCATACGAATTAGGTGACCTCTGATGACACTTTTGTGTGCTTCCCATATCGTCATATCTGAGACCTCCTCGGTGTTATTCTCCGCGAAGTATTGTTGTAAGTGTTCTTCGAGTTGTGTCTTGAGTATCTTGTCCATCAGGAGTGAGTCATTCAGCCGCCATGCGGTTCTAGTTGGTCTGAACATGGGCGATGTCATCGTGACTTGTGCTGCGCTGTGATCTGACCACGGTGTAGTGTATATGTCTGCCCCCTGCATGTACGTGAGGCCTTCCTGTTGAATGAATACGTAGTCTATTCGGGAGTATCTTTTGTGAATCGTGGAGTAGTACGTATAATCCCGGTCGTCTGGATGTCGTGCTCTCCATGAGTCCACCAGACGTAGGTCCCTGAGTGCCTTGTGTACCGTCCTTATCGCCGAGTGTGGGATGCTACTCCGACCCGTGGAGGTGTCGATGTGGGGATCTAGTGGGATGTTGAGGTCTCCTCCGAATACGAGGATCCCCTCAGTGAACCGTGATAGCTTCGTGAGTGTTCGTCTGATGAAGCTAGCTTGTCCGGTGTTGGGCGTGTAGATTGTGGCGAAAGTGTACGTTTTTAGTGCTATTTCTCCCTTGATGAAGAGGTATCTGCCTCCTTCATCAATCTTTGATTCCCGTAGGGTGAATTGCAGGTGTGTCGCCAGGAGTATCGCTGTTCCCGCCTTGCGAGATGTCGGATGATTGCTATAGTAGTTTACAGGGTAGTTTTTGTCCTTTAGTAGTGCGTTTGATTCCACTCTGAGGTGAGTTTCCTGTAGAAGGGCAACGGAGATCTGTTGTCTCTTAAGGCTTCGTAGTAAGTGAGATCTCTTTTCCGGGGTGTTGAGACCTCTGCAGTTTTGCGACCTAACCACCAATGGCGCTGGGGTGTAAGCCATGTGTGAGCTCTCGGTGTCCGCGTCGGGTACCACTATTTAGGTTCAATCCTCTTTCCGACTGTTCGAGCTCTGCTCTCTGTGGTCAGGAGGATCCGGGCGCGCCCCAACGGGCCCCCGTTTAGGTAGGTGCGGGAGGAGGGGGGGAAGGAAATGAGAAGAGTAGAAGAAAAAAAAAAAAAAAGGGGATAGTTGTGGTGAGGCAGGTGTCAGTAAAGTACTCTAGAGCTTGGTGCCCAGGTGTGTCGTGTGTGGCTCTTTCTTCTAGGTGTGTCAGTGTTTAGGTGTATATTCTGCTCGCTGCCTTGTGTAGTTCGTGTGAGGTGTGAAGTGGTGTTGTGTATTATGTGATACCTCAGTGTGGGGTGACTCCGTGTAACTGGTCGGGCAGTCAGTGCCGTACCGCCGGTTTACGGTCCCGGCTGGGCTTCGGCAGTGGTTCCCGCAGTAGGTTGGTTTACACGGGTAATGTTCGGGTAGTGGCCTGGGGCCTGGAGAGGTGTGTTGTTACCGTCGTTTCCTAGCGTGTGGTATGTGGTTTAAACCGTGTGAGCCAGGAGACTGTTCGTCCCCACAATGTTAGTGGCGCATGTAGTGCACTTCGCTCTAGTGCATGTTTGGCTAATGTAGGTCCCTACTGAAGGGTCGGTATGTTGGCGTGGTCAGTGCGGTCGATGGTCCTCCGGTCTCTCCGTCAGTAGTGTTGGTGATCATCCGTGTCTGTTCTGTCTGTCGGTTGTCATGGTTATGGTGTTCGCTGAATGTATGGCTTAATTCCAGTGGGTTTCCCGATCTGTACAGGATTGTCTCATCTTATGTTCGGGGTGGGCGTGCGAAGGTCTCGCAGTGTGCCCTGTTGGTTTTGGCTGCGATGTGGGGGAGGGTCACAAGTCCCCAGGGAGTCTGCATCCCCCTCCTCAACCTTGGGTTGGGATCCTCCGTCTTGTCTCTACACTTCTCCCTAATCTGGGCTGTAGTCTGCTATGGGGGGGTCCCTAGATTAGCTCGTCAAGCGCCTTCTCTTGGCTTAGTGTTGTACCCTTCGCTCTCTACGTGCCTCCCATGTCCTGCTTGCTCCACCCCCCTCTCTTTTCTTCCCTTGCTCCCCCCTTCCCATTTGGTGCCTGCTTCAACTTCGTCTGTCGCTTCCTTTTACTGTCGCATCAGTATCGTTGGGTGCATGTAACCTGGTGTAGGTGTGAGTTATTTATTTAATTTCCCCCCCCCCCCATTCCTCCTCCTCTCCTTTCTCTTTTTCTCTCTCCCCCCCTCCCCTCTCCCCTCCCCTTCCCCCAGTTACAAGTTGGGAAATGTGCCTTTGATTGTGTGCCTGAGCTGGTCCCCAGGTTCTCCCCCCTCCTTCCCCTACCTCCGCTCTCGTCATCGTAAGGAGCTACCCCCACAGTGGTATATCAGGCACATAAGTCATAGGATTGTGCATCAATGTTGATTGGGTCCAGTAGGCATCGAAACCATTTACTCAGTTCAGGTGTTGCATCTGTGGCGTCCTGAGTGAAGCCCCCTACCTCCCTCCAATGCCCCCCACCCCAAGTTATGACCTCGTCTGAGGATGCCTCCTGGGAATAAAGCGGTAGTTGCAATCCCCCTTTAAGTTCAGATCATTCCCTGCGTCGCTGCCCCCGAATAATGTGTCTCCACCTGTCAGTCCCCGCACCTCTAATCTAAGTGCTCCAAAAGTTGGCAAGCGAGACAGTGTTTGGTGCGTTATATGTCAAAGTCCATAGTCCTGTCGGAGATCAATAGTTATTTGTACTTATCTGAAAGTCCCGTGAATGTGCTAGCTGTCGGTGACCATCTTCACATCTCCTGTTGTCCCCTCGCTGCCGTGTGCCATTTCGGGTACGGGAGGCGTTAGTCTCCAGGTTGTACTGGGTGTTGCGCCGGATTGAGAGGTCTGCGGTCCGGCCGTCGGAGCGGCGAGTCTTCCCTGCGCCGCCTCGGTGCTCTCGGGGCTGGTTGGTTGGGTCTCTGTTCCAGCGGGTTCAGGATCCAGTCCGTAACCTCCGTGCGTGGAAGGCCCATGCCTTGAAGAAAAGCCGGTACCTCATCCGGCCAACGCAAAGGCCGCCACTCATTATTATGTCTGGCCAGTAAGCAGAAAGGGAATCCCCACTTATACGGTATATTGCGACTGCGTAGCAGTTGTGTCACTGGTCTCAGCGCTCTGCGGGCCTCAAGTGTGAGTGGGGAGAGATCTTGATATAGGGCTACCTCCGCTCCTTGGAACCGCCATGTTGGTTTCAGTCTGGCTTTGTTCATGATCATCTCCTTTACCCTGTATTCATGGAGACAGCATATGACATCTCTGGGTGTATTGTCAGCGTTGCGCGGTCTCAGGGCTCTGTGTGCGCGGTCCAAGTCAATGCGCGGCGGCGAGTCCGGGCCTAGGATTTCCCTGAACAGGGCAGTCAGCGTAGCCTGGACATCCTCTTCTCCTGCTGCTTCTGGTAGGTTTCGGATTCTGATGTTCGACCTTCGGCCCCTATTATCTAGGTCCTCAGTCTGCCTCCTTAATTGTAGCAGCATGTTGCCTTGCCTTGTTACTGCAGCATCAGTGGCATCCAATCTGCTACTTGCTGTAAGTTGAGTTGCTTCCAGGGTTTGTATGCGTCCATCTTGAGCTACTATGTCCCTCTGAATTGTAGCTACCTCCGATCTGATTGCCTCATGGAGCGTGGCTGATAGTGCCTGCAGGTCAGCTTTCGTGACCATGGCTCCCGTTAAGGCTCTGATGTCAGCCCGAATGTCCGACAGTGAGGGTTCCTGCGTGTCGGGCGGCTGTGCTGAGGTCCGGTCGTCGGCCATTTTGTGGCCTGTGGCGGTGCGCGGCTGTCTGCTCGGCGTGTGTAGGTATTCGTCGAGCGGTCCTTTCTCCGTAGTTTTTTTCCCTCGTGGTTTGGTGGGAATCAGACCTCTTGGCACGACCCATCAGGTAGGTTTCCGTGCCCTATATGCGGGATTTGTGCGCTTGTTGTGGCTATGTGGGTCGGAGCTCCTCAGTTAGGCGGCCATCTCCATCGGCGTTCAGGCCACGCCCCCGATATGCTATTTTTAATTCCATGGCTGCCATACAGTCTTAAACGCAACATAGACCAAACAAACCAATCTGGCAAATTTCAATGTGTATAAGCTGAAAAGGGCAAAGCCCGATTTTTGACCCTGTAATTTTTCAAAACACTATAAAACCTGTACATGGTCAGTACAGTTGTACTCATGTGACATCAATGTATTATGACATTCACCATTAAAATGCCTTGCAGAACCTGGAAACTTAATATTTCTTAATTTCTCTCACTTTTTATTTTAGATTTTATTAATTCTAAATTGTTTCATATATAAATATGTGATGTTAAATGAAGGCTCAGTTTCTATATATATATATATATATATATATATATATATATATATATAATCAGTGTGCGTGCAAAAAAAAAAAGTTTTTTTTTTTTTTTTAAAGAGTCATATTGCCTATTAGTACCAGATTCCATAACGGAGTATAATGTTCTCCAACAGACTGAACAAATTTCTTAGATAAATAATCTTAATATATGTTTAAAATAAGCAAGACTTTTTTTTTTTTTTGAATGGGATGTGCATCTAAGCTAGATTAAATAGAATAATTTTCCACAGCAACAATCCCCCATGGGGATCACCTGTGACCCAAAGTGCTGGACGTGCTGTCCACTGATGCAAAGTAATACACGGGATTGTCTCAACATTGACCGATGTACAACTGGAGTTCTCACCAGACACTTATTACATATGACTCCAATGCCGCTTGCGAAATACAAAAAGACATTGATACCACACTTGCATAACGCAGCCTGGAGTTTGATCCCTTGTCATTGGAAACGGAAGACAGCATAATCCCTCAGAGAATGGGTGAATAGAGTTGAGAATGGATACTAGCAGTGGCGGGGTGGGCACAGGTGTATCATGCGGCCTGGTAGTATTGGCTACAATGGCTTTCTATAGACGCTCGCACTGTCCAATGGAAGGGAGACCAGAGTAAGTGAGGCCGATGATGTGGAATGGGCCCCCTCTAGTTGCTACATGTACTTGTATTTGTTCCCAAAGAAGAAATATAGGAGGAATCCTTGGAGACAGACTGGTCCCCTCCTTGCCAGTTAGGAGGCCTGGGACCCCCTGGGTAAGGTTAGGGTTGTGTGGGTGAGGGAGCTAGACAGAGCAGAAAAGGCTGCCCCCTGAGAACGTAACAGAGGGGAGATTTTCTCCCCCCCTCTATCTTTCCTCACACTACCCTCTTCTCATCTTCTTCTCTTTACCCTTCCCTCTTTTCTATATGAGCTTCTTTTCATGGCCTACACCCATTGCATTTGCTTTCTCATAGGGGTTATCTATAGGATCTGCTTTACTGGTTATCAGCACTGCCACCCATGAGCAAAATTTCACATCCTCTGTTGGATGCCTCTCTTATCGGGACTTGTGGTTCTTAACAATTACCTGACCTGCCATCTTTAATTTCTCAGTTGCATACATATGTGAATGCATATCATTTCTGCTATGTTAATAAGGGAAAGAAGAAAAAGAAACCGTTTTGTATACACAACATCCAACGACTTTGCTTCCTTGTATATTTTTGTATATGGTCTATTATATATTTTTTCTATTATGTTGCTTCTGCAACATTTTCTGTTCTGGAATGATGAAAAAAAAATAGAGTAATTGCCTCAAGAACCTTTTATTTTTTTTATTTCTTTCTGTATAAAACAAGAGTGGTGAACGGATCACTGAGGTCCAAGAAAATAATTGCGCAATAAGGTGAATTTACTATTCATCACTGTCTGCAGGGAAGAACAAATGGAATAGCACGGCTTTCATAGGTTGTGATTCTAAGAAAGCGCTTTTTCATCAGATTTTATATTCTTGCACGTGGTCAAAGATGACAACTGACTAGTTGTATAAAGGAGCAATCCAAGTCACCAAGACAATGGATATACTTACAGAAAAGGCATATCGTAATCTTGAAACAAGCATTTAATTTTTAATCTAGTATTAAAATTACAATCCTGTTTAAAATGTCAAAGTAAAACATTTTCTTGTGACCAAATTTCCAACCAGTGGACTGTGGGTAAGGATGTAAAAGAGAACAGAATTCTGTATTCAGGGTCTTAGGTTGCAGGTAAACGAGTCAGAATCACGGACTCAAATCAGGTCAGAAGTACCAGTTTAGAAACGGGTTGATAATCAGGCAGAGTTCTGTGGAACACTAAAGATAATTAATCTAAGATATACATGGAAGTTCAGTAAAGATCACAGATCAATAAGAAATGCTGTCTCAAAAGTCAGCTGCAAACCATAATAAAATATCACGTGGTTGTGTTTTAGATGTTTTTTAGTTCTGCTGCACCATAGTAAACCTAGTTGGCCTGCCCACTAAGCACATACCGTGCAGCAAGCACCACTTCAGTGCTGCCTACAGGGTCCTAGTTCCCTAAACATAATGCTAGCGCATCCTTATGATGCGATCATGCTGTGAATGTTTGGGACCATTTTCTGGTGTTTCAAAAGTGGAACACCAGGGAACCAAGGCGGGACAAGACCTGAAAATCTGGATGTTTGGGAGGCACTCTACAGTATGGCAGACTGATTAACCCCACATACTGCACTCCATCAATACTCCAGTGGGCAAACTCAGGCCTGAGAGCTCTTTGTGCTTTTTTTTTTTTTTTTTTTTTTACTAGCAAATGAACAAAACCAGGCAGTAGTTGAAAATAAGCCTCGGAAGTGTGTGGCTGGTGTGTTGATTTGCTGTTGAGTCCTGCATTCTGTAGACTGTGTCTGCCTCTAACATGACAGATACCAGAATGGATCATGCTGAAGATGCCAATGTTTCTGCTACTATGGGCATCTCTGGGTTTGGAAAGAAAGCACGGACATCTGATTTGGAAGCCATGTTTGAATAAACCCATAGGACAGCTATGGAGAGAAGAAGAAAAAAAGGCACTTGAACAAGAGAGGAAAAAGAAGCAAAGAAGAGCAGGTAACCAAGAAAAGTTCAGGTTTGAAAGAAGTTGCTTGAAGCTCTGCACTAAGATGCACAGAATTAAATTCCATCAGTGATTCAGAGGACAGTTCAGCCAATGAAGAGATTAATTTCCCAGCACTTTCGGCTGTCCACTTCCTCCTGACAGCGATGTTAAGGATGAAGAGGTAGATGAGGACGGTGATAGTCCTATCAAAAGAATTACTGATTTGCATGAAATTATGCTACAACATGGCAAGATAGGTTTCTGCTCTTTGATTGGACCCTTCTGGGGCTCTTGTAGTGGTTATTCATGTTCGATTTTGGGATTTTACAGTAATGGACGTCTCTCTACAAGGCTTTAGATTACTTCAACCATGTGAATGCCATCCGGTAAAAACATTCCCGTATAGTAACACTGGAGATGTCACACTTGTAGTAGCTGGGATCTCTCAAGCCAAAGTCCTGGGCCGAGATTGTTTTCTAGTCATGGGTTGTGTTAAAATTGAACAGTACATAGTGGACAGTACATAGTGGACATGTGATGATGGCACCCAAAAGTAACGGAAGATTTTTTTTTACCTTTGCCTGTGATGGGACAGTTCAGATTTGGAATGTTAACAGTGAGAAAAAGTATAAGAATATATTTAGGTCAAGATCTTCTCAAGGGCAATATGTTATTCAAACATGCTGAACCTACTGCAGAAATGGGAGGCTTGGAAGACTCTTAGCAGCCAGATGCCAGGATGGAACCATCCAAATATGAGATCAGAACATGAATGTTTTCACAAAGTATTATTGTCACGACTGCACTTACTTGCAACTCCCCCGCCGCATCTCTGCCCACGGCTGCAGTGATCTCCTCTCAGTGCACACCGAGGACTCTGGCGTACATCCGACTGGCGGTCCTGCAACACGTGGATGCGTTGCTGCAGCTCTCCATACCATGCCGCAACCCGCGGGAGGTCCCAGCTGAAGCCACATGTGATTCTCTCTCACTTGGTGCAGGGGCGTCCGCCCACCCAAACGTCGGCCTCTTAAAAGAAACAGAACAGCTGAAGTTGTTTAATCACCTTCTAACCAATAAAATGTGAGAGATGGATACCCCTCCCCTATATAACTTCAGTCTACCTCTATCTCATTGCTCAGTTCTACTGTGCTTACTGTGGTGTCAACTTCAATGTGCCTATCCTGCCTTATAAGATTTATCTGGTATCTGACCCTCTGCCTGTTTATCGTCTCTGAATCCATGCCACCTGAACTGACCCCTGGCTTTCCTCGAATATGAATTTGGCTTTCCCTTTACTGGTACTTCGCCTTGGCTAATTCCTGCCTCCTGGATTCCTCCCGTCAAATACGAGACAGTCATAACAGAAGAACTGTGAGCCTACATGGAGCCCGCAGATTTGGCTGAAATGTTCCATACACTAACCTCACTCAAGCCATGCAAGAATTAGAAACTCGGGGGGGCGGAGCTAACTACTGAACCGACTGGTCGCATCTTCTGAGAGCTCCGAGACTTAACGGAGAAAAAGCAAGAAAAAAACACTATTTTACCCCCTCAAAAGCAACCAAGACTGTCCTACTGCAGTAGACTACCAATGGGCAGGAAAAACAAAAAGCCAAAACAAGAACTGCCCCGGCCGGGCACCAGCATAGGGGACCTATGGCGGCGAGCACATGGCGCATCGGAACCCAATATGGACACCTACCTCGACGACTTCGATGACTCCGATGAACGACTCTCAGAACTCGAAGTCCCACACTTACCTGTAACAAAGGAGGCAGTGCAACCAAGCAAGCAGCCGGACACGGCCCCGGTCACAAAGGCCGAAATGAGGGAGCTGCTGGCGGAGCTCCGCCGGAATATCCAAGCGGATGTAGCCGACATGAGGAAAGACATACAGGGTCTAACAAACCGCATAGTGTGCGTGGAACAAGACTCCCTTAACCACTCGAGGACTGTAGCCAGGCTCCAGCAGGAGGTAAACACGCTGCAACAACAGCACCTGAGAGTGGAACGTACACTGGCGGTACTGGAAGACTCGCGCAGGGCCCAAAATGTAAAGATTCGAGGCATAGCGGAGTCGGTCCCAGATTCAGAACTCCCTCACCTCATGAGGCGCCTAGTGGGTAACATACTCCAGCCGAAGCAAGCTAAAGGGGTAGGCCTGGATGGCATATTCAGAATCCCCAAACCGCCAACGGCTCCTCCGGCGGCACCCAGGGACGTAATTGTTAAATTTCAAAAGCGGCAGGACAAAACAGCGGTTATGACCGCCATTAGGGGAAACACACCATACCCCTTCGAGGACATGGCCCTCTCCCTATATGCAGATTTATCCAGAGGAACTATGGCCTGGCACTCAACTATGAGACCCTTCACTACCCTACTCCGCGCCCGTAATATTAAATATCAATGGCGCTCACCACACAAGCTCCAAGTGTTGCAGGGAGACAACACATACCTTATAACGGACCTGCAGGAGGCGAAGACACAACTCGCTACCTTGGGCCTCCCACCAGACGCTCTGCAGCTACCAAACAACCCCTCCAGACCACATGTATGGAACCCTGCTAACTCTGAGACTTTCGTTCCCAGGAGTTCACGGCCAGTGGCCCGACCTATAAGTGCAATCAGAAATAGCAGCAATAATGACAATATCCCCCCCACAGTCCTTTATATACACCCCCATTTAGTGTTTAAGATCTTTCAGCTGGTGTTTGATTTTCATTTCGGCGGTATGGGACCGAGTGACGTCATCGCGTGCGCCGCGTGCGTTCCACCTTGCGTTCCACAGACCCGGAAGTGGGTCGCGATCGTCTGTTTCTTTCTCCTATTCTGATGCATTAGCTCAGAGCATATATAGGCAGGTGGATAAAACGGAGAGGGGAGGGACAGGCAATTAAAAAAATATACTCTGGATGGCACTACAAACCGAATAAAAAATGTACATTCTCAATGTAATCTATAGTTATGGGCACATATGTATATACATATATATATCCCATTTTCATTGGGTGCAAATTTTATAAAACATTTTCTCACATATTTGTCACACACATTCCCTTCATATGATTTATATGGAGATAGCATCTTATTCCATAGAATGCATGAATAATAATATAATAATCTAACATTTTTAGATGGTTATAAAATATATAACAAACAATATGCATACATATATGATATATAGACATTAATATAAGTGATATGACCCATTTATATTGCACTCTTTATCCCATTCTTAAAGGTAAATAAAGTAAATTTATAACCAAAAACAAAAATAAATAAGTATAATAAAAACTAATAATAATAAAAGAAATAAAAAAATATTAAATAATAAGAAAATAATTAGTAAAAAATAATAAAAATAATTAATGAAAAATAATTAATAATAAAAATAAGAATGAAAATAAGAATAAGGATAAAAATAAAAATAAAAGAATAAAATTAAAATTAAAATAAAAATATAATATACAAAAATTATTATTATAAAAGATCCTTAATTTATCGAATGAGAGAAAGGTGCAATGTTTTCCCAAACATCAGGATGTAGATTAGGTGGTTCTCTCAATCTTCAAAGAAACTCCATAAATCAATGTCTAAATTTAAACCAAAAGGTTGGAGTGTTTTTAGTTTGTTAATCCAAAAAGTCTCTCTTTGAGAGAGCTTTTTGGTTAAATTTCCTCCTCTCCAATATGGGTCCACATGTTCTACATGTTCTATCATTAAATTTCAGGAATTTGGGTAGCGAACCTGGTCCTATGGAAACGTTTCATTGACGACATAATTTTGATCTGGCGAGGTACACATGAAGATTTGTTATCATTTATTGATTACATTCATCAAAATGATTATGGTTTAAAATTTACACATGAAATAAACACCACCACTATTAATTTCCTTGATTTAAGCCTCTCTATTGAAAATAATCAGATTCAATCTAAATGTTTTTTCAAAAAAACAGAGGGTAACAGCTTTATCCATAGAAAAAGTTGTCACAAAGATAAGTGGTTGGAAACTATACCAAAAAGCCAACTAATACGAGTGAGAAGAAATTGTACGAAGGACTCAGACTATAGAGAACAGGCTGAACATTTAAAAAATAAATTTGTGGCAAAGAAATATGAAACAACATTGTTAGACAAAGAAATTAAAGAAATAGGAAAAAGAAATAGAAGAGACCTAATAACATCTAATCCCAAAAAACATTCTAAGGATAATTATAATTTTTCTTTTACGACTCAGTATAACATTCAACACTGGAAAATAAAAAAGGTTCTTAATAAACACTGGAACATTTTATGTCAGGATCCTATTTTGGGCAAAGTATTGCCAAAAAAAATACCAATCATTTTCAGGAAAACAAAAAATTTAAAAAATGTATTAGCACCAAGTTATGCTTTAAAAATTCCATATAAGGGTGTGACCCCAAACATCAGTGGTTTCAACCCTTGCAATTCTTGCAAGGCTTGTAAAAATCAAAAATTTGTTCAAAAAAAAGAATTTATGAGTTTCACTACAAAGGAGAAATTTAAAATCAAATCTAATATAAATTGCAATACGAGAAATGTGGTATACATGTTACAATGCCCGTGTGGGAAACAGTACGTGGGGAGAACATGTAGAAAGTTAAAAGAGAGAATTTTAGAACACCAAAATAATATAAGAAAAAAATCAGTTAAACATATAGTGCCATTACATTGCAATACTTGCAATAAATTTGATTGGCAAAGTTTTACTTTTTTGGGCATAGAACATGTGGACCCATATTGGAGAGGAGGAAATTTAACCAAAAAGCTCTCTCAAAGAGAGACTTTTTGGATTAACAAACTAAAAACACTCCAACCTTTTGGTTTAAATTTAGACATTGATTTATGGAGTTTCTTTGAAGATTGAGAGAACCACCTAATCTACATCCTGATGTTTGGGAAAACATTGCACCTTTCTCTCATTCGATAAATTAAGGATTTTTTATAATAATAATTTTTGTATTTTATTTTTTATCTTATTTTTATTTTTTTTTTATTTTTATTTTCATTTTTATTTTTATTTTATTTTTATTTTTATTATTAATTATTTTCATTAATTATTTTTATTATTTTTTACTAATTATTTTTTATTATTTATTATTTTTTATTTTTTTATTATTATTATTATACTTATTTATTTTTGTTTTTGGTTATAAATTTACTTTATTTACCTTTAAGAATGGGATAAAGAGTGCAATATAAATGGGTCATATCACTTATATTAATGTCTATATATCATATATGTATGCATATTGTTTGTTATATATTTTATAACCATCTAAAAATGTTAGATTATTATATTATTATTCATGCATTCTATGGAATAAGATGCTATCTCCATATAAATCATATGAAGGGAATGTGTGTGACAAATATGTGAGAAAATGTTTTATAAAATTTGCACCCAATGAAAATGGGATATATATATGTATATACATATGTGCCCATAACTATAGATTACATTGAGAATGTACATGTTTTATTCGGTTTGTAGTGCCATCCAGAGTATATTTTTTTAATTGCCTGTCCCTCCCCTCTCCGTTTTATCCACCTGCCTATATATGCTCTGAGCTAATGCATCAGAATAGGAGAAAGAAACAGACGATCGCGACCCACTTCCGGGTCTGTGGAACGCACGCGGCGCACGCGATGACGTCACTCGGTCCCATACCGCCGAAATGAAAATCAAACACCAGCTGAAAGATCTTAAACACTAAATGGGGGTGTATATAAAGGACTGTGGGGGGGATATTGTCATTATTGCTGCTATTTCTGATTGCACTTTATTACACCAAGTCCCTGAGGAAGTCCAATTTCAGGACGAAACGCGTAGGACGTGTATGGTGACATGCTGTTTGTTTTATACCTCAATGTAAGTCATTAAATATATTTTTTATCATACTCTGGAAGTGCACTACATTTTTGTACATTTTCTCTTTTTGAGACACACATATCTATTTGCTGATGAACATGTGAGGAGAGACAACATACTGGATATTGAATAACACCATTTAAAGCTGCTCTAACTCCATAAAGACATCATTCAAGGCTATCTTAATTCTTCAAAATTGTGAGTGACCATTTGTGATCACACATCAATACCAGTCTCCACACAGTTATATGCTATGTTTTTTATTTGTATTTAGCAGATTGTCCCCTATTTTTCTGTGTAATCCCTCTCCTGGACCTGAGAGGGGACTAGTTACAAGTTGCAAACTCCTCCTCTGTGCCTGAGAGATGATTGAGTCACGAATTGAACTAACTCTATTATCTCCAGGCACAAAAAAACATACAATATTACAAAACCCTCAAAATACCTTTAAAACACATAAAAAAAAACCCACAATTGTTACATCCCCTGATAGCCCCGTTCGGGGTGACCAACATATCCAAAAATCACCTAGATTGGTTCAGGGGTTCAGAATTTCCCTGGAAGTCATAATTTTGACCGACCGTGCACATGGTCTTATGCCCAAAACAGTTCCATGAAATCAGTGCTAACGGTCAGTCAAGTTCGGTAGTTTAAAAACGAACAAACTACCGAACGGAATCCATAGTTCTACCCTGGAGCTTGTTCTCCTTGTTCATGGGAACATTTCCACCGAACAGTGCCCTTCTAAGTCAAATAGAACTGAAGGCAGGCTATGATGGAAGTCCATCGGTGTTCGGGAGTTTCCGTGTCTGATTTTTAGTTCCAGGAGATTGATGCCCAAACACCACTGCCTGCGTTCGCGGGAACAAGATGGCTGCCACCTTGTGGTCGTTCATACAAAATGCGGCCACCTAGACGAACAATTAGAACACTGCGGTGGAACTAGTAACAAGGTGTCAATTGGGCTTAACAAGTTCCCGGGTGGTCTCTGGTTCGTGCGGTTGTTCGGTTCCTGAACAACATAATCCTAAATCACACGAATACAAGAGTAGTTTGCAGGGTATTTTGTATGGCCCATAATCCTGGGGCAGGAGGCTGGCTAGCAGGCTCCTCCAGGAGCTCGTGGCAAACGACCAGACCACAGGGCGTTTGTCACAGGGTCAATGTGTGGTTATGGTTTTTGGAGTGTTCCTTAAACCTTTACACCCAAGAGTTAGCATTGATGCTAATTAACTTAACATAAATATTTTTTAAGGCAATGTAATGAAAGGTGCATATTGTATTTTTTTTTTTATTTAATATTTTTTTTTTAATCAAAATTATGTCGACGGTAAAATGCATGATTGTATGCTGAATTCGCAGAAGTGCAATGTGAAACTGGCATTGCTCAGAAATAAATGGGAGGATTTTTTGTTCTTTTTTTTTTTCATTTTTTGTGTTCACTAATTCTTCAGCATTAGTTGTATGGGTTTTGCCTCAGGATAAAACATTGCAACATGTGTTTAAACTGTTAGCTGCATAATTGAGAAGTATTAACTGCAAGATGTTTAAACTTGTTTTGTGCACTAGTAGCTCTTTAATAGAGGTTTTAAATAATTCACGACACATATGGTTTACACAGCCAAATGGACTGGTCTGGAGCATGAAAGAAAATTAAGGAAAGTGGGTTTTGTATAAAAAGTTTTAGGCCACAGTTTTCTAAATGTGAAATCAATCACAGTAAAAAAATGTAATCATCGATTGGAACTCGTGGTGTCTTAGGGGAACAGCGTACATGTTTCTAGCAAAACAAAATTTCATAAAATGTATGCTATAATCTTAATTTTTAGTAATCACAGGGAAAAAATATTTTACTTAACTTTCTTTACATTAGTCCTGCAGAAACAAACCTTTTTTATTTTATTTTTTTTTGAAACAAGAATAACCTATAGGAAAGCAGACATTCAAACTAATAGGCATAAACTTAGAAACTACCCCTCTTTCATTGTAGCGATGAACACAAACAATCCAAAACATGGATGGATAAATCCATAACTTCACTGACAAACTACATCTGTAAACAATAACCGGGAAGGCGAACTGCATCCACCTCCATATATGGATACAAGTCCGTAAGAATCAAACGGAAAAAGAAGAAGAGTCCATAGGTGTGGATTAATAAATGGTAAATTAATGGTGATGCTGCAAAGTATACATTATCCTTAAGAAGTTAATCTAACATCATTAGTTAGTCTGACATATCAGAAGTATAAATCGCTAAAGATACACAATAATCATCTTAAAAGAATGACAAATATTATCAATTTATGGAATATGCAAGAAATTACCTACCTCTAGAAAAGGGAGGGAAAATATATGCCTCCTGTCATTACTAAAATTAAGATAAAAGGTACAGTAACGGTGACAAACGCAGCTTTCCACAGACGTTTGCCATGGACTCCTGGAGGAGTGTGGAAGGCAGCTGGCATCCTGCCCACCGACTATGGGCCAGGTCAGGGACTGTAAAGACATATTTTATTCCCCCTGGTTCGGCACTTTCCATTTATGTGCATAGAACCAACTGCTAGCTCCCCGGGGCCGTTCGCATGGACCAAAACCGTGAACAGACTTCCAGTAAGGTCGGGAACTATGGTTGGCTCTGCCAAAAAGGAGCAATGAGCACCAGAGACACTTGTTGATTCCATACTTGTTGAAGTATTCTCGGAATCATGGCAAATGGTGTAAATGCATAGGCTCCTTGATTCAGCCACGTTTGAAGGAAAACATCCACTGCTGCACACTTGGGATCTGGAAGACAACTGTAAAAATGGGGGAGTTGGCTGTTGTTGCATCATGCAAAGAAATACACCAGAAAGGGTCCGCAAACAAAATAAAGGATTGCACACAGACTTGTCCAGCATCCAGTCGCTGGTATCCCTCCCATATCTTCAGAACCAATCTTCTGACAGAATGGATGCACCTGGGAGTTACTCTGCTTCTATGGGAGTATTGCGTTGGAAGCAAAATTGGTATATTTAGTTTGTGATTTTTGACAGTAGCCTGGATCTTGCGCCTCCTAGGCGGTTGATACAATCGTAATCAAAATGATTCAACCCCTATTGAAAATCGGGTAGAATGTCAAAATTTACAGACGTGACGGAACTCCCATACTCTGAATGAGTACCTCTGCCAGGCTCCCTTCCTCGCTGACACAGGGGACTCTGGAGCACTTCACACCCAGTCATCGAAGCTTGATTGGGCTGTCTACGGAACTCTTCCACCCGACCTGGCTGCAGCTCTCTTCTTCCAGGCAGGTATCATCCCCTATGCCTGTAATGCGATGAGCTTCTGCCTTTACAAAGGCACTTGCGGCTCTCAGACCTAAAGTGATAGATGAGTTTCAGTCCTGTATATATTGCTGACACCTGACCACTTGCAGTATATGAAAGAGAAAATATGAAGAGGTCTGTGAATATTGAGGGAGACAGAGTACAAAATTAGAGAATGCTGTTTTAGAATGTATAGAATCTATCTCTAATACACTCATCTACACTGGGTTCGCTCACACTTCCCCACAAAGTGTCTGAGTTTACTCTATACTGATCAGCCTCTCCCCCCCCCCCTTTTGAATGCATACCTCTAGGTGTGGCACATCTATGCAACAATAGAGACACACTAACAAGACAAACTAAAAGTGAATAAAGTGCTAACATGCTAATTGTGCCTGACACACCATTCAGTGCTCTTAATGGCACCTTCATCAGAGGTTACATGGGAAAGTAAGAATGCGCACACAGTGTTGCTGCACATGTGCATTAGGTCCCCAGTGCCTTTCTATGAGGAACATTATATTGTATGACGGCAGAGGAGGCCATGCAGGAGAGGTGAACAGCAGCAACAGTCTTTCCTACTATTTCAATGATACCAGATTTCTATTTGGCTGCATCTGTTGGATCACAGCAATATCCCATAAAACATATTTGATTTTTGAGGAACTTCTAGGATGAAATTAGAGACATGCCCTAATTTTGTTTTACCGTAACACTGTTTAGTAAATGGACCCTTAGACTGAGTGATCAATATGAGAGCCAATTACAGTGATTACACTGCCTTAATTGACCGCAAACACCTGTCATCACTGTAATTAGACTTACAGTGTGATCAGACAGCCTCGTAGCCAATCAATCATTGTGATTGATTGTCACCTCTGTAGCTAGGCCATAGAATCCAACATTTCAAATTAACAAAGAGGGACTCCTAAATTGTAATGGTGTGGCTGGGAGGAGGGCCAGGGCCTGGGCTGTATTGTGAAGTTATAGGTGATTTACTAATAACTATTTATGCAACTAAAATGTATTTTAGAACACGAACGATGTATCTTACTTCCACAGACTGATCTCTAATCACATGTATTGTAGTTTAAAGACATTCTACAGTGAAAATGATTGCTTTTAAACTCTGTTATACATTGAAACACACAGACAATATGAAGCTCTTAAAAAAAAAAAGGGACGTTAGGATAGAAGATTGGGATTGTTGTTACTAAACAGGGACGCATGGGAGGTATGCTATCCACAGCATCAAAGAATGATTAAGATCCCACCAAGCCCTAATTACCAATTTGGGGAACTCCAGTCATGACTGCTGACCCCAAATACCCAAAACCGTTACCCTCAATAACGACATGACACCTGATTGTTGGGTAAGGGCAACGGCCACAGCTTTATTAAACTTTTACACAACCAGCATTTCCACCTGTCAGCTGTTGGGGTGACTACCCAACAGACAGATACTCCAAGTCTTTATCCAGAGTTCGTACAGCCTGCCTTCGGCCATCAGCCCTAGCAGGCTGCGACTCCCCAAATCCTTTCCGTGCATTACGTGCGCTGGCCAGGAACTCCGCCATAGCTGTGACAAAACAAGAACAGAAACAAACAACATCACAAGCCAAACCATCACATAGCATGGGAAATTATTTTGGGGGAGGGCGGGCGGGAAACTGTTCCAGACTGCTCCTTCTGCACTGGTGAGTCCCACCCCCTTGATCTCCCTCTTATATCCCACTATATAGGCAACATTGTATCTTTTATCTTCCCACCCCTTACTGCAGGGCAGCAGTCATGCCTCCCCTTCCTTGCAGTCCAGGGGATATCTTGACTGCTGACCCCAAATACCCAAAACCGTTACCCCCAATAACGACATGACACCTGATTGTTGGGTAAGGGCAACGGCCACAGCTTTATTAAACTTTTACACAACCAGCATTTCCACCTGTCAGCTGTTGGGGTGACTACCCAACAGACAGATACTCCAAGTCTTTATCCAGAGTTCGTACAGCCTGCCTTCGGCCATCAGCCCTAGCAGGCTGTGACTCCCCAAATCCTTTCCGTGCATTACGTGCGCTGGCCAGGAACTCCGCCACCGCGATGCCGGCCCTCCCTCTCTTTACCCGGCATCGCGCCCCCCGCAGCCAGCGCCTTTTCTATACCCGACTGCAGACCCGCATTAAAAATGTCCAATCCTATTTGGTTCAGGTGCACTCCGTCCGCCCTCATCAAATTCCGATTGTCCCCCTCCAGCTCCACATGCCGAACCGCCACACCACCAAGCCGCCGCACAAACCGAGAGATCGTCATGTTGAGCTTGCGCCTGCTCCGCTCCAGGCCCTTGGCATGCGGCAAGACCTGCCAGCCAGGACGGGGAACAATCTCCGACCAAATCAGAGTACAGCCTGAGAATAGTGCCAAACACCGGGCCAAGTCGTGCTTGACAGAGTGCATCAGATCCACCGATCTAACCCTCCCTAAATCATTACCTCCCGCATGGATCACAATTGTAACCGCCCCCGACACGAACCTGCTCAGGGCCACGCACTCCGGATAGACTTGACTCCAGGACAGACCCCGAACACCCCTCCAGCGTACCCTTGCTATGTCCATGGAGATCCCTAGGTTCCGTCCATAGGAGCGAGACTGAGCCCGTCAAGCTGCCCAATATATAAACGAATGCCCCAAGATCCATACGTAACGGGGGACGCAACCTGAAACAAATTATAACAAATGTGGACGAACATACAGCTGAAACCGCCTAGAAGACCATCTGCCTAATCGCTGCACCACCGAGCCTGCCAAACCCATACCGCTAGCCTGAGTAGCGGCCCCGATCCTAAAGGAATGGGGTGAGAACCCTGATGGATCTTGACCGCAGTCCACCAGCGCTCTACCCAACACTGACGCGAACTGAAAACGCGTAAGCAGGAACCCATTCGCATGCACCAACAATGAGGCCGCCGCTGGCCGACTCGCCATATACTGTTGGAAGAGCCGGACCGGACAATACTCACCACCATAGCTCCCCACCCTGAGCCACACACCAGCCCCAGCTTGATCTGTCTTGGATCTGCGGATATGCAGGTCCACAAACCCATCCGTCCAACGCACATCTGACAGCAAGAGAGGAGAAACCGAACGGCGATTGGGGGCGACAAGCTCCCCCACCCGCAATGCCCCGAAGAAACACAGCGCAAAACTAACCTGGAACAACCGACTCTCTGATACCGAGACACAGACCCCCGGCAATGCCCCCATCAACTGCCACAACAGCTCCACTGAAATCGGACGCCGCCGGTCCGGACGCCTCCGGGTCCTCCAACCGCGCAGAACCCGCTGCAGGCAAAACTCCTTCGTTATGTCCCGCCAGCCTAGAAACCGAAACAAAAACGACAGAGCCGACAGCGCTCTCTCCGCCGACGCGCATGAGTGACCTTGCTCCAGGAGCCTACTCATATAGCGTAACGTCACTGAGAACCGGGCAGCCCCCGATGACATACGATCAGACCCCTCCACACACGACAGCCAACCTACCCATACCGACCTGTATGCCTTCCACGTAGCCGCCGACAACGATGCCGACACCAAGGACATCAGCCCTCCGAAACCAGGTCCCATAAGTATGCCGGGCAGCGAAGACCCTCCTGATCTGCTTCCGGGGCCGACTCCCGAAAACGGTCCCACTGAAACCGAGAAAGAGAGTCAGCCACCACATTCAAAACCCCTGGAACATGCCGAGCCTGCAACCACACATTAAACTGTAAGCTCAGCAGCACTAGGTGACGCAAGAGAGACAGCACTGGAGGAGATGCAGACGATGATCGGTTAATCACATGGACCACACTCATGTTATCCGTGTGAAAAACCACCACCCGGTTCCGCAATTCGTCCCCCCACAGTGCTAGCGCCACCACTATGGGGAACAGCTCCAAGAACGTAAGGTTCTGCATCAACTCCAGCTCACGCCACGCCGCCGGCCAAGCAGCCGCACACCACTTGCCCTGAAAGTAAGCCCCAAACCCTACCGATCCCGATGCATCCGTGTACAGATCAAGTTCGGCATTGGGAACCGCTTCCCGCAACCAGCATGATCGGCCGTTATACCTACCCAGGAAGACGCTCCATACCTGTAAGTCAGCCCTAAGTTTGGCCGACACCCGAATAAAATGGTGAGCCTCCCGGATACCAACCGTCGCCAATGACAAGCGCCGGCAAAAGGCCCGCCCCATGGGCAAGACTCTGCAAGCAAAGGCTAGGTGACCCAGCAGTACTTGCATCGTGCGCAACTGTACCTTCCGAGCCGATTTTACCAAGTCAATCTGCTTGAGCAGGACCATTAGCTTTTCGTCCGGTAAGCGAAAAACCATGTCCACGGTGTCAATCTCGATGCCCAAAAACGACAGCCTAGTGGCTGGCCCCTCCGCCACTGGTACGCCAAACCACGCGGACACTGCGCGGAAGGCCGCCAACAACCGAGAACATCCGTCACCCTCCCGAGGACTCACAAACAAGAAGTCGTCGAGATAGTGCGTCACCGAATCCAAACCCGAATACTGAACCACAGACCATTCCAAAAACGAGGAAAACATTTCAAAATAAGAACACGAGATCGAACAACCCATGGGAAGGCACATGTCGTAGAAAAACGACCCCTGGAATTGACAACCCAGCAGGTGATAACATTCTGGGTGAACCGGCAATAACCGAAAGGCGGATTCGATGTCTGACTTAGCCAGGAGAGCCCCCAACCCCGCTTCCCTAACCAATGACAGGGCCCTGTCAAACGAAGCATAACGCACCCTGCTGAATTCCTTATCGATATCATCGTTCACCGACCTCCCAGCCGGGTAGGACAGGTGATGAATCAACCGAAAGGAGCCAGGCTCCTTTTTAGGTACCAGCCCCAAGGGCGATACCCGCAAGTTGGGAAATGGGGGGTAAGAAAACGGCCCCGCCATGCGCCCCAATGTCAATTCTTTTTCCAACTTGCCACCCAAAACTTCCTCCCTACCCTTGACCGACCGAAGATTATCTGCCAACCGTGGCTCCGCCGAGGAGACAAAGGGGATCCAGAATGCGACTGAAAACCCTTCCTCCAACACCGCGGCATCGCAGCGTTTAGGGTAGGCCTCGACCCATGGCAACATCCTTGCCACGCTCACTGGTGTCCTCCCCCTTGGAACCATCCTCTCGTGACCCTGCCTTGGGAATGGACTGCTTCGCCTTCTTGAAGCATCGCATGGCGGGGTGAGCCCCCCCGCAATGTGAGCACTCGTGCTTGAACCTACAGGAGGAGTACCACCTGCAGTGGCTCTCATTGAAGAGCCAGCACACTCCCTTTTTCTGCCCAGCCGGCGCACCGGAGGAAGCTCCGGCGCCGGCTGCCCCTGGAAAGGACGCCGGACGACTCGGCGTCATGAGCAACAGCCACAGGCTGCCATCCTGCGTGCCGAAGTCCAATCCAGGACACGCCGCCATCTTCTGCCGGAACTGCTGGTCGTAACGAAACCAGCTCTGCCCGCCATACACCTTATATGCACCCCAAATCAGATCCAAGTATCCGAACAGCTGCGGCGCCCTATCCGGGAACCGACGGGTCAGAATACTTGCGAAAACCGCGAAACCCTGTAACCAATTCCCAAACGTTCGTGGGATTTGCTTACCCTTCTCGGGGTCCTGTGGCTCGCCACGACGTGGTCGATCAACAGAATCCCTGTCCGGGGAAACCAGGGACAAAAAGTCCACAAATTCCCCTTTAATAATCTTATCCCGCGTCTCCCCTGGGACATGCATGCCCAAGGGGGACAGTTCACAACCCGGTAGAGAGGGACGGAACCCCCCCCCCGCCTGAGCCCTATCAGCTGGAGCCTCCTCCAGCACCCTGCGCACGTCCCCTGATTGGCTATGCGCAGCTGGCAACCCATCTACCACTGCCCTGAGCAAGCGCAACAATTCCCTATCCGCAGCCTGCTCCTGCCCTAGCGCACCCTGTCCCCCAGCTAGGCTACCCCAAGCCCTAGCGCAAGCCAACTCACCGCTTAGTGGAGCTGCCACGGTAGCCTGCTCAGGTTGGCGAGGTCTGGGAGCCGTCCTATGGTCCAAATCTTCCTCCTCTGATCCGGATTCCGAGTCCTCCTGTAGCCTCCTCTGGATGCTGTCCCATGTTGGACTCCTGTCCGGCAGTCCCCGCGTTCTGGGCTCTCCTTGCTGCAGGGCATCCGCCCCCAGCCTTCTCCTGGGCTGTACAGCCCTCCGATCCCGAGCTTGGGTGCCCCCACGGCTCCCCTGGGGCTCCGGCGCCGCATTTTCGCGCACTTCCGGGTTCTCCGGTGGGGCCTGTGACGTCCGCACTGTGCACCGTGCGTCCGTCACGTACGCGCCCCTTGTGACGTCCGGCGTCTCCACGCACCGCCCGGACGTCCGACGTCGATGCGTCACTTCCGGCCGGACCGGAAGAGAAGGAGGACTGCGCGAGCGCTCTTCCCGCGCTCCGCCATATTGGGCCCGCCTCACCGCAGCTCTCACCACCCGCGGCTGCCTCCTGGAAGCCCGGGATCCGCCATCACCGCCTCCATGCTCCAGCGCCGGCTGCTGCCCGCTGGTCCCGGCCTCCGATCCCCCTCCTCTACGCACCGGACTGGGGGAAAGGCGGGAAGGAGGCCTAGAACGCCTCGGCCTCCTCCCGCGGGCAGAGAAGGGGTCTCCGCCACCGGCTGCTCCACGGCCATGCGGGCCTGGGGAAGGTCGGCCATCAGCTCTGCCAGAGAACCGGATCCATTGGACGCCAGGTAGGCCTGCAGCACCCCCAGCAAAGCCTCCCTTGACAATTCAGCCATCTTGCAGGGAAGGCCTAGCTTGCAGTTAACACTGGAGTAAGGTAACTAAATTCTAACTAAATTCTTCTTGCACAGTTGGACAGTTGCCACCATGATCACTTACTTTGGAGGACCTCCAACATCAATATTTCTATAATGCAACACTATTACGACTACTATGAAGTATTAAGAAATAGTCCGATGTGGCCACTCCCAGTGAGACCACCAATAACACAGTACTTTGCAGGGTACAAAGAGGCAGTCCTATACTGCAGCCATCACAAGAGGTTTAAAATACTTTAAAGTCTTTAATAAAATATAATTGCTGCTTTTAAAAGGGAATTGTCACTTCACTGGAATTAACACCGTTGAATAAAACTTTCAAATCACCTATAACTTGTGTAGACTTGTTTTTCACGAGGTTCTACGTTTTCTTTTACATTTATATTAAGCAAAGATTAAGCAAATAACATCAATATCCAGTTGAAAATCGAGGGCAAACATTGCAATTGAGGAAGATAAATAGAAACATTGTTTCATATCTCCTCTTCCATGTATGCTCTCTCTATACTGACTGCCAGGTGCCTATAACAATGGCTAACAGGGAACTAAGATGTGGGCATTCAGTTGGATAATCAATAGGTATTGATTTCTACATTCAATTTCATCACACCTTACAAATATTTGTTAACTATAGAGATAAGTAAACAACATTAAAAATAATATGTGACATTTTCCTTTAATTGCCATGTAATTACCCCAGTAAACTAGTGGCACAAGAACATTTTGACTCAACTCTAAATGTACCAATAGTCACGGAATACAAATAGTTAGACATAAATTGTACTTGACATGCCATTAATAGCTTATGCTCTCTTTAGAGTGGGAGCAAAACCTATTAAACAAAATAGGTCTTTCTCCCACTTGTCAGTCAATAATTGAGTGACAGGGAGAGCAGAAGAGCCCTCGAACAGGTTGTACTTCTACTCTCCATGAATAGAAACCACAGCGCATGTGCATTGGTTGCAATGGTAACTCTCTAGTCGATGCTGTTAGCTCTGGCTAGGCAGTATAGAAATGGAGTGACTGATGTTGGCATGCGGACAATGAAGCCAGCATTACAGCGTCACAAAGAAGATTTGCGCTGCATGGGGAAGTGTGTCTTCTGCCCCCCCAGGCAGGGCAAATAATCTATGAAAAAAGTGGCTGGAGTACGGGTGGACCTCTGGTGCGGACATGTCGGCCCTGGACTGGATGAGTCATAAAAATAAAAAAATAAAAAATGGTACAAATTCTGAATGTAAAAGATTTAATTTCTGCTCTACCATATCTACAAACCTTTATATAAATGTAATAAATAAACTAGTGCAAGCAGAAATGTGTGCTGTCCCTTGAGATTTTCAAAAACGTTACATAGGTGTCAAATTTGCAACCAGAGAAAATTTCAAGGAGGACAATGATTTCACAAAATGCTTTCATTTGAAAAATATTATTGATTTAGCAAAGTTTAGCAGATCCTATAAATAAATCCTGAAAACCTAATCCTGTTTCAATGATAACAAGGTCACTTAGTCTAGTAAAATCACAAGAGCACTGACCTCTTATGAATAAGACATTGACAGGGCTCAGTGAGTCTGCCCAGGACCTGGGGCCTAGGTAGGAGCGCTAGGTAACCTGCAGGTTAAACCTTTTGGATATTGGAGCTGATGACTGGGGATTTTTATATGTCTCTTATCAGAAATTGCAGAATGTAGAATTGTTTATTATTCAGCATTACAAGATGTGACAAATGACATCAAGTTCCCAGCCTTTGCAGGATTTAAAGAAATTTCAGAAGATATCTGCATCTGGGGGGCGGGGCCTGGCTACTGAGCCGACCAGACGTATGTTGAATGTGCTCCAGTGCCTGGCACTTTAAACTCGACGATAATTTTAAGCAAAACACTTACCTGGATGCACAGTTTGCCTAAGCTTGTTCCAGAAACGACGGTGGTGCGGGGGATACCTCTTGCGGGCCTCTCCGCTACGGAAAACCCTGACTAGAGGCTTTGCGGCCTACCAGCAACTGAGCTAGGGAGAGACGGCCGCTCTCCTACTGCTCTGCCTGGCGGTCAGACACACACCGGTGCTACTCCCCCCCGCTCATGGACCGGCGGGGGTTATCCCGGTCCCCCCTGGATAGTCTCTTACATCCATACTCACACCACACTCAGATGACTGACACATGCCCCATGGCATATCCGGCTGCAACTCCCAAGATGGCGGACGAGCTTCCTGCACAGGGGCACAAACAGCACAGGCCGGAGACGACCTTACCGGGCTCAATAGACAAAATGCTACAACGCCTGGAGAGGGTACTCGAGAGGTTCTGGGAAAAGATTGAAGCCTGAATGCTACCTACACAGCCCCAGCAACAAGGGGACCAGCGTACTGACAGGAGTAACGGAAAGCCCAAACCCCCTAAGAGCAAAGCACCCCCGAAAGCACGCAAGAAACCAGCCTTAAACAGGTCAGGGAGGAAAGCTGCCTTAACCGCCACTGCACGGAACAGACAGCGACAACGGAAACTCTGCATCAGCAGTGGGCGGCAAAACACCCGAAACCCCCACAATCTCCTGGCACAGAGGGACTTGGCAGTTCACAGAATCCGGGACTCTAGATCACAGAAGCACACCTGCTATCAAGCCTGGAGAAACCATGCTGACACATTAACACACCTCCTGCAAGCAGCAAAATCCAGAGACTCACCAGCTACGCTGAGTAGAGGCATCGGCTGACATAGACATGCCACCCCAACACATCACCCACAAGCCTCAAGGACAGAGTTCTCTATCTTGCAATCAGCACCAGGTTGCTCCATTATGCCCTTTCACACCCGTGAGGCAACTTCATGTTATGTAATTGTACAGTGTATCGTTTTTATATCGTTTTCCGTTAGAGCTTATGCTATCTTGGCTCCTTAGCCACTTACCTGATGCGGAGTATACGTTAACATACACAGAGGCGCTCTAGGGGTTAAATAAATACATTAGCAAAGCTACACAGGCTCACCTAAATGGTACTTCTCAGACCACACCAGCTATGCACACACACCGCGCTTACTAGCCAGCAGACCATTATGTTATAGCCTGCTTCCACTTCAGAAGGGCCACATATGTCACTATAAATATATATTAGCCTGTACTGAATCAGACTTAATACAACACAAGCATGTTCCACAAGTTATTTCACTTTTACTGTTTACCTTTTACTGTAAAGACCTAATCATTACGTTAAGCTTAATTTTAATTGTCTTACACATAATCTATCTTTACTATTCTTGTCTCACCAACGTCATTGCTATTATATATTACAAAAATTGTGCATTGTCCAGCGATTACCCTACTTGTTACTTATATTAAGCAGCTCGAGGATTGCCATTGGGGTACCTCAAGCCAGTTTGTATTCATTATATGCACTGCAAAAAAAAAAAACGATCTGCATCTGAGAACTCCATGTTAAGAATTAAATGCAAAGCTGTTTTAATTTTCAAATGACTGTTTTTGATCTGATATCCTTTAAATTGTCAACTTCATAAACCTTTAACAATCGTGAGTATTAAAAAGTTCTGTTACTCCTAAATATGTCTATAACAACTATAATTTTGGTGCAATATTTCTTTAGCTTGTCTTGTATTTCACTATAAAAAAATAATTACGAGGGGCAGGGCCTGACTGTCATGGAGGGAAGACGTGCCTAACTGGAGCTCCCTACTAATCTTTGCTAATATGGCTAAAAAGGCACTTCTTGGCCTCAACAAACTACAACACACATATCCAAACGACTTACTAGTTCTCAACCCTCACGGTGCACCGGTGATGCGGCCCGTGAGTGGATGACAGACAGCAGATTACACCCGCAAGGGCATGCGGCCTGGCGCGCGCCGGGTGAGAGAGGCGGCCGATCTCCCAGCCTGGAGCCGCCTGGAGACCAACTGCGGCAAACGGGCACCCCGCAACCCCCCCCTTTGGACCGGTGGGGGTGATCCAGGTCCACCCCTCGGGGTCCGCCCCCGACATAGCAAACCCAACCGAAGGGAAAGTCGGAGAAGTGAGAGGCCTACCTAAGATGGCGGAGACCATGCGGCCCTCAGGCAGCCACGAGCTACAACATGATCCCCTGTCCAACATCGACAGAATTTTTCAAGACTTTTGGCTGAAGCTCGAGCACAGGCTACAACAAGGTGCTCCACAACCACTCACCTCAAACCGCTCACCTCAACAGCCACCACACGACTCTCAGCACCAACCTGAAGCCCCGATGGGGTCTAAAGCCACGAGACAGCGGCGGAGAAGCAGGCATGCACCTCGCCCACGCAGGGCAACGAAATGGAGGACACCGCGGAAACCAATCACTGGCCCACCTCAAGCACCCACTGCTTGAAGGGTAACCCTACTCAGGCCCAGAGATACAGCCAATCGACCCCAACCACACCCGCTTGCTCACCGCACCACAGCGAGGCTCCACGAGCATTCACAGCAGGGCTCTGCTCAGCCCCAACGTGGCATCGGGTGAACCATCAGGGGCACATCAGCAAACCGGTTCCAAGACTGAGAGACCTGATACGGCACACAGCGCCACACCATGATCTTGGGAAACCAATCCTCACTGTGCCGGCCTGTCCAGAGAGGGACTTCTGCATGGGGGATCTCAGGGGACTCTATTATATAATTCTGTTTAATCATATGCATCTTCTAGTTTATTTTCACCACATCAAAGCTTAAGGAGTACAATCAACTTGCATAGTAAGGCAAATATAGTTACCTCATACACGTAGCCAACTAATGCATGTTTAGCCTGCTTAATGAAGTATAAATGTTTATTTTTCTCAAAAATTCAGTGCCACATACCTTCAGCCTTAAAGGGACACTATAGTCACCTGAACAACTACAGCTTAATGTAGTTGTTCAGGTGAGATCTATAGCTCCCTGCAGGCAATCTAATGTAAACACCGCATGTGCGGTAGTGAGCTCAGGACTTCATGGGGCAAAGCCACGCATGCGCACAAGGGATTGCACAAGGGATTGCTCCCTGCTCACGCCCGCCTATTTCGTTATTTTGACGAAATAGGGGGCGCGGCTTCACGAGGCTCCCGGCGCTGGAACGAGGTGAGTAAAAAGGGCTGCCTGGAGTGTCCCTTTAAGCACAACTCATGCTGTCATATGCATATCAAGCCTAGTCTTTTCCTTACAAACTACTACTGAATCATAGCCTGTTCTCATACTAAAAAAAATGTGCTGTTTTATATGCCACACAATGGATTGCTACGTTACCATAGGCATGCGCAGCCTATTGTATAAGGGTGTGCACCCTAAAGCACAAACACACACGCCGCGTATATATATATATATATATATATATATACACATATACATATATACATACATACATACATTCACACACACACACACATATAAACTGCTGTGTGTGTGTGGGCGCTGTGTGTGTGTGTGAGAGCACTGTGTGTGTAAGGGCGCTGTGTGTATAAGGGCGCTGTGTGTGTAAGGGTGATGTTAGTGTGTGCTGTGTGTGTGTGTGTGTGTGTGTGGGTGCTGTGTGTGTAAGGGTGATGTGTGTGTGTGCTGTTTGTGTGTAATGTGTGGGGTGGGGGAGCCATTTAGTTAAAATCCCCCTTCCCTTCTTACCTGATGTAGGGAGAGGGGACTGTGCTCCTGCCACCCCTGGTGGTCCAGTGGAGAGGGAATTCTAGCCCCGCAGGGGGCTAGAGTTCACTCTCGCGAGATCTGAGTGTTGCCGTGGTAACCGCGGCAACACTCCGACCTCGCGAGAGGAACCCGGCGGAGCTGCTGGCAAGAGCTCCCCGGGTCCTCTCATGCCTCACTCCCTGCCTGTGGTTAGGTGAGGGAGATCTTTGATCTCCCTCACGACCCACGGAGGGAGGCACATAGCGTGTGCCGCAGGGATTAGGGTGTGCCCAGGCACACCTGGCACACACCGTGCGCACGCCTATGTACGTTACTGCTTGCAGCTGCTGTCGTGGCCCTGCACGCTTGTTTGTTACTTTTTGCACAAGAAAAATAAAGAATTTTAAAAAATAAAGAATTACTACAGCTCGCAGTGGTTATTGTGCCAGGAGTGCCCTAGTGCTCCCTCCCCGAACCATCTTAAGTAGTTAAACAGTTTTTGAACAGATTGGCTTTTTACCTGGGGTATGCCAGTTGCCTCCCTTTTGGTCTAAGATGTTCCAGCTAAGAAGTCAATCCATTCAAAATGGTCTGACTACTTACAATGGTAGGGGGAGGGTAGCTAAGGCACAATTGGGACCATAACCACTGCAGCCAGATGTGGATATAGTTTTATGAGCAATGCATTACTTTAACCAGTGGTTGATTCTAGGCAAGAACTCTCATAGACATTCTTCTGTATGTTGGCCAACTGGAATCTTTCCATTTTCATTTTTCTTAGGCTGTCCAGCAAGGTTTCTATGAACTTAAAACGTTATTATAAATGATACAGTAAAAATGAAAAACATACTCCAAGATTTGCATCGGTACCTCATTTCAATGCTTATTTTATTCAATTTCTCTTGATTTAAATCCACTCCTTAATGGCAAATATTATACCATATTCATATTGTCTCTTGTGTAACATGTTACAAACATGTGCAGGAACCTCTGTAGTGGATTTTGTAATGCAATTTTTATTGCAGTTGCTTGTGATCCAAGCACACTAGAACCTGTTCACCATTGGCACACTGATGAGAAGTGTCTGTCTAAAAAAACACAGTCACCAGTTCTTCTCAACTTGGATAGAACTGCGTTCTGTGGTTTTACTGCAAGAATGGTTTCCATAAGGCCTTCTTAATGGTATCAAAGTATAAAATATGGTTCTTTTCTGGATTAAAGAATCATAAAATGTTACTCCAGTCCTACCCTTTTTAAAAACGATTAGTTTTTTTTTATCAATTACAGTGTCCATGTCATTACTAATAGGAACCCCCTAAAAAACCCAAAAACTTTAAACCTATTTTAAATCCAGAGTCAGGGCAGAGCTCCTGGTACTGATCTCCACTGCCCATTTGATGTCATGTCTGCACTCGCGTGCTCCATTTAAAGGCTTGGGATGTGAATTTTTAAAAATCCCCACATTTAAGTAATGAAGGGAGGCGGGAAGGACCGCAGAGTAGGTTGGTTTGTATGATCAGTTGGTTTTGTACCTGCCATTCTCTGTGCCAAATTCTAGCAGTCCTGGCCGGTTCCACGCTGACAAAAGTAAGAATTTTCATGTTAGATGACCATAGAAGTCAATAGAGCCTAGGTACATTAATACAGGTAAATTAGATAAGTGATTACAGATATTTGTGAAATACATATCACATAGTACTCAACCAGCGTAACCACAGGACAAGGGCTATAGATAGTGCAGTACCAAGATTTAACCTCTCAGGTGTCACACTGGGTAGATAACCGATGGATCTCCTAATGGATTATCCAACTGGACACATTCTCTGCCTTGTTCAAACAATCTAACTCTAACAATGTGAATGTAGGTGGTTTCCTTATTATACACATAAAGTCCAAAGATATACAAATAAAGGGTTACGCATTTTATTATTATTATTCTTGTTATGAATCATGCTGCATGGATATATATTTATTTTGCAGTTTTATTTTGACATAATCCACAGCCTACTGTTACTGCGGTACTGTTGGCAGGCAATTGGTATTTTAGATAATTAATGTAATCATGCCTGTTGCATATTTGTATATTTAGACATTCCAATGTGATAGGTAATTCACGGAATCTTCTGTGTTCTGTGTAATGACAGCATATTGCTGCTATAAAGATAATCACAAACAAATCACGTGTTTCACATTATTCAGAACTAAAAATAGAAAAAGACACAAATCAAGTTCCGTAATAAATATCCTGCTAGATATATTGGATTGCAGGCTTGACTTGCTGATGAAAATGCAAAGGATCAGCCAATAATTTCATCTTAATCAATATTTTTTACTCAAAGCTGCTGCAAAACAGGTACTTCCATATTTAAGAAAAAGGTCATATGAGAATTATCTTTGCATAGGTCATGATGAAATGCTTTCATTATACATTGGATTTTTTTCACATGAAAGATCCCTCAACAGTGGGAAGAATCTAATGAAGTTGTTTAACATAATTCATTGTCTTACATAATGTACCGTATTTTTCCGTCTATAAGACGCCCCCATGTATAAGACGACCTCTACATTTTTGATCCCAAAATTAAGAAATAAATATTTTAAACATCTATAGCACTGAAGTCCCCACCGGTCCCTGGCCCCCTCACACTCCGGTAGGCTACTACCTGAGGTCCGGACACTGATTCCCTAAACCACCAGTCTGCTGTTGGCGGCAATGATGCCCTCTGCCAGCAGTACCCTACGGAGGATGTCCAGGCAAGGCCTCACCCTGTGGCGTCTATCTGTAGTTCAGAGCCATGAGGTCGTGGTGTGGTCCAGAGTGATGCAAGTTGCACAAGATCTCCCAGACCCGCGCATTCAATCGATCAAATTCATGGAGAAGCACCTTGTCTGCTTCAAGTATGTCAGCAAGTTGCAGAGGTGTACAACACAGCCCATGCCCGTAGGAAGGTGGCAGTAGTGAACCCAACAGTCAGCTGAGTGTTCTGTCAACGAGTAGCCAAGTTTTGTGCCCAAATTGCGTTGATTAAGTACCATAAGTGGCTTAATAATTAGATTTTTAAAGGAGCTCCAGCCACATGTGACTAGCTTGGTTGGCTGTCAGGCCCTGCGCACAAGTGTTGTTGTTTTTTAACCCCTGCAGGAACATACCGTGGATAAGACGGCCCTCAATTTTAGAGTAAAATGTTTTTGAAAAAAAAAAGTCTTATACATGGAAAAATACTGTATATTACAACTCAAAGAGACAATTTTTGAAAAAAAATTTTTTTACATTTTGTTCTCAGTTGATGTTTTTGGGATCTCTCTCTTCCTGAAACTTTGGCCTTCAACACTTTTATTTATATCTAAAAACAGTTTGCAAAAGCTGCAGATCAGTTGCCTGCAGTCTTTGCAAGTCCTCCACTTTTCCCCACCGCAGACTTTCTGCAGCTCTTTAACCCCTTAAGGACAGAGCTTCAAAAGCTTGTCTTTCACTTAATGACAACAGCATTTTTTTCATTTTTTGCTGTTTGCATTCAACTGCAATTTGCATTTTACTAATTTGTTGCACCAACACATATTATACATCGTTTTTTAAAGGACAGAAAGGGCTTTAATTTGATGTAACACACATATATATAAATGCTTATTTATTATAAAAAAAATACAGAAAAATGTAAAAAAAAATGAAAATTTTGTGTTTTTTTTCCAGTTTTTGCAATAATAATGTGTGCATAATTAGTGCAGGTTAAGAAGTTAACAATTAATTTTGTTGTTCTGATTTACAGAATACATAATGTGTCTGGGATTTTAAGTTTTTTTTGGTAGTTACAGGTCACAAAGCACAAGGAGTAAAATAGACTTTTAATGTGGAGCGATTTTAGAATTTGGTATGTTTGTCTTGTAAGTTTAATAGCCATAAAAGAAAACAAAATTGCCACACAAAAGTATATATTTATATAAAGTAGACATCACGGGCTATTTACCTAAGGTTGTTTTGACACTTTCTACATAGCCATTTCACCGCCAACCTCTGCTAAATATTGGAGTAAAATTGTGTTTTTTTGGTTTTTGGCACACAAACTTATAACAAAGAAATTCTCGTGTATATTTTGTAAAGTTGGTGTGTGCTATTCCTGTACAAAGTTTTATTTTGTGTTCAGTTACATCTGCTGAGTAAAATGACACCCCCATTGTATGTCTTTGGCATTATTTCGTGAAGTTACAGTGCCATACAGGATACCTGTCCTTTTCAGTATTCACAGTAGAATTTTGAGAGATGGATTTAATGAACCTATGCTTCCATTTGGGGTATTATAACAGTTTGACTGTTCAAAAAAAAACCACAAAGGCCTACCATTTGTAAAAGTAGACACTCCAGGGTATCTCATAAGGTGCATATTGTGCCTTAACATGCCCCCATTTTTTCACCAATATATGCCAAAGAATGTGATAAAAAATTATTTTGTGCATTTTTTACATACGGATTGCATTTTTGCTGGGCGTTTTGTATATTTCATATGTGCCACTAAGTTCAAACACCCCAAATTATGCTCAGCTAAGTCTTCTGAGTAAAATGACACCCCATATGAATGTCTTTGGCACTATTTCGTGAAGCTACAGTGCCATATAGGAGACCTGTCCTTTACAGTATTCACAGTAGAATTTTGAGAGATGGATTTAATGAGCCTTAGCTTCCATTTGGGGTATTATAACAGTTTGACTGTTCAAAAACCCCCACAAAGGCCTACCATTTGTAAAAGTAGACACTCCAGGGTATCTCATAAGGTGCATATTGTGCCTTAACATGCCCCCATTTTTTCACCAATATATGCCAAAGTATGTGATAAAAAATTATTTTGTGCATTTTTTACATACGGATTGCATTTTTGCTGGGCGTTTTGTATATTTCATATGTGCCACTAAGTTCAAACCCCCAAATTATGCTCAGCTAAGTCTTCTGAGTAAAATGACACCCCAATGAATGTCTTTGGCACTATTTCGTGAAGCTACAGTGCCATATAGGAGACCAAGCCATATCCGTTTTTACCAAACTTTGAATTTTGACGCTGGGCCTATGTGCAATTTCCAAGCATCTTCGCAGGTTTTAAATTCAAACTACCCCACAAAGGCCTACCATTTCTTAAAGTAGACACCCCAGGGTGTTTCAAAAGGTATATTTTGAACCTTAGCGTGGGATCATTTTTCCGCTAGCTTGTACCAGATGTAGTGGTAATAAGCGTTTTTTCTGCCTTTTTGACATACAAAGTGAGTTTGCACAGTATATTTTGCAAACCTTATGTGTGCTACGACTGTATAATACTTCATATGTTGCTCAGCTATGTCGGCTGAGTACAGCAATACCCCCGTATGTACCTTTGCCAGGTATGTGTGGACATCGGAGGGGCACATTTGGGACACAGCCATTCCAGTTTTTTTCAAACTTTGAATTTTTATGCTGTGCCTATGTCCCATTTTAGAGTATTTTACCAGGCTATATAATCCAAATACCCCATAAAGCCATACCATTTCTTAAAGAAGACATCCCAGGGTATTTCAAAAGGCATATTTTGAACCTTAGCGTGGGATCATTTTTCCGCTAGCTTGTACCAAGTGTAGTGGTAATAAGCATTTTTTCTGCCTTTTTGACATACAAAGTGAGTTTGCGCAGCATATTTTGCAAACCTTATGTGTGCTATGACTGTATAATACTTCATATGTTGCTCAGCTATGTTGGCTGAGTACAGCAATACCCCCGTATGTACCTTTGCCAGGTATATGTGGATGTTGAAGGGGCGCATTTGAGACGCAGCCATTCAGTTTTTTTCCAACTTTTAAGTTTTACGCTGTGTCCATGTTCCAATTTGGAGTAGTTTAGACGGTTGGTTATTGAAACTTCCCCACAAACACATACTATTTATTAAAGAATACACTCTGGGGTAATTCAAAAGGCATATTTTGAACCTTAGCGTGGGATAATTTTTTCTCTAGTTTGTTCCAGGTGTAGTGGTAATGAGCGTTTTTAAAATGTATTTTTTAACTTTTTTAAACTTTTTTACTTTTAAAAACTAGTTTTTAAACTTTTGTTTTGCTTATTATTCTTTTTTTAAACTTTCCTAAACATTCTTAAAACTTTTTTTACAGATTTAACATTTTTCTAAGCTTTTTATTTTACCGTTAACCCCTAACTAGCAGTAAGCAGCACTAACAGTAAATTCCCCATTTTCCCATAACTCCCACCCACCCCAGGTAGCAAAATATATAGTTATAAAATATTTAAATTAATTAATTAAATAAATTGAACCCCTGAGAGTTAAAAAATAAATAAAAGTTAATCCTCAGGTGTTAAAAAAAATTAGATCACAGTATAATACTGTGATCTGCATTTGATCGCTGTAGGCAGTGATCGACTGGCAGGGAAGGGGTTAATTTTTATTTGGACTAGGTAAAGGGGGGTGTTTTTTGTATTTTTTACTTAAACGTTATTAAAACTTTTTTTAAGCTTAATTTTTAACTTTTTAAAGTTTATTTTAAAACTTTTTTTTAACGTTAACCCCTAGTTAGCCTAACGCCAAATCCCCCAATTCCCCACTAACTTCCACCCACCCCAGCTAGCTAAATATATCATTTTAAAATATTTGAATTAATTAATTTAATAAATTTAACCCCTGAGGGTTAAAAAAAAAAAGAATTAACCAGTGATCAATTGGCAGGGAAGGGGTTAATTTTTTATTAAAATGGGTAAAGGGGGGGTGGGACTTTAAATTAACTTTTTTTTTTTTTTACAGTAGGGGGAAAGATCAGCACTGTTCCGGCTCCCTGCACTTCACACAGAACCAGGAAGTGCAGGGAGGCGGAAGGTGAGTATACAGAGCACATGTGCTCGCTCTGACTTGCGGTCAGAGCGAGCACATGTGCTGGGCAGCCTGACTGGGTGCTCCCGGTATGTCTCCAATGCAGAGGCATACCGGAGCACCATTAACCTCGCGATCGCCACGATAGCGACGATCCAGGGTTAATTTTACCGCGTGACGGACAAGGTCCATCACTCGTCATTAAGGGTCTCCCCTCTGTGACGGACCTCGTCCGTCACTCGGCGTTAAGGGGTTAATCATAGAGTTCCCAGTGCAGCTCAATGAGAAGTCTTTGCAAGGTAGGTGCTCTGTGCAATTGTCTGCCTCTTGAGTTTAGCTCCATTGAGCTAAACAAACCAGGAAGTTGAACAGTTGTATGATTGACAGCCAGGGGGTAGTAATAAAGTTAATTTTAAAAAGTGTAAATTTCTACTGACATGCACTTTTTATAAAATGGAAAATTGGTTTTGTTAAATTATGTTATTACTTTTTATGTGTTTGCTTCTATATGAGACATGCCATGATGTTTGCCGTCTGTTTATGATTTGTCTTCTGAATAAAGAATAAAAAAAATAAAAGAAAAAAAATAAGAGGACACACTCTACGCAAAAAGCACTTCAGAAAGTGCTTCATGTGTTTGGAATCTTCCTTTAAGCTGTATTGGTTCTGGTGCCTAAAGTGTCCCTTGAACCAGGGCCGTCTATAATATGATTAGGACCCTGGGCAATGCATTTTCTTGGGCCCCCTGGGCCCTGCCCCTCCCGCCGCCTCACACCCCAATTACGCCCAACCCGCAATCACACTGACAGACGTACTGGCACTGAAACACACAGACAGACATTAAAACATTCACAGATACATACTGACACACACAGTCACTGACACACAAATATATACACACAGACATACATACATACACACACAGACACATACACTGACAGACATATGACACACACACAGGCCTACTGACACACACATACACACACACACAGACATACTTACATACACACACAGACATACTGACACACACAGACATGCTGAAACACACACACAGACATACTGACATACACACAGACAGATGTACTGGCACATACACACGGACAGACATTAAAACATTCACAGATACTGACACACACATTTAAAACATTCACAGATACATACTGACACACACATACACTGACACACAAATATATACTGGCAGACATACTGACACAAACACACACACATACATACATACACACACAGACACATACACTGACAGACATACTGACACACACAGGCCTACTGACACACACATACACACACAGACATACATACACACACACACAGACATGTTGACACACACACACACACAGACGTACTGGCACATACACACACAGACAGACATTAAAACATTCACAGATACATACTGACACACACATTTAAAACATTCACAGATACATACTGACACACACATACACTGACACACAAATATATACTGGCAGACATACTGACACACACACACACAGACATGCTGACACACACACAGACATACTGACACACACACTGACATACACATACACACACACAGACCTACTGACATACATTTAGCCACCCTCCAGGTTCTTACCTTTACCAGGAGGGTGGTTTCCCTAGTCCTCTGGAACTCCCCTCCTCCCTGCCTTCCTCCTCCCGCGCGCCCATTATCTCCGATGGGAGGAAGTGACGTCACTTCCTCCCAGCCGGTTGCAGAACAGGAAGGGGCCCGGTCGCGCTGTTTAAGCGCCACAGCGCCCAACCGGGTGGCCCTTAGTGCATGAGACACCCGGGGAGCCTCCTCAGTGTGCAGGAGCCGCAACGCCCGGTCCATAGGGGGTGCGCAAATCGCGGGGCCCACGGAGCAGCTGCTCTAGGCCCCCCAGGAGCAACTGGGCCCGGGGCAACTGCCCCGTTTGCCCCGCATTAAAGATGGCCCTGCCTTGAACAACACTTTAAAGTTCAAAATGTATCACAGATAAGATCTTCCAAGAATGTCCAGCTTATGCCAACAAAGTCAATATACATGCCAAGAGTGGGCACAAGAAAAATCGGAAACAGCAAGAAATACTCCAAGTAACTAGGAAGGTAACCAGAACTACATAAGGGCACCATATTTTGGAAATTCCTGGTATTGGTGAATAGAATCTTTGGTGCTACACCATGGCATTGAGAGAACAAATGTGTTAAAGGATTACTCGCATTACAGCTCGCTGAAGTGAAAAGGGAAGGGAGTTCCACAGGAACAGTGCAGCCCTAAAGAAGTCTTGAAGGCGGGCATCAGAGGTGGGAGTACGGACAGAGGATAGACGTAGGACTTCGGCCTAGACGGGACATACTTGTGTATTAGGGAGGATAGATAGGTTGGAGCAGCATTATGTCGATATTTTATGTAGAGAGTATAGGAGCCCTATATCTAATGGGAAATCAATGCAGGGACTAACAGAGGGGGAGATTTGATAGGTGCGGGCGGACAGGAAGATGCATCTCGCTGCTGCATTCATTATAGACTATAACAGGTCAAGTTGGGAACACATGAGACCACTGAGAAGCGAATTGCAGTAGTCAAGGCGAGAGAGGCTGCGTCCGGCGTTAAATAGCGGCGGATACGTGCTATGTTTTTGAGATGAAAGCAGCAGGATCTGGTAATTGACTGGACACGTGGGGCGAAGGAGAGGTTAAAATTAAAGAGAACATCTAGGCACTAAAGTGGTCATGGTACTTGGAGTAACCCTTTTCCATGAGAAGACTCACCATGAGATTGATGCTGGGAGGGAAGGGGAGGAATAATAATAATTAAACCAGAAAGCAGTGTCCAGAAACATTTGTCACATAGCAAGTGAATAAAGAGCATGTGTTTCAAAACAACACAAGGACAAGTAATGTAAGGAAATACTGTTGGCATGTATGGAGATACATTTTCATAATTACAACCTTGTTTTCTATCTAGCACTGATTTAGCACTGGTAAGTGGAATGAACTCCAGATGTCGAGAAAGAGTAAAAAAAAAAATCAGTACCCATCGGTAAAACCGCTTTCAGTGGCAACATAAGAGACTAAAAAAGAACCTATCATTTTCTTAATTAACACCCACCAGTGCACTTCTTAAAAATAGATTCTATATTGTAATATCAAAAGGTGAAATTATTTCAGTGCAATTAGGAGAAAATTGCTATATGTATATTTTTTTTATAATTGTTATTATTACCAGTTTTAAGCTTAAGAGTTCCAAAACCAGAATCCCCAACAGTTCCTGAACCAAACCTATCATACAGAAAAAGTATAGCTGGCATGGGTATTTTCTGGTAGAAATACACTATATAGATCAATGTAAATACATCCATAAAGCTTGCTCCTTTCTCCTCCAAGATTTCGCTGCAGTACAAACATATGCATCCCCCACCCCCAATTGGTGCTGTATCTCACAATACTTAAGAAAGAAAACTGAGCTTATCTAATGCACCAGACACTCCTAACAAAGACAAGGATATATATATATATATATATATATATATATATATGTTGGGTCATTTTTTTTTTTTATAAATCTGCTATGGTATGATGGAGTCTCTATACCTATATAAACAATGATGTAATGTCCAGTGTATATTAAGCATAGAAGGTGCATTATCCATACAGCCTGCGAACGCTCTAATAAATCAGGGCAGGATCCCATAAGGAATGTATATATTGCCGGCATGCTGACATTGATTGAATTCAGATTTACAATTATGGAGTCATAACAGATAGGGGTTAATGTCACCTTTTGAAGCTTGAAACAGCTATTTCTCCTCTTTACACTGAATTTATTTCAGACATAGAAAGGTGTTACAGATTGCATTCCATGAACTCATCTTTTTCCCAAACTCCATTTTATATATATTTTTATCTTCATAAAAAAAAAAAAAAACAAGATAGATAGATAGAAATTAGAACATTTTATTTTAAATGATTGTATTTTCCAGACTGTAAGCTCGTTTGAGCCGGGTCCTCGTCAATCTATTGTTCCTGTGATATTTTGTAATTGTCTCTTTTACTACATTTCCCACATTTATAATATTGTAAAGCGCTGCGGAATAGGTTGACGCTATATAAATACCAATAATAATAATAAATATATTCTAGCTTGTAGATGTGGGTAATTTGGGGTGAAATAATGTAAATTCCATGTTGTGTTTTTACTTTCAGACTATAGCTGTCTATATAACAATAATGAGATCTCTCTCTATATATATTATTTTTATTTTCTGGCTGGTGTAAGGGTATTTTATTATGGAATCCCTCCATGTTGATGTGTACTAGGCTCTATACGCCCAGCCACACAGATGTGGTAATGCTTGGCCCCTCCTCCCCCTCTGCAGACTGATGCCCCAGGCTTTCTCTTGTTACTACAGCCGTGACGATAGAGTCGCTGCCAACTGATCCAACCCCCCTGGCCGTCCAGCAGCAACCTCTGGCAGGTGACTGGATAGCGGCGCTCTATCCCGCCCACTCACTGTCTCTATCCCCCTCCTTGCCCCCTCGCCGGGGAAAGAAAGAAAAAAAAAAAAGGTGAAGCCGGAGCCTCATTGGCTGCCGAACGTCTAGGAGACGCCGTTCGACCAATCAGCTCCCGTTGCCTTGTGTGCCTTGTGGAAAGCAGTGAGGCGATTGGTAGAGCGGGTTTTGTCCAGTGAGCGCGGCCGGAGAGTGGCAGGGGGCGGGGCCGCTGGCAGCGCAGGGTGTTTGTGCTGTGGGCTTTTTCTAGTCACAGCTGCCGCGCGCGCCCACAGGTGCAGTATTCGGCGGCGGAGACGGTGTGCACGCGCTCCCCAGCTCGGTTCTCCCCCCCGCCCCCCCTCCTTCCTCCCATGAGGCTCCGGTACCGAGCTCCCAGCCCGCGGTGTGCGCTCTGTCAGAGACTGTGTGATAGCCGGGGGAAGGGAAGATGTCCCAGCAGAGGGTGAGGAGGAGCGGGTCCCCCCCGCCGCCGTTAAACCCGGTGAATGGGGCGGCCGGGGCCCCCGGGAGCCGCCTGCAGCCCATGAGGGCCACCGTGCCCTTCCAGCTCAAGCCGCACGGCAGCCCCACGAGGAGCGGCAACAACAACAACAACGGGGCCTCCCAGCGCACCTCGTCCCGCAGCACCAGCCCCACCAGGGGCAGCAACGAATCCCCCCCGGCCCTGAGCAGCTCCCGGGGGAGCCCCACCGTGTCCACCCAGACCGGGGCGTCCCCCACCCGGGGTCACCACCACCATCACCACCACCACTCGCACCATCACCACCACCATCACCACCACCACCACAGCCAGCAGCAGGGCTCCCCCACCTCCACATCCCCGGGAGCCGAGCCCCCCATCCCCGGGGCTCCATCCTCCTCCTCCTCCCCGTCCCCTGTGGCTCTCACTACCGTGGGAAGGACTGGCTGGCAGCAGAGGAGCTCCCCGGAGAGGAAAAGCCCCAGCTCCCCCAAAGGTAACTATGCAGCTCTCAGTGGGCTGGTTATCAGTAATGGTTACTCCATGGCAAACCTGCTAGCCCAGGCATTGCCCCCTCTGTATAGACTGCTGCTAGCCAAACAGCGCAATATGTAGATCAATAGTGATGGTAACTGGGTATCGATATAAATTGCTGCTGGCTAGACAATGCCAGCTTATAGAGAGTGCTGGCTAATCTGTGACCGCTGTATAGACCGGCGCTGGCTAATCTGTGACCGCTGTATAGACCGGCGCTGGCTAATCTGTGACCGCTGTATAGACCGGCGCTGGCTAATCTGTGACCGCTGTATAGACCGGCGCTGGCTAATCTGTGACCGCTGTATAGACCGGCGCGGGCTAATCTGTGACCGCTGTATAGACCGGCGCGGGCTAATCTGTGACCGCTGTATAGACCGGCGCGCGCTAATCTGTGACCGCTGTATAGACCGGCGCGGGCTAATCTGTGACCGCTGTATAGACCGGCGCGGGCTAATCTGTGACCGCTGTATAGACCGGCGCTGGCTAATCTGTGACCGCTGTATAGACCGGCGCTGGCTAATCTGTGACCGCTGTATAGACCGGCGCGGGCTAATCTGTGACCGCTGTATAGACCGGCGCTGGCTAATCTGTGACCGCTGTATAGACCGGCGCTGGCTAATCTGTGACCGCTGTATAGACCGGCGCTGGCTAATCTGTGACCGCTGTATAGACCGGCGCTGGCTAATCTGTGACCGCTGTATAGACCGGCGCTGGCTAATCTGTGACCGCTGTATAGACCGGCGCTGGCTAATCTGTGACCGCTGTATAGACCGGCGCTGGCTAATCTGTGACCGCTGTATAGACCGGCGCTGGCTAATCTGTGACCGCTGGCTAACCTGGGACCGCTAGGTAGACCGGTGCGAGAAGTCTAGTACTATATATCTGCAAGTGCTGGTCATAGGTTGTCAATATAGATGATAGATTAGTGCAGGGGTAGGCAACCTTCCGCACTCCAGATGCTGTGGACCACATCTCCCACAATGCTAGCAAAGCATCATGGGAGGTGTTGTCCAAAACAAATGTAGTGCTGAAAGTTGCCTATCCCTGGATTAGTGCAATCTAACCTAGTATGCAAACCAGTGATGGGAAAAGGCTAGCAATGTAGATTGGTGCTGTATAATCGGCACCGTTGACCGAGGCAATTTTAAAGGAACAACATAGTCACCAAATAAACTGTAGCTTAATTAAGCAGTTTTTCTGTATAGATCATGCCCCTGAAGTGTTACTGGTCAATTATCTGCCGTTTAGGAGTTAAATCTCTTTTGTTTCTATTCATGCAGCCATAGCCACACCTCCCCTGGCTGTGATGGACACAGCCTGCATGGAAAAAAATGGCTGAATTTTTAATCAGATGTAACTGACTTGAGAAGTTTTTATCTCCTCTGTAAATTGAACTTTAATTGCACACAGGGGGCTACTGCAGGGTTAGCTATTAACAGAGCACAATATAAGACATTCTAAATTAAATAGAACTTGCAATAAAGGAAGTGTAAACATTAGATTATTCTTTACAGGAAGTGTTTAGGAAGCCTGTGTAAGTCACTTGCATGGTGGTGCTTTGGGCTGCATAAACAAAGTGATTAACTCCTAAGTGTCAGAGAATTGACCAGTGAGCCTGCAGAGGCATGGTCTATACACCAAAACTGCTTCATTAAACTAAAGTTGTTTTGGGGGCTATAGTGTCCCTTTAATTTAGTCTAACCTCAACACTAAATTTAATACTAAAATTAACACAATGCATTATTGTACTTGCTAGTTGTTACAAATGTCCAAATTTAAACTCCCTACCTAACCATAATTTTAACAATCGGCTTAACCCCTAATTTCTGAGCTCCTTGTGCTGCAGTGGACCCACTAACCCTAAAGCTTATTAAAACCCTAAAGTAATCCTGCATGACCTAGCTCAGCAGTGCTCTTTGGCCAGTGTGTGGATTCCCTAGAGACCGGTTAGTTAGTTGTACATATAAGCAAGTTTTTCACAATACCAGTGGCAGGGTTTTTATATGGTTTGGTGCAGGCTTTTTTTTTCTTTTTGTGGGCTATTTATATAGATTGGTGCTGGCTAGCCAGCTCTCTATATAGACCTGTTGACAGACCTATGCTTTATACAGACAGTGCTTTCTATCCTTTGGCACTGCTTGTATTGCTGGCCATATGGTTTCCTGAGCGTTTAGGGAAGCCTAGACCACAACAGCTGGGGTGACAAGATTGCCAATCACTTGTCTGTATAGAATAATAACAGAAAGTGTGTTTGTGATAGAACAGCGTTAGACTCCCAAAAATAAAATGATATGCTGTTTGCCAGCAATGAATGCACAGGACTGCCCTTTGTGAAAGTTGTTGCAAGACTTGTTTTGGCTGCGAAAAACCAATAGAATATTTTTAAATTGCTGAACCACAAAATGTTATTTTTTTCAACCAGTGTTCTGTGGCACATTGATGTGACTCATGTCACCTTAAAGGGTCCTATAATCACATTGACTTCAAAGCTGTAATAGGTTGAATATGGCCCTTAAACATATGTTAGAAAGTGATTGCAGTTTTGGTAATTAAAACAAATGTGACATTTGACTCAATACTCGAACATTGGGAAAACAAATACCGTATATACTTGAGTATAAATCGAGATCCCTAATTTCACCCCAAAAAACTGGGAAAACTTATTGACTTGAGTATAAGACTAGGGTGGGAAATGCAGCAGCTACTGGTAAATTTCTAAATAAAATTAGATCCCCAAAAAATTACATTAATTGAATATTTATTTTGTGTATATAATGAATGCAGTGTGTGTGTATGAGCGCAGTGTGTGTATGTGTTGCAGAGTGTGTACCCTTGGTGGGGGTGGGCATTTTTTATTTTTTTATTTTAATATTACATTTTGTTGTTTTTAATAATGTTTTGATTTTAATATTATTACATTTTTATTTTATTATATTATTTGAATTTGTATTTCCCAGTGGTCCAGTGGCATGGGCTGTGTAGGAGGGGGCTGGCAGGAAGCTGTTACTTACCTTTCCTGCAGCTCGCGTCAGCTCCCTTCTCCTCTGTGCCGGTCAGCTCCATTGTAAGTCTTGCGGTCTGCGTGCCGCTTTGCCACGGTAACCCGTGGCAACGCTCTGACGCCGCGGCTCTCGCGAGACTTACAGGGGAGCTGACAGGAGCTGCAGGAAAGGTAAGTTACAGCTCTCTGCCAGCCCCCAACAGGACTGCCGGGCTTGTAATGAGCCTGGCGGTCCTGGTCTGTATTATGGCAATGTAAGTTGCCATAATACAGACATTGACTCGAGTATAAAACGAGTGGGGGTTTTTCAGCACAAAAAATGTGCTGAAAAACTCGTCTTATACTCGAGTATATACAGGGCCGGCGCGTCCATAAGGCGGCACAGGCGGCCGCCTTAGGGCGCACCGGCTCTGGGGGCGCAAAATTCCAGTGACCGGCAGGAGGGAAGTGCTCCCTCCTGCCAGGTCACCTCCTGGATCCCCGGCGCGGCGTGCGGCTGAACTGGATGCCGAGGTGGCGAGGGAGCTCTGATCTCTCTGATCTGCTCCCTCGCAGGCTGCTTACTGATGACGTCATATTCCGGCTCCCGCGGCATCAGTAAGCAGCCTGCGAGGGAGCAGATCAGAGAGATCAGAGCTCCCTCGCCACCTCGGCATCCAGTTCAGCCGCACGCCTCCCAGCAGCCCCACTGGACCACCAATGAGAGACCCACGCCAGCTCTCCAGGTAGGGAGGCTGGGTGGGAAATTTTAATTTAATTTAGATGATTAATTACTGTTAGTGTGTGTGTGCATGTGAGTGAGTGTGTCTGTCAGTGTGTGTGTGTCTGTCAGTGTGTGTCTGTCAGTGTGTGTGTGTCTGTGTGTCTGTCAGTGTGTGAGTGTGTCTGTCAGTGTGTGTGTCTGTCAGTGTGTGTCAGTCAGTGTGTGTGTATGTGTGTCTGTCAGTGTGTGAGTGAGTGTGTCTGTCATGTGAGTGAGTGTGTCTGTCAGTGTGTGTGTGTGTATGTGTGTCTGTCAGTGTGTGAGTGTCTGTCTGTCAGTCAGTGTGTGTGTGTGTGTGTGTGTGTGTCTGTCATGTGTGTCAGTGTGTGTGTGTGTCTGTGAGTGAGTGTGTCTGTCAGTATGTGAGTGAGTGTGTCTGTCAGTGTGTGTGTGAGTGTGTCTGTCAGTGTGTGTGTGTGTGTGTATGTGTGTCTGTCAGTGTGTGTGTGTGTGTGAGTGTGTCTGTCAGTGTGTGTGTGTGTGTGTGTGTCTGTCAGTGTGTGTGTGTGTGTGTGTCTGTCAGTGTGTGTGTGTGTGTGAGTCTGTGTGTGTGTGTCTGTCAGTGTGTGTGTGTCTGTCAGTCAGTGTGTGTGTGTCTGTCAGTGAGTGAGTGTGTCTGTCAGTATGTGAGTGAGTGTGTCTGTCAGTGTGTGTGTGAGTGTGTCTGTCAGTGTGTGTGTGTGTGTGTGTGTGTGTGTGTGTGTGTGTGTGTGTGTGTGTGTGTGTGTGTGTGTGTGTGTGTGTGTGTGTGTGTGTGTGTGTGTCTGTCAGTGTGTGTGTATGTATGTGTGTGTGTGTGTGGTTCTGTCAGTGTGTGTGTGTGTGTGAGTGAGTGTGTCTGTCAGTATGTGCATGTGTGCATGTGAGTACATGTGTCTGTCAGTGTCTGTGAGTTTGTGTGTGTGTGTGTTTGTCAATGAGTCTGTCAGTGTTTGTGTGTCTGTCAATGAATGAGTGTCAGATAAGTGAGTCTGGCTGTCAGAGATGTCTGTGTGTTTGTCATTGAGTGTGTGTGACTGTCAGTGTTTCTACACCCCTGACTGTAGCGTGGCCAAGCGGAGTGTACCGTGGTACAGGAACTTCTGTTTCCTGTACCTAGCAGGACTGACAGGAAAAGCTCACTGTACCGGGATTCGCTCCGCTCAGCCACGCTACAAGAAAGGTAGGAGGCACACCAGGAAGGGGAGGGGACCACTATGGGGGTGGGTGGCGCACCAAGGGACATGGAGAAGAGGGGAGAGATACCCTAAGGTACAGGAAAAGGAGGGAGGGGGGAGAGGAACACTAAGCGACAGGGAACAGAGGGGGGAGGGGAGAGGAACACTAAGGGACAGGGAAAGGAGGGGGGAAGGGAAAGGAACACTGAGGAACAGGGAAAGGAGGAGAGAAGGGAGAGGAACAGTAAGGGTCAGAGAAGGGAGGGGACCATTAAGGGACAGGGAGAGGGGCTGGATGTAAAAGAAGCACACAGCGGGGCTTGAGAAGGAAAGAGACACACAAAGCAGCTGGGAAGAATAAAAGACACAAAGAGGAGAGATAGGAGACACACAAAGACAAAAATAGGAGATAAAATACACTAAAGGGAGTCAGATATTTAAAAGACGGGATAAGAAACACAAAAGGGAGGTTAAGAGGCACATGGGCGAATATGTTTTTTGGGGGGGGGAGGAAAAATGCATCTTCGCCTATGTACCCAAAATTCTTTGCACCGGCCCTGAGTATATACGGTAGATGTCTTTGCCCCCAAAAAGTTGGGATCCACTAACGGTATGCATAATTGGTTTCTTTGGATTATTGTGATCCATGTGCAGTTAGTAAAATGCAATGCTGTGAATGCAATGTTGTGTTTTTTGTTTTTTTTATATATATATATATATATATATATATATATATATATATATATATATATATATAGTGTGTGTGTTTTGAAAAAGCTATTCATTGTATTCTATTGCTGAAACTGCAGCTGATCCCCAACTACTTTGAAGTTTTCAAGCTTGATTACTTTCAACCAGTTCAAAGCCATCGAGCTTGAAGATCTTTCACACTGAAAGAATTTGAAGGCAGAAGTGACTGTCTGGTTGGCAGCCACTATAGGTGTGTTTTCAAGCTGTGTAAACATTGTCATAAATCCAACACAGTTAGTTCTGCCCCTGCCCTTCCGCTTATCTTCAATTGTTGAAAGAGGAAGGCTCAGACAAGGGTCGCCTCTGATTGGCTCAGAGCGTCGGCTCTCAGCCAGAGGCGTTTCTTGTCTGAAGCTTCCCCTTTCATGAATCGGAAAAAAGAAGGCCGCCAGGGGCAGAACTAACTGGTACTGGATTTACGATTTGGCAATGTTTACACTGGCTGAATACATACCTCTGTTGGCTGACTTCGCCGTTAAACTGGTAATGAACGGTTTAAATGCCTAAAGGTAAGACGGAGCCACGCTCATGGCACTAAAACTTCATTCTAATGTTGTTATGGTGCCTGGAATCTTTCTTTATACATGATTTCACATAAATGCAAACCTGCTGTAAAAATGAAAATCCTTCTTTGTTTTTTATGATTTGATTTATTTTTTAATATATATATGTAGATTACCACCCTGTCCATTTATATTAAACAAATTGAATGATTTTACTATGTATATAACTACAATACACAATGTGGGGGGTGCAAGTTAGAGAAAAACAAATACTTATATTTGGTAACCGTGAGTCTTGAAATTAATCTGAAAAATATAACGGCATATACTAATAATGGCATAATACTTTATGTGCATAGATATATATGTATCAGCGGTAAGATAGCAGGCTCTAGCTGTAATCACTTTTGAAAAATCAGCTTTTTCATGCTATACACACGATCTTCCTGATGCATCTGTTGTCCTCTCCCCAATGCATAAAGAATGAATGCCAAACAAGGATTGAATGAGGATAAAAAATATTTTACTCCAATAAAAACAGATAACAATCTTAAAAAAAGGTGTGGTACACAAAATAACATATAAAGAGCACTAACGCGTTTCGACCATCAGTCTTTATCAAAGTACTATGTATATGCTGACACAGGTTCTGAATTTCATATGGCTAACTTTAAATGTCCCACACTAAAAGAGAGAAAATGTTATGTGATGTCAAGTATTTCTTAAAATAAAAAAAAACAAGAAACCCTTTGATTTTTCAATGAAGTGATCTGGGTGCCAGGTCCCCCAGGTTTTAACCCTGCAGCTGAAAACATAGAGAGTTAATCACTGAGAGTTAATCCAGCCTCTAGTGGCTGTCTCACTGACTGCCGCTAGAGGCGCTTCCACAATTCTCAGCGTGAAAATCAGTGAGAAGACGCTTGACGTCCATAGGAAAGCATTGAGTAATGCTTTCTATGGGCTGTTTGAATGCGCGCGGCTCTTGCCGCACATGCGCATTCGGATCTGATGTCGGCGAGGGGTGGAGAGTTCCCCAGCACAGAGGGAGCCCGGCGCTGTAGAAAGGTAAGTGACTGAAGGGGTTTTAACCCATTCAGCCCAGCGGGATGTGGGCACTGAGGGTGGGGGGACCTAATAACCCTATAGTGCCAGGAAACGAGTTTGTTTTCCTGGCACTATAGTGCTCCTTTAAGTCATAACAAAGACTACAGTTTTTAAATACAATTGCAACGAATGTAATGGTTATGTGATTAGTTTCGGCTTTACTTCCGTAGGTTGACTGACCATCATTGTATTCTGTGTAAGAGTAGTAGTTTGTCAGTTTTGAGGTACTGCAATATGCTTTGCTTGATGGTCTTATCTTAGTAGTCACAGAAAAACGTATTCTAGTTAGCATTAAGATATAGTTTCCAATTCAAAAAGAATAACTTGCTCTATAAAACGGAGAGAACATTTTCATTAAAGGGACAATCTGGGCACCAATACAACTTTAATTTATTTTATGGGTTTTGACCTTATTAATATGCTATATTTTTATATTCTTGTATGTTTATCATTTTTTTTTTTTTGCACAAATATATTTTTTGCAGAATTCTGCACCATTAGCCTGCCGCCTTAGCCATGCACCTCATGCCAGAAAAGACTTCCTTATCAAATGTATGCTCAGTCTCAGTCCCAACATCCATGAGTGAGCTGGTTTTAATTCACAGCCTGGCTGCAGATATTCATAGAAACTATAGACAGGTATCAATATCCTTACTGTATGTGTCCCTGGATGTCCTCTACTTCTCCCACAGGTTGCTTTGTAGTTCAGTGTCTAAGCTGTCGGAATGCATTTTGGAAAGGAAGTCCTTTTTTTGTGCAAAAATGGTAGATTTGAGCATAATACTGCATATTAATAAAGCCAAAATCTCATGAAAGTTGTTTTGTTGCTTAGTGTCCCTGCAAGTTTAACAGTTGGTTTATGGGTCTAAAATTGGATGGTGTTCTAATTCAGGAACCTGTAAAAATGAGCAGGGATGTTTTTTTTTTTTTTTTTTTTATTTAACCCTGCTACAAACAAGTAGATCCCAGCGTCTGCACTTTATGTACCTGTGTGGTGGGAGTGCTGATGCTGCAATTTTCTTGTCTGCAGTAGGCACAGCCACAAATTCAGAGCCACGGCTACACAATACTTAATATGTTATACTTTTGTATTTTAATAGCCTACTATAACAGTGCTTTCTGTGAGATGTGAATAAAGGCTGCATATATTCTCATTTCAGTGCTATTCCAACAAGACCATCTACACCAGTGGTAGTCAACCTTTTTCTACCTACCGCCCACTAATGCATCTTTTTGGTTGAAAAAAATTCCTTACCGCCCACCAGTTTTCGCCAAGTGCGGAATAGTTTTTAGAAAGGGGGGTGTTTTAAAAAAATAAATGTACGTACATTTATCTTTTTATTTCTACTTAATGCATGTTTATAATGTTTTGAACTTTTTATAAAGTTTAATGAGAAAACAATAAACGATAAAACAATAAATAAATAAAGGGAGACTTTCCGTGGGGTTCAGTGGTGGCTCAGGTGGATGGGAGTCAGAGTTCCCACTCTGACAGCTTCCTCCCGCGTGGTCTGTGTGTTAGCTGGGAGGAGTGACGTGCAGTCACTTCCTCCCAGCGTGTGATGTAATCACAGGGGACCAGTTGCACTGTTAAAGCGCCCAGCGCTGACTGGGCTCCCTTACAATCCACATCCATCGGGTGGCCCTGACAGCATGGGTCACCCGATGGACCCCTCCATATGCGGCCCCGGCGGTTTGCCGCGCGGGCCGGGGCCACATGTGGTGATGGCGGTACCCAGTCGCGCCTGCCTGCCCGATCTGTCAAAATTAGAAAATCCTTACCGCCCACCTGGAATCCTGAAATACCCACTAGTGGGCGGTAGGGACCAGGTTGACGACCCATGAGCTACACTATCATTAAAATTGTACAAATTGCATTGAAATTGTGTGATGCCATGCCACAGACATGCTAATGCTTAATTACCTACAGCAAGCAACTTATCCCTATTTAGGTACTTGGCACACATCTGTGACATGGCTAATGACAAGACAGGTAAATTTGATAGCACCAGAACTCAAATCCTAGTCTCCATGCCAACAAGGTGTCTTTGTGTTTATGTCAAGCCCTTATGTACTCACCAGGCTGCACATATTTATGTGTGATATGAAGGCATCTGGCAATCGTTGAAGAGCATTATTCTTTTTAATATGTACATTTCGACATATTCGTTAACTCAACAAGTAGACTTCTCCAGAACAATTATAGTTGTCATAGTTACCTGGTTCAAGGAATTTGTCCATTATGTGCAATATTTCAGGGCTAGCTGTATAAGGAATCAAGGACTTATTTTCACAATCCCAATGTTTGTATGTGTATTGGAGGATGGAGGGGGGGGCGGTAGAATCTGTATTTTTCATCTGATTTTTAAATCTAACTTTTCCCACAGGCTATGGAATACTAATGTATGTGTGTCTGTTTTTGCATGCAATGAATGGCATCTCGCAGTCAGCAATAAAAAAGAAAAAAAGGTTTTTACATTTTTAAGAGTAAGCATTGCACTTGTTTTAAAGGAGTAAGTCTCAGGTTCAGCTCCTGTTACCTCAAGTTAAGCACCTTACATGTCCCATAGTTGTACACATACACTCTAAAATATATCTGAGAACGTTGATTGGTGTAAAACGGAGTGTAGATGCATTTAGGCAGATGGTTTGCTTGTAATGCAGTGTGTGTGTTAGGTATGCTGAGTAGGAAGCTCTACTTTGCCTGTCAACCAGTATATTCTTTAATTCCATGTAGGGCTGCCAGGGCACTACTAGCACCATAACCACCACAGCACGCTATAGAGGTTATGGAGATTGGGAGTGTTTCTTTAGTGATGCATTTGGTCTGCTCATTTGGGAATTCTCAGTTGTCCCCAGAAACTTTGTCAAACTGTAACTTGGATCTGTCTGGGCTGATCAAGCATTGTGGGTAAGATACTGAGTGAGGGTTGTAGAGGGGATGATTTGTTAGACTTGTTACTTTGCTATTTTACTAGGTGTTTAAAAAAAAAAAAAAAAATAATAAAAAAAGACTTAAAATAAATTTTTTTAGAAAAGATTTAAAAAAAACTGTTAGTGTAAGGTATAGGCAAATATGACATGAAGAACCTGCTACATATTTACAGGTTGCCTTATACATCAATAAGAACATTACACGTGGCAAATAATTTTATACATTTTCCAAATTGGCCTTTCTGAGAACTGACCTTTTTATTTCCTGTCCCAATTAAACTCTTCCTATCATGATTCCAAAAATATCATGAACATATTGTCTTTTTGTCATTGACTTTGTCTGGTCAATGACCATATTTGCAACATTACTAGCAAATGGAATGTTTCTTAAAATAAATTTTTGTAAAAGTGCCTCATTGTTTTTTTTTGTTCTTGGTCACAGATTAATAACTTATCTAAAAGTGTTCAACTTTGTTGTTCTTGACCTTCAGCCATCTTGTAGGATATTTCCCAACCCAAGGTTTTATTTTTTTCAAACTATTCTACGGGTCTCGTTTTCGAGCCTTCAGTTTGAAAAAGATGATCTGTGACATCATTGTGTTTACAATAGTTGTTTAGGAGTTCTTAGAACTTCAGGACTCATTGAAAAGGAGCTCAGGAATAATAGTGACTTGCACAATGGGTAGCAAAATAAAGGTAGGTTTATTGTAATATACAACATTCAAAAAAGTCCAAATGATGTTGGTTTATGCATAAAATTAGTGGACCAACTTTGCATTTTTCTGCCCCTGAGGACATCAACTCATTCATAAATGGAAAGAGGCTTAGCTTCTTGACCACAACCTATGTAGGAAATAAAGGTTGTTAGTGTTTATATTGTCCTTTTTAATTTAAGATTTTTCACTTCTGTTCAGTGGAAATGGGTTTGCGAACACAACTGCTGTTATGTTCTCCTTGTTAAAGGACCACTCTAGGCACCCAGACCACTTCAGCTTAATGAAGTGGTCTGGGTGCCAGGTCCAGCTAGGGTTAACCCATTTTTTAATAAACATAGCAGTTTCAGAGAAACTGCTATGTTTATTAGTGGGTTAAGCCTTCCCCCAAAGTCTCTAGTGGCTGTCTCATTGACAGCCACTAGAGGCGCTTGCGTGCTTCTCACTGTGATTTTCACAGTGAGAGCACGCCAGCGTCCATAGGAAAGCATTGTAAATGCTTTCCTATGTGACCGGCTGAATGCGCGCGCAGCTCTTGCCGCGCGTGCGCATTCTGCCGACGGGGCGGAACGGAGGAGGAGAGGAGTAGGAGAGCTCTCCACCCAGCGCTGGAAAAAGGTAAGTTTAAACCCCTTTCCAGAGCCGGGCGGGAGGGGGTACCTGAGGGTGGGGGCACCCTCAGGCCACTATAGTGCCAGGAAAACGAGTATGTTTTCCTGGCACTATAGTGGTCCTTTAACCATCATTTTTTTTTTCTGTGTGTATGAAATTTACTTCGAATAACTGTTGGCAATGAACAATTAAAAATATTTCCTTGATGTCTGAATCAGCCATGGAATTGTCTTAAAGTACAACATTCCAAAATTTGATTTTGCGCTTTTTAGCTCAACCTAGGGTCGAATAAAGACTCCAGAGTTGGAGGAACATTTCAGAATTCGTGGTGGTACAGTAAAGGTTGTAACTAACTCACAATCACACCACATTCCTGTGAGATTTTATTGCTCTTTGGTGATGTACTGTAATGTGCACTGTATATTTCACAGTACTGTATGTGTGTGAGCTCTGTGATATACTCATGAACAAACCATGTAATGGCAAGTGCTCCAATTTCTCTCCTATCTACATGATTCCCTGTCTCACCATCTCCTGCCATCTCAATGACTCCTCCAGATATACAACACACAGTAGTGGAAAGCACACTAATAGGTAATATAAATCTTAATTGTGTGTGTTTGTGTGTATGTATGTATACACACACACATATACAGTGGGACTTCGGTTTACGAATTTAATGCGTTCTCCGGGACGTTTCTTATTGCGAAACATTTGTAAACCGAAACGCAGTTTCCCATAGGAATGCACCGAAAACCAGTTAATCCGTTCTAGAGGTCAGAAAAAAGTCAAAATGAGATGGCATGGAAACCAACCCACAATGCAGAACACACAGTAAAAGGCACACAAACAACACCGCTTTCCACAGCTTGAGAAATGCACCAAAAAGTCCCAAAACAACTGAAAACTATTTCCAGAATGGCTCCAAAACTTGATGCAAAAGCCGCTCCAACACCTCCACACTCGACGCCACGTGCTACCCAAAGGCTCCAGCGTGCAGGGGGCGGTGCTATAAACCTCCCAGGTGCAATGCATCCTGGGGAAACTTGTTTTGTATTGCGAAAAAAAAATTTGTAAACTGAGGCATTATTTTCAATGGATTTTCATTTGTAAACCGAAAATGTTGTTAACTGAGGCGTTTGTAAACCGAGGTCCTAATATATATATATATATATTTGTGTACGGCACATTTAGTGGACGTATGGTTTAATATGGAGCAAATGTACTAAGAGCAAAGTCAGTTGAGGTATGCCGAAACTGACGTGAGGGTTAGACCTGTAAAAGAGGGCAAAAATATAAGAAGCGATTCTTTTAAGACAGACATATTTATTAAGCAATACATTACTTAGACATTTCACAGAAAGCCAATCTTATTTCTTTCTCAGAATTAGGGATGTATCTGTTGTATGCGGATGTTTTCCACCGTCCCATATTTTTAATGATATGTGTTGGTACGTGGTTTCCGGAGGCAGCTGTGGCTGCTCCTATATGGAATGAATGGCCCGAGAATGAATGCGGGTTGTGACCTAGCCGGAGTAATAACGTACGGATGTAAAGCATGAATTGTTTGGTGGTTAGGGGTTTCCCTTGAATGGCCAATAGTGGGGAGTCAGGGTTGGAAGTAAGCTGAGATTCCACTAGTTTATCCAGAATGTGGATTGGACACCATTTGGTAGAGGTAGGATAATATTTAATCTCTACTAGTGGACCAGTTTTGCTTGTTTTGGTATGAGTAATTGACAGAATATAGTGGTCCTGTTTTTTAGTTAGGTGTTTACACTGAAGGCATAACTTAAAGTCGGACGCCTTCTCCACAGAAAATTCTTTAGGTCTCAAGAAACCGTAGAAGGTTTATATATCCAAAAAGAGGAGAATATCCTTATAGACTTGAAAAATAGAATGCTCGCAATAAGGAAATATAGCATGTGCCAATTGATAAAAATTATATAGTTCTTATAGTATCCCACTCACATTTTCATGAACCTGTGTATCACTGGCTCAAGTATAACAGCTTTAGGTGGGATGTGAATATCCTGGTACCTCCACTTGTGGTATTCTTCAATGCTCCCAAAATGTCAAGGGAAAGATAAGCACCAAATTAGAGTAAATTCACAAATTTCTTAGATAAAACAAATCCTATCCTTACATCAGGGCTCGACAAATCCCAGGCGCCAGGTTGCCATGGCGACCAGTAAATTTGTCCTCAGATTTGTGAGCCTTTTCAGCCCCCAAGATGACTGGCTGCCTAAGAACAGAGGCGGGCAGTCGGATTACAAAGGGTTGAGGCAGGCTGCTGACTGAGGGAGGCAGCCGGCCGGTTCATGGAGAGCTGTGAGAGGGAGGCAGACGGCTCATTTGATTCAATTCATCTCTTTGAGGAGATGCTGATTGGCCAGGGCTGTGTTTGAATCATGCTGGCTCTGCCCCTGATCTGTCTCCTTGTCAGTCTCAGCCAATCCTATGGGGAAGCATTGTAATTGGATCAGGCTACCACTTCTGATGATGTCAGCAGACTGTTTGTTTTTCTGAGTCTATCAGCATGCAAAGTTACAGCTTCAAGCTTGCATACAGGGAGGCTTGATGGTGGTTTTAACACTACAGGGTCAAGAATACATGTTTGTGTTCCTGACCCTATAGTGATCCTTTAAGCTGTATACTATACTATTAAGGCAGCTGTTCTCAAACTGTGTGCAAGGGCCCAGCAACATGCACACAGGGGTGCCGCGGAATAGATTTTTCTGGTGATATGATTATAGCACCGGTGAAACATAACTGCTCAACAGGGACCCGGGTGATTGCCGCTGTCATTTAAGACTGTGACCGGGCCCCTGTAATGTCGGCCAGCTTGGAGGAAGTGACAGCCTGTCACTTTCTCCCAGCTGCCTGCAGGGAGACAGTGTGGGAGGGAGAGGTGCATGAAGAGATGTGTGTATATATGTGTGTGAGTGTATGAGTTTGTGAGTGTGTCTGTGTGTGTGTGTGTATATATATATATATATATATAATGTGTGTGCATCTGTGTGTCAGGTTGTGTGTTTTATGTCAGGGTGTATCTGTGCCATGATGTGGGCATGTTTCAATGTTTGTGTGTGTCAGGGTGTATGTGTCGGTGTCTATATGAATTTGTGTGTATGTGTCGGTGGATTTATATAAAGAAAGTTAAAACGGTTAGCGCTAATAATAACAATAGATAAAATAAGATAAAAGGCAGCAACCTGATAGGGGGTCACCCTCTAACCCTCTACAGTAAGAGTATACACAAAAACAGAGAAAAGGCTGCTCCACAAGGAATAGGTAAAACAGGAAAGTTCGGTACAAGTAAAAAACGTTCTGTAAAGGAATTCCAGTTATAGGTGGAGTCTCAACTGGTGTGGTGTCTTCTTTGTTAGCAGTTGTCCATCTCACGATATGAAAGACACAATGGGAAAGGACTAATCGTGCAGAGTGTATAAATAAATAGTAGTGAAGTTAAAATATAAATTACACACTCACATGTCCATGAGCTAGGACCAGCTCTAGTATGATAGGCACACAGCGGATTGCCCTCCGCTTATGGGGGTACTTGTCCTCCTGGGGAGTGCTGGTGTCCAATTCTCATAAAAAGAAATAAAAACAGCCAATAGTGCTCTCCGGTGAGGTAGTTTGCATAAAAGAATAAAATATACTCACAGGTAGAGTGCAGGTCTTACTGCACTCTGTTAATCGCGTGGGTGGTATAATCCCCACTTTAGGATATGCCAGGAACAGTAAATAGAAATAAAATAGTATAAAAAGGTAATATATGTAAAATAATTTATTAGTACAATATATTAAAACCAATAACGCGTTTCGCCATACAGGCTTTATCAAATTGGTGGATTTATATGCATCTGTGTGTTAATGTGCATGAATATCTGTTTAAGTATGAATGTGCATACATCCAAGCAGTCAAACACCAGCACAACATACAAGCAAACTCCTGCAATCTAACACAAATATTACATACAAACACACCCCTGCATTAAAAAAAATACAAACGCACCCCTTCACTCAAACACAAATACTCACACAAATGTACATCGACATTTAAAAGTTAACATTACATTCAGACACACCCCTGAAATCAAATGCAAACATCACATACAAACACACCCCTTTATATAAACACAATAAATGTATACATTCACCCCTTCTAACACCAATACTGTACATTATACTGTAGCGCCAATAAATGCGGCAGCACTGTACAGATATGCAACCCAGACATTTTGACTTGGGGTGCCTTGGAACTTAAAAAGTTTGGGAACCACTGCATTAAGCTTGTAGTGGTTCTGGTGGCTATAGCATCGCTTTAAGAATTGCATATTTCATATTGAAAAGCCTGGCTTCTAACTTTATTTGCTGGCTCCTAGATTCCAAGCAAATTTGTCAAGCCTTGGTTTAAAAAAATGTTTCTTAATATTGCTCATGTGTTCTCTAGTTCTTGTTTTTAAAGGTCTTTTAGTTCTGCCTACGTATTGTAGTTCACACTGACAAGACAGAAGATAGTTCACATTGTTAGTAATAGAATCTACATCATACGTTTTCTCAGTAATTCTAGAGGTAAAATCCATAGTTTTTTTATTTTTGACATTAGTCTCTTTAAAAGCTTTACAATCACAATTATGGAAACCTTTTAATTGGGTGCCAAACAGATCTACATCCTTACATTCTTTTAGGACACAGCTTTTCGTTAGAATTTGTCTAACATTTCTTGCACCTCTATATACCATCCTAGGTCTCACCTATATATTGATGTAAATCTTCATTTTGACTTGGAATGTGCCAGTGTTTGGTTAAAACCTTTTTAAAAACCTAACTTTGAGAATTAAAATCAGATACAAACATAATTTGTTCCTCACTGGGGTTTTCAGTACTTTTATTATTATTATTATTATTATTATTATTATCATTATATGACAGTAATTCACCCCTAGATTTACCTGCTACTTCATCAAATTGGATTTCTATACTTTTTTTTTTTTATTGTGTTCTGTATCAAAAAGCTGTTGTTTTTTTGTTTAAGTGTAAACTGTAAATCACAACTGAGTGGGAGAAAAGGCATGTAATTACACAGTGTACAACAGATGCATGCAATTGTATATGCGTAAGATCCTTCCAAAGATCCTTGTCTTGTATTCTCACTAAGAGTACCAAAATGGCAAGGCTCCTAGAGGCATTATTCGCTTGGGCAGAGGGAAGAGGAGAATACTTGTAAGCAGATATGTCGCTGGAGAGGGAAACTTGCAAGTAATAGACTGTTTAAATTGTTCAGTTGTTTGTATGGCAATGTTTTTATTTTATTTTTTAACCTGGTGCTATACTAGCTTGGACAGCAGTAATAGAATG
>OW240918.1:47440475-47602975 GCA_933207985.1 Pelobates cultripes | reverse complement strand
TGTGATTGTTTAGCCAATTTACTTGCACTGAATTTAAAAAGCTAATCATTCTTTGAGATGTTGTTTTTTTTTTTTTTTTTTTAAATGTGACTGTCAAAAACGATAAGATATTAAACTGCCCTTATTGATGCATGTCAAAATGCAGAGCAAGATACACACACTATACCTGTCTTCATAGAAACATCAACATTTAAACAGTACTGTGAACTGTTGTCTTGAAAATAGAATAGTACATTTTTTTTTAAAAAGAAAAACATTTCCAACTTGTCGTTATTGACCTAAATTTTGCAATTTAATGTTCAGTTCACCACCACTCACTGTTTAGTGAATAATCCTCTCTCTGCCCCCCTCAGCAGAAGCAGAGCGGGTCAAATATTATCCTAATCTGCTTCTGCTTTACATTCTGAGAGCTTCCACTCTCTGCAGGGTGCCACGATTTTACCATATCCATAAGTCCCTATTACAAGCAACCAGCTGCCAGGAGTACAAAGCACAAGCTGCACCTCTCGGGTGCTTTTCTGTGGATAGTGATTAGTCTCCTACATTAAAAAAAAAAAAAAAAGTATTGTTTTCTTTCAGTGGCTTCTGTATTTGTTAAAACACAGTCTTTAGCCTTAAAAAACTTGTTCTTGTTCTTAATTCAGTGTACAGCTGTACAAATGCATATTATCAAGCAGAACATGTATATTAGGTTGAATGAAAACTTAATTTTTATATATATATATATATATATATATATATATATAAAACACATTTAAAATATTTTTTCTTTCACACAATGTGTTCCCATATTTGAGAATTAATGGATACTTCTCTGACACAGTATTGCATATTGAAATGATTTTAGTTTTACATATCCTTAAGGATTCAAATGCAAATCATTATGTCTCAAAGCAATATGTAATATTACATTTTATGCAGTAATAATATATTTTAAGTCTTTAGTGTTTAATTACAATATGGTAGTACTGTGCATTTTCCTAGGCTCCACATTGCTCCCTACCTTTCTTAAAGGGACACTATATAGTCACCTGAACAACTTCAGCTTAATCAGGTTGTTCAGGTGAGAACTAAAGCTCCCTGCCGCCTTTCTCATGTAAATACTGTATTTTCTGGGAAAATACAGTGTTTACTTTGAAAGCTAGGAACACCTTCAGTTGCAGTCACTGCCCCTGATCTGCCTCCTTGTCAGTCTCTGCCCCTGATCTGCCTCCTTGTCAGTCTCAGCCCATCCTATGGGGAAGCACTGTGATTGGATCAGGCTACCACATGTCAGCAGACTGCTTTTTCTTTCCTGAGTCTAACAGCATGCAGATTTACAGCTTTACTGGCTTGAATACAGTAAGATTTTTACTATATTTATGGAGGCATTAGGGGCCCAGGGGGGCTAGATGGTTGTGTTAGCACTATAGGGCCTGGAATACATGTAGTTGCACTAGTGACTATAGTGTCCCTCTTGTGTCAGGGCTTAATATCTTCTCACTAAATATTTCTCAGTAAGCTTCTTTCATTAAAAATAAAAACATGACCGTATTGCTCCCAAGTCTAGACTGAAGTAATATTTATTGCACAGAGAAAATAAAGCTCCTCTCACCCTCACGCAAAAGTAAAACACGCAAATAATAGCCATTGTTAATCAGTAACATAACTTTCCTTGCTGCGGTTGCATGTATTTCCTACCCATCTTTATTCCTCCTCCTCCCACCATTCTTCCTCTCCCCCACTTTTTTTCCTGTCCTGTTTTCACCTTCTGGTTTCTACTGCTTTACTTTTTACACCCAGTATTCTTTGAAAATCATGTCCTGGCCTTTTCTCCACCATCCTCATTTGTCATTCCCTCCACCCACAGCACCGTGACCTTACTTCTGTTCTCCAAATTCAAACATAGTTACATCTCCCAGCCCAAGTCCATGTTCCTCTAGTTATTCTCGTGTCTTTGCTTCATTACATTTAAGTGAATGTTTGCTTGAGATTCACAGAGCAGACTAGAGCATAAAGATAACGTGGAATTTGTGGTTGTATTTATTTAGATTTATTACATATCACTTGTCTTGAGATGCACAATTTCCAATTCTGTGCAAGTATATCTTGTGCTAAATGGACAGTCTGTTCTGGAGATATTAACCAAAATTTCAGTTTACTGAACTGATATATCTTGTTGTGTTCAGTCAGAGAAAGCCGTGAGTTAGAAATATGAGTAAAGGGCAAAGGATTACATAATGCATGTTTTTGCTTACCACCTAAAATGGACACTCCTATCATCTAAAGAATGCATTTGCCTTTGTTGGAAAACATATATTATTTTTTTTTCCCAAGATGCATTTCTTGATCATGAAATTCAAAAATAATTTGCTCTTTAGCTCCTCACCCTTGTATGCCTTTTTGATAGGAAGTGGCACACGGTAGGAAATGTACAGCTTGCTCTATGTTTTCCAGAAACCTCATCTGCACTAGTTTCTTGGAAGTACATCTCTCCCTTGGGTTTTTTTATGGCAGAATGTACAGCAATATTACAAAAAGTGCACAATTAGAAGTAATTAAAATGAGTGCTCAAAACACCTTGAGTATTATCCCCTAAACCACCTCTAAACAATATACAAATAATACATACATAAGGTGGAGCTGAAAGTATAAAATCTGGTATAAATATGTAAAAATAAAAAAATGACAGAAAAATAGTGCAATATTGCCAGAACAGGTTATGTTTTGGTCAATAGGGTTAGGAGTATCACTCACAAGTAGGGAGCCATTCACATCATATGGCTCGGATGGTAAACGTAGATGGACACTTTTAGGATGTCCAGCTCCCTTTTCTCCCTGGTCCTCTGTATGCCTCGACGCTTTCTGTCTCTCAGGAAGTGACGTCTATGTACTTCTCTTGTTTGCTCTCTAGGCGGGAGGTTCCATTTTCGTTCTGTGGACGCAACATGTCTTGCATTCCACGTGCTTAGAAATATTGCAATCATGGAGTGGAAGTGTATAAAGAGTTCCAATTTATAAAAACACATATAAAACAAATATAAATATCTAAAACAAAAGAGTGTAATGTTAGAAAACTTATTCAGAAATGTAATGTAAAAATAGATATCTTAAAAATATATATACCGTATATACTCGAGTATAAGTCGACCCGAATATAAGCAGACGCCCCCAATTTTACCACAAAAACCTGGGAAAACTTATTGACTCGAGTATAAGCCTAGGGTGGGAAATGCAGCAGCTACTGGTAAATTTCTAAATAAAATTAGATCCCAATAAAATTACATTAATTGAATATTTATTTAGAGTGTGTGTATATAATGAATGCAGTGTGTGTGTGTGTGTGTAGAGTGTGTGTATATAATAAATGCAGTGTGTGTGTGTATAATGAATTCAGTGTGTGTGTGTAAACTGGGTGAGGGGGGGCATTTTTATTTACATTTTTAAATTTTAATATTATTATTATATTTTAATATTATTTTATTTTAATATTTGTATTTTTTTATTGAATTGTTTTTTTTGTGAATCCCTGGTGGTCCAGTGGCGGGGCCGGAGCAAGCTGTTACTTACCTTTACAGCAGCTCCGGTCAGCTCCCTTCACCTCCGTGCAGCTCCCCTGTCAGCTCCGTTCTGCTCACAGTGTAAGTCTCGCGGCACGGACACCGCGAGACTTACACTGTGAGCAGAACAGAGCTGACAGGGAGCTGCATGGAGGTGAAGGGAGTTGCTGTAAAGGTAAGTAACAGCTCGCTGCCAGCCCCCAACAGGAGCGCCGGGCTTGTAATGAGCCCGGCGGTCCTGGTCTGTATTATGGCAATGTAAGTTGCCATAATACAGACACTCGTTCAAGTATAAGCCGAGTGGGGGTTTTTCAGCACAAAAAAATGTGCCGAAAAACTCTGCTTATACTAGAGTATATACGGTAATACAAATTGTTGCAATCCAAATAATAGGGGCACATCAAGTATACTAAATATATGTATTTAAAACGTATATATTTAAAACAAGGAGAGTAGTGTTTAAACACAAAGTAGATAATCCAAAAAATATTTGCAGGAGTGGCTATAAACAGTGTTCTGGCAATATTGCAGAATGTACAGCAAGCTATGTGTACACACCTAGACTGCCTGGTGTCTTCTCTTTTATGGGAAAAAAAAATTAGAGCACTCGCACAAGTGAATGAAAGCTCCTGTCAGATTCCATTCACTCGCATGAGTGCTTCTCATTCAGTATTTATTTATTTATTTATTAATTTAGATCCATGTTACAGCAGACGCTGTCCTTAATGTTGCTTTACGTGTCTTATAATGCCCTGTAAACTAAACTTTGGGTGGCCTCGAAGTAGTGAGAGAGAGATCAGTCATTTCCCTGTCTCTACAGATTATTGAACATATTGCTGTCTCTATTTTGACTTATATAGGTGTAAAGGACAGTGCTTATAACCATGACTGATAGGGAGTAAGATGAAGGTGTGGAGTTCTGCATTTAATTTTCACACTATGCATTTTTTTTTTTTGAATATAGGGATAAGAAAATGTAATATTTAAATATTCTGGGAAAACATGGTTCCTGTTTTAACATTGTAAAATATTTCTCCTCCAGAGCTCTATGTCAAAGAATGTACTGACTCCTATGACAATTCCCATCACAAAATCATCTGGGTCACGATTTCGCAATAGCGTGGAAGGACTGAATCAGGAGATTGAGATTATCATCAAGGAAACTGGAGAAAAAGAAGATCAGCTAATGGTAAGTGTACATTTACTATCCATTCCGGATTCATATCTAGATTCTTGCTGAATTTTGCTTACCATTAGTTGGGTTCTATATCCACTTTTCTCAGCCGCACATGAGATCAAGAAGCATTTTTTTTTATATCACCCTCCATACTATGGGTTTACATAGGAGGGTGGGTTGCTCCACTATTCATCTTGAAGCATATATCCTTGTGGTTTCCCAGCATGGAGAATGGTCAGGCCTTCCTGATGTCAATGGGAACATTTCAGTGGGTTTCCTGCATCTGCTCCCTAAGGTAAGGTTTTTTTTATTTTGTTTTGTTTTTGTTTTGATTTAGTTTGGAGCACGAAGTACTGTATGATTTAAAAAATGTTTCTTAATATCTCTAACATTTAGATCATTGTGTTGTGTTTTGGAGATTTGTGTGTTTTTTGTTTTGCGTTTTCTTTTCAAAATGATATAATGCTTAAAGGGAATCTGTTGTGTATTAATATATATATATAAATACATGGTGCATGAAGTTTAGTGTGGTTCAGTGTTGTAAATAAATCATATTTTATACCTCTTAAGTCCCTGCTTATTTATTTGTACTCATTTACCATGGAAGTGAGCTATTAATCCTTTTGGACAACTCTTTGGTGCTGTCACAATAAAAAGGGACACAATTTAAATGTAATTTACTCTAGTGTTTTGCTTTGCATGGCCTCTTCATGTGAAAAGGAGACAGGGATATGAGTAATATCATATTCCACCTCTCTTACCTCTCCTACAGCAACTGGAATTTGATGTAGCCTAAAGCACCTGGAATACATTCCTCGTCCATGATCAATAACCTAAGTGAACACATGGGAGGCTGGGGGAAGATGGAGAGGCATGTGAGGAGCAGTGGTTTGCACAGAGGCAGCATTGGTGTTGGGACACAAGTGTAGATGATGGTGCAGCTAAGAGAGGAGATAGGTGCGAACAAGGTGGGAATGGAACACAAATTAAAGAGTGGGAGAGACACAGTAGCCAAGGAAGACCTAATTGGGTAAGAGAAAGTGGGTGAAAGGTGGGGCACAGAGGAACAAGTAGGGGGAAGACACATACGATAAGGGGAAGGAGACATGCAGTGTGTTAGGGCAAGAAAGGCATAACGTGAGAGAAGATGAAGAGGTACTCATGGATGAAGAAGGAAACCGTGGTTTGGGAGGTAAAATAGATAGTCACACCTGAGAAGGAGACACTAATGAAGAGTGGAAGATCAGGGAAAAAGAGACAGACAGATAGAGATTAGGTTATGGAGACGTAAATGGGGGAGAAAAACAGGAGATAAGAAGCAGTTTGACAAAAACCAGCGGAACTGCAAACATAGCCTTCTTGAGCAGATAAGTTCACAATGGGTGCCAAGTATAATTGGTAGTTAACTGATGGTCAGTGAAATCTAAATTAAAAATGTGTTCAACTTTATTATTTACAGTTATGTATGTTTATATTTTTAATGATGGATTCCCTTTTAGCAAAGGTCGCCTTCTTTAACATCTCATTAGGTATGCTGTGATTTAAAACTGATTTTTTTTTTCTAACCTTCTGCACTGCTGTTGACTTTATTCTTCCACAATTTTTGTTATTGTGACACATTTTCTGTTCCTGGTTAACTTGATTTTTCCCATTATTTATTCATTAATATATTTATTTGGCATTGCAATCTGATTCCTTTGTGTACAGCAATCGTAGGATCTACATACCTCGTAATTAGACACATAGTATCTCCTACGCAGACTCGTGCCATAAATAAACAATTTTGAACAACTAGGATATAGCTATGTTGTATTTTATCATTTCATTATTTTCAATGCCTATGTTATTAAATTAAAATGTATTTACAACTATTGCTTTCTAATACTGCAAATACACATTTTGTGTATAGGAATTGTACACTAAGTCCTTTTGGACTACAGTATTATGTAATCCTTATTTTGATCTCTGCAGAATAATAGGCAACCAATATAAAATGAAAACATATAAGGTATTAAGTAGACTTCAACAGGCACAATTATAATAAAGATTTTATGTCACCATAAAATCTTAAATACTAGTCACAGAATTTGAATAAGTATAAAAAAATATAAAGGTAAAATAGTCCCAAATCTTAACACCCCAAAAATAAAACATTTACACAGTAACGTGAGAATAGTTGGAAATTCACGTTGCTTTTCAAATTTAAAGCCAAAGTAGCTGATTGGAAGCATAGTTGGCCTGGAGAATTTTTCCAAATCGACTATTATTACCTTACATTTAAATTAACTTTGAATTCCCACTAATTCTAAATTTATTGAATAGCCCTGCAAGTGTAGTTGACTACAAACTTTGGTTATATATATTTTTATTTTTTTTATTTTAAATTCTTTATATTTGTTGTGCATGTTAATAGCAAAGTTTGCACAATATACACTGGATAGGTGGTACAGGATTAGCTTATCAAAGATGGTAAGTGTACATATTTAACAGCACATTTTTTATATAAAGCAGGATGAGAGACAAGAGTAACATAGTGAAGATTGGAGTAATCAGTATAGTAGAAGGTAGGCAGGTAATATGCACTAATGGTAAGTGGACAGGTAATAACTGTAGAGGGAAACGGGTAACTAATTTACTAATAGGGCCCCTCCAAACAGACGGTAGGAATAGGTGAGGTCGGTAGGTTTATTGCTGGTAATCGCTCACAACAGGTAATCAGTGACACATCGTTACGGTCAGTCCATGCCCCTCTAGGGCCCAGAACAGTCCCTCTATGGAGGTCCCGGCCGTAGGCTCAGGTTTTCCCAGGTAGAGTTGTACAGCCACAGTGTGGAAATCAGGTGAGTCTCATGTAGGCATCAGGCATTCCCTCGGGGGGCTGTAAAGCCCAGCTTGCTCAATGCTAAAGGTATCGGCTCCACGCTGTGCAGCCGTGCACCACTCAGGCCCAGACGCATTGAAAGTTGTCCTCCTCGTGCACAGTCACTGTTCGCAGGATTGCAGCGCCAGTTCTCCCAAGGACAGTTTGAGCCTTGCCCTGAGTAACTCATTGCAGGTTTGCAACTGTGTCTCCGGAGGGGTCAGAGTGACACGTGGCATCCACCATCTTGTACATGCTTGAATGCCAGCTGCGTGTTCAGCAGGTACACCGCGTGCACTCAGCAATGAGGGCAGCCTCTAGAGGGTAGACCAGGATCAACAGTGTTGGTCCAGGGGCAGGGGACGGGGCATCACACAGCAGCGCAGGTCAGGGGCGGAGATCGTCCACTTCTCCATTCCCCCGGACTCACCAAGCCTGCTCACGGTGCTTCAGAAACGTAGACCTCCGGGGACATCAAACACACTCCAAAGTAATCCTGATGGGTTCAGGAGCATCCTAGATTTAGTAGGGGTCAGCAAGGATATTATATTTCTCGTTAAAATTGTTTTTTATGAAAGTATATGCCAGAGCCCATACAAGATGCGTGCGTCCAGCATGGCAGGCAGGCAGGCAGGCCCCGCCCTTTGATTATATTTTTAATGCTGAAATCTGACTTTAAAAGAATTTGCTTTTGTGTGTTTCTTCCTTCAATTTTTATTTAAATAAATAGTATATTTGATAAGTGCATTTCTTTGCTATATAATTTATCATATTTATTTGTTTTGTCTTTGTAGCCACAAGATATTCCTGATGGACACCGTGCTCCTCCACCTCTGGCCTTGCGTAGTATAGACACTCAGACACCAGGAGTAAATGATCGCGGAAGCAACAACAGCAGTCGCGCTCAGTCTATTTCACCAGCCTCCTTCATTACAATCTCAAATGAGTTCTGCGAAGAAAGCCCTTGCGCTGTGGATGACACTCATACAGATCCTCGAGACAAAGGTACACTCACCTGTTGTGTCATACACTTTATATGTACTCTTCTTTAGAGATTGTAAGTTCGACCTTATCAACCTATTGTTCATGTCAAAATTTGTAATTTTATTTATTGTTAAAGTTCCGTGAAAGAGACACAAGATATGCTTCTGCAAAATAGTTGAGTAAAAGTCCACTATTTCAACCAAATGGTCACAAAGAGATTGGTGCAGCACAGTATTTTGCCGCACACCCACACAAGGCTTCCAATGCTATTGCATAGGAAAGCATTGTATTGGCTTAAATCATCTTGATCTTGATGTTCTCCGCCAATGAGGCTGAACAGAATGTTGGAGACCAGTTCTGTGAGAGACAAATTAATTTTTAAATCGCCTTTTTAACCAAGGCAGCAGGAGCCCGGTCACCTAAACGATGAGCAGGGCAGTATAGCGTTAGGAATACATATTTGTATTCCTAACACTATAGTGTTTCTTAAATTATATTGTAATGCACTGAAAAATAGGATGTTACTAAATAAATGCCAGTAATAATATTCCTTTTGGGAATGTGTGACATAAAAGTCTAAGTCATTTAGTTAAAGTGAAAGTATGGGGTAAAAATAACCCCCATCTTTTTAAATGCATTATAAAGATAATAGAAAATAAAGAAGATGCATGTCTGGAAGATTTCCTTTCATGCATATATTAAGTGCTTCATCTGCAGTCAGAACCCTCCATCATTATGTAGACACTCTTATCCCATACACTCCTGCAGACCACTTAGGATGTGTAACTGCCCTGTAAACTGATAGCAGACATACCCCATGTGATTCATCCTTTAGCAGCTATTAATCCAATGCGGGACAGTTTTCTCACAGCTGCTCCATTCCATGATATTATCCGAATTGATATTGATCTTGGGTCTAGTGATAAACATTAGACATGTTAAATGTCACCATACTGTACGTGATAATGCCAAACAAAAGCATTTGAATATCAAGATCTTACAGTTAGGGATGTAATGCCTCTAGTTGCTTGTGCAAATGTAAATACTGTCTTTTCTACATTAAGATATTGTAGTGTTGGTGTTTAGAGTATCTCTGTCAGACAAACTGATAGCATCCAAAGCTCTATGCATCATTTTTAGTGACACAATATTATAAAACAGATTATAAGCACCATATCAACTGATGCTCATTGCAATAAGAAAGTATCTCTGCAAATATGAGTGTATAACTAAACCAACAAGCAAAAATCTCTAGAGTTATTAAACTACCCCTTCTCCATGGGAAGGCAAAGAAGCATTTTTACTTACTCCTTGGCTGCCCCAATCCTAATTTGTATGTATAGAAGCGTGTTCACGCAGTGCGAGTTCCCACCTCCTCTCCCCTGTTCTTAGAAAGCGCCCAAGCTGGATTGATCTGATAAATATATTGATGAATCCATTGGGTGGGAATTCTAAAGGCACTATTTTGTACCAGAGTAGTAATCACAAAGAAATACTTCTGCAAGTACCATCAATGGCAAGAGAAGTGTAGTGAAGTAAAAGTTGTATATCCGTATTTGGCTAGCCCTTTTCTGTCTCATTTTGTTTCGGAAGATACACACATACCGTATTAAGTTACTATTACATTCTTGACCTAGTAAGTTGTGGTTGCTGAAGTCGGTTTTCTTTTCACTATTTTGTCATGTTTCATTTGTTTTTGTTTTAAAACTTGGGGGCTTATAGTGACAGCTGATAACATTTTTGTTTTTATGTTTCAACCACCCTACTGTAGGGCTGATTAATAGAGCAGTGATTTATTTTGTTAAATGCAGAGAATGGAAACCACTCCCCTCTACCTAAATATGCCACTTCTCCAAAGCCAAACAACAGCTACATGTTCAAACGAGAACCTCCAGAAGGTTGTGAGAGAGTAAAAGTGTTTGAGGAAAGCTCGTAAGTATAAACATTTACATACATTTTTTTATTTTATACAAATAATGTCTTATACTTAACATGGTATTTAGAATTTAAGGCTGTCCGCTCTAGCTAAATCATTTAAATAATATCAAAGGAGTTGATATCTTATATTCAGTTTTGATATGTCATGGTTTTTTATTTATTTTTTTGTTTTGTTTTTTTTTGTAATTGTACTTTAAAGAGTTACTCCAACCAAAAATGGTGTTTTATTGAAACACTGTTTTTGGTCAAGAAACTTTTGCTGGCATGTCTCCCCTCTCCAAAAAGAAAGAGAGCGAATACACTGCAATGCCACGAGTTTTCATTGCAGCCCAATCCATCCCTGGTAATGTCAAACGGCGAGGGGGGCCATGGTGCATTGGTCATCTGTCACCAGCATATGTGACCTGACAACAGATGCCAAATATGCACAGAGTTTACATTAGCCAGCCCATAACTGCCTGGGATGGATTTACACCTTGGGCAGCAATGTGCTTTGACTGTGCAACGTTTCTAAATCGCAAATCGCAAAACCTGACAACAGATGCCAAATATGCACAGAGTTTACATTAGCCAGCCCATAACTGCCTGGGATGGATTTACACCTTGGGCAGCAATGTGCTTTGACTGTGCAACGTTTCTAAATCGCAAATCTGCACATACAGACTTCAAGTATCAATTTGAGTAATTAGAAAAGAACTGCAATTTATAGAAGTATAATGAAAGGCCAACCTTCGTCTTTTCAAAACTTTATTTTGTAAAGCATTGTAGACAAGATATTTCAGTGTAACGATTCATTCGATACACATCTGGTTTTCATTATAAGAAATCTTAATTTTAAGTTGATGTAGGTTGATGACCAAATGTAACATTCGATTGATACTCTCTAGTATACAATATGATTGTGTATGTAACCAGAATTAGATAATCATGCTTGCCAATATTTAGTTTAGGACAGAATGTTTATTTGCTTTGCATAGTACTGACAAACGTAATCATGAACTCACTTTTTGTCCTTGCTATGATCACAGATACATTAAAATATATATATTCAATAATGCACTGTTGTTCATCACTTACATATCCTGACTCAAACCTTGAGAAAATCTCCCTCAGGTACAGCAGCTATGAGAGATTGTTTCCACAATTTGTTTTCCCAGAATGCATTGCGGAATGTAAAAATGAGTACAGACAGCTATGACTTTCTCCATTTCCTGGCTGCCCTAGGAATAACATTAGCATAAAAAGCTGTGCTTTCAAATAGATAAGGAACCTGCAGAAAATGTAAGTTGGAAATCTGCTAGCTATTTGTGCTTCTTTGCATATCTATGTGAAAGCACAATCTTTCATAGCCTCTGTGTCTGAAGCAGACTTTTCCTAAGATATTTTTTTTTTAATCCTTTTTTTTTTTTTTTTTTTAAATCTTACTACGTCTTCAACAATGCATATAAATAGAGATTTGAGCATATGAACATCAACAAAGGTAGCTGTGTAGTCGAGATTCCTTGACAAGGAAACATAGACTTATTCTACAGAAGCTATAACTTGTACATAGAAACATAGAATGTGACGGCAGATAAGAACCATTCGGCCCATCTAGTCCAGGGCCGGTGCTACCTGTAGGGCGACCTAGGCAACCGCCTAGGGTGCACCTTAGCAGGGGGCGCCGGATCCCTGCACCAGGAATCACCGGTGCGGCTCCTCATGCTGCGCCGCCTGAGTGAGCACTTCCCTTCAGTCCGCCGGCGGCCGGGTACAGGAAACACAAGTTCCTGTCCCGCGTTCCGTGCCGCCCGGCCACGCTACATAGACAGGAGGGAAGAGGAGGGTAAGGACCACCAGGGGAGGGGGGTATGGACCACCAGGGGAGGGAGGGTAAGGACCACTGGGGGAGGAGAGGGATGGGGGGAGTAAGGACCAGTGGGGGGGTGGGGGGGGGAAGGACCACTGAGGGGGGTAAGGGCCACTGAGGGAGGAGGGGGGAGGACCAGTGGGGGGGTGGGGGGGGGAAGGACCACTGAGGGGGGTAAGGACCACTGAGGGAGGAGGGGGGAGGTCCACTAAGGGGTTTGGGAGAGGGAGGACCACTAAGGGGGGAAAGGACCACCAAAGGGGGGTAAGTAGGGAGGACCACTAAGGAGAGGGGAGGAGGGTAAGGACCACTAAAGGGGGGTTGGGGGAGAAAGAGGATAATGACCACTGAGGGGGTGAGATTACCACTAAGGGGGTGGGAGGAGGAGGGGAATGTCTACAAAGGGGTTTGGGAGAGGGAGGACCACTAAGGGGAGGGATGGAGGACCACTAAGGGGGAGAGCGGGGAGTGAGAAGACCACCAAGGGGGGATTACAGGGGGCCAAGGGAGAGCACTAAGGGACAGAAGGGGAGAACACGGAGGGAAGGGTAAATCAATAATTGACAGGAGGGGAGAGCACTATGAAAAAAATAAAGAGCTGCTCCCCTCTCAGTCCCTATCCTACTCCACAAACCCTCTCTTTTACACTACACACATACACAATGCACCCCTCCCACACACACACACACACAGAAGCATACAATGCATCCCTTACGTTCACACAAACACTCATTCTCTTACACACAGAAACAAAATGCATCTCTTACACAATCAATGCACCCCTTACGGACACACACTGCATTCAATTAAATACACAGAAACACACCTTGCACCCCTTACACACACACACACACACACACACACACACACACACACACACACACAGAAACATACAATGCATTCCTTACACGCAAACACACACTGCATCCCCTATAAACACACTACATCCCTTACAGAAATTGGTATCCCTATACACTACATTCTATAAGAACACACACACACATTGCATCCTCTACAATAACACATAAAACATCCCCTACACACATACACTCCACTTCCTGTGAGAGAACTCATGGGTGGGCCATGTAGCTGGATTTATGGGTGGGCATTGTAGGCATATTCGCGGTCAAGCCCTGGGGGCTCAGACCTTAAACTGTGTAAGGGGCCCTAAAAAATGGAGCTGCTTCCTATTCGTTAATTGTTGTGAGCACTGTTAAAAACAGTCTCCAGAGAGCCTCTTCTACACCAGACCTGTGGAGCCAGACAGAGCCCATCATTAGCCTCATCTGGTGGTAAGTAGGCAATCCAATATATTATTAGTGGCACTAATCTCTAATTTACCTCACATTAAATGGATACTATAGTCACCAGAAGCACTACAGCATAATGTAGTGGTTCTGGTGTCTATAGCCTGTGCCTGTAGGCTTTTTAATGTAAACACACTGTCTTTTCAGATAAAAGACACTTTGTGAAGACTGGCGTTAGCCCATATGGCAGAGCATATGGGCGGGGAGTTGTGATGTCACATGGTGGGCAGGACATATGGGGGGGGGGGGCAAAAAAATTTTATGCCTAGGGCGGCAAAAATCCTTGCACCGGCCCTGATCTAGTCTGCCCAATTTTCTAAATACGCTCATTAGTCCTTGACCTTATCTTATAGCTAGGATAGCCTTATGCCTATCCCACACAATACGTGGTCCTTTGATGTGTTGCAGAGGTCTGCAATTTATGTTTAAGCTCCCTTTCCAGCATAGTCCTATTTAAACAAAAATACTGTATATACTCCCCCCCTCCCCCATGGCTTATACTCGAGTCACTGTCTGTATTATGGCAAATTACATTGCTATAATACAGACCAGGACTGCCGGGCTCATTACAAGCCCAGCGGTCCTGTTGGGGGGCCGGAGCAAGCTGTTACTTACTTTTGTAGCAGCTCCCCCGTTCAGCTCACAGTGTAAGTCTCGCGAGACCCGCAGCCGTCAGAGCGTTGCCATGGGTTACCGTGGCAACTCTCCGCGCGGCACGCAGACTGCGAGACTTACACTGGGAGCTGACCAGAGCTGCTACAAAGGTAAGTAACAGCTTGCTCCCGCCCCCCCTCCTCCTGCACAGCCCACAGACACACACATACACACTACACACACACTCATACAAACACACACTCTGCATTATACACACACACTCACTCTGCATTATACACTCACTCTGCATTATACACACACTCCATTCATTATATACAAACACACACAGTCTGCATTCATTATATACACACACTCTAAATAAATATTCAATTATTGTAATTTTATTGGGATCTAATTTTATTTAGAAATTTACCAGTAGCTGCTGCATTTCCCACCCTAGGCTTATACTCAAGTCAATAAGTTTTCCCATTTTTTTGTGCTAAAATTGGGTGTCTCGGCTTATATTCGGGTCGACTTCTACTCGAGTATATAAGGTAGGTTTAGTGGGGGTAAAAAACGGGTGTCTGAGACCTTTATGTATTGAGTGTCACCAATTTTTGACTAACTCAAGCCATGGGTAAGTGGTAACTCACAGAGAGCTTGAAAGATCATTTACATTATACCCATTCTCCTCACTCAGTGTTTTTATTTAAATATGGAGAAGTTGGACTAATTATTAACCCTGTCTGAAAATAATTAAAGTGAGAATTCAAAGTGAATTTCTCATTTTAGCCCACAGCACATGAGCTGACAGCATAGCTGACTTAGAGAATCTTTTCAATATTTTAACCTTAAATTTAAAATTCACAGTGAATAACTGAGTGCTGAACAGGATTTTCTTTTAGATCTTTTGGTAATTGATTGTAGAAATAACTTCCTGTGACAGAGAATATGCATTTCGAACCTATGATTTCTTATTCAACATGTTGAATGCTGCATGAGTTGTTCTTTCTTTTCGCTTTGTTTCTTGAGTATCCAAGTTGTTTAAAAAAAATAAAGGTTTGTGCACATAAATAAATATATATTTCTTCTCACAGGCCAAAACCGCTTCATGAAATCCCACCTTTCTACTGTCCTGATAAGAACAAAGTGAATTTCATTCCAAAAAGCGGCTCTGCTTTCTGTTTGGTCAGCATTCTCAAGCCTCTCTTGCCAAATCAGGAAATTACCTTTAAGAGCTCCAGCCATACCCTAACCGTTCCCTCTAGTATCCCTCAGTCACTGGTTCAGAATTTCAGCATGGCGTCATTATCAGCGAGCCTTGAACAGGAGCGTAATACCCGTGGGACCAATACATTTTGTTCCCCAATGTCTCTGCTGCACCCGTCAGGACAAATTGATGAAGAAGAGGATTAGAAGCCAGTGTGCTATTCACTAGAAAGAGAACTGTAATTCTCTTACCATATGGAGATTCTTCATATGCAGTACTGAAATAAGCTGTTTTAACTTTTGGACATATTCTTGAGTAAAATGGACAGAATGCAAGAAACGTTGTTGGTGTTAACTGCAGTTAACTCTTGTTCTGTTATTGGAAAGGGTTTTCTTTCAGTTCTTTGTTCGCAAGCTTTTTGTTATCCTTTGTTTTTATAATTACCTCTGCCTTTACTGGTCCTCATTGCACTGGCAATGTCAACGAACTGGGTGAAATGCTGCACTAGTGTTTTAATACTAACAAAAAAAGGCTCATTGGCTGTTTTAATTGCTTACTTTGAGGCTTTGCTCCTGTATGTTTCAGCCACTGTGATCACTGTTTCATGAGAGAAATAAGATTTTCAACTGGTTATGTAAAAACACAAAACAAAAAATCGTATGTAAAAACAACCTCTTACCAGAAGATATATATAAGCAGAATCATGTAGCCGTGATGTAGAAGTATAATTTTTTTTTTGTTTTTTTTTCCTCGTACAAATTGGGAATATTCTGCAAAAGTGGAAAATTTTCTAACTAGTTATTGTATTGTGTTCTCAGCTTGCTTCCATCAATTGGAGAGACAAATAGCTTTTTCATTTAACCTTCTGTTCACCCTTTGGTACTTAAAGGGTTAAAGTTTGGTGACCTAATGAGGGATTTGTAAATAAGGTAAGTTGTTAGGGGGTTTAGCAAACTTATTTGTCCCATGTCATGCATATGCATCTTGTAATACAAAAATGGTTACAGAAAGTCATCATCTGACCTTATTGCATACCATGCATTTGTATTTTTTTTTTTTTTATAGAGTTTCAGTCTCTAATCAAAGAGTTAGCTGTTCCTCTGTTATAACCTCTCACAAGGACTAGATAATGCCTAATAATTATTGTAGCCCACATTGTGATTGCTCTGACAGTGTAAATGCTATTTGAATCATTCAGAAAGATAAAATCCCATTCATTAATTAGACAATGTATCTGCGTAACCTTCTCAGTTCTTCTAATTCTGCCAAGGAATGAAAATGTAAATAAGTGTGTTGCACCGTTACGTGCTGCTGAGACAATGTACATGTTTATAAAGTGTGTTTGGCAGAACTGCTTAGCCATTCCCTGGACATTGTACGTTTTTACTTCTTTTTCAAAATATTGAAAAATCATCTGCAGCGGTGTGGATGTATGTGCCATAGACATGTGTCATGATGTGTTGTTATTAATATAAAAGGAGACCTATCTTCACATTAGTAAAAGATAAAGATGTTTATTGAGTAGTGTTATTGCAAAGAAGCGTGTTGGGCTACAGCTGTAGGACTTTAGAACACTGTATGCATTTACTACCCATGCAGACAGTCTCTTTAATCCGCATATTAATGAGAATGCAAACTATGGCTGGTACTGTTATATCTTTAATTCTGCTCAAAGTACCTAGAGAAGCAAAATGTCTACTGAAGTGTGGCCTTCATGCCAGTTATTATGAATGTCTTGTTTGTGAATTACCTTTAATTATCTAAGTAATCCAATTCCAAAGACAGTCTTGGTGCAGTGATGTTTGTAAACTACATCCTTAAGACTGTTCATAGGCTGTAAATCAGTGCAGCCATTATATAAGGTTTATGTTACAGATTCCTACCTTCTTCAATGGCCATTTGGAAGCAAACTTCTTAAGCTAAATGGTTGTGATATCCGTTTCAAGCAGCACTATTTTGTCTAATCCCCCCCATTGGCTGGTTTTAGACACGGTCCATCGAAAATTTTATTTCTATAGCAATAACTCTTGTTTCAAGAGTTGAGTGTACTGTGCACCAGCCTTTAGTGTAAACTTTGTCAGAACCTGTTATCACTGCAGCCCAAAAGAAAGAGAAAATAATCTGTTTTGTGGGTAGGTCATTCTGTACCTAACATGGTGAAATGTGAATATCAGACTTGTTAATTTAATAAACCTTTTAAATGAAGAACTGTCGTTTGCCGATTCTATTTAAAGGGCTACTACTAATGCAATCTATACAATGTTTGACACAAGATTATTATGGAAGGGCTAATTAATAATGTCCTTTGCAATTTCAGTATAGACTAGTATCTATATCACTAGCTGCTAATATAACCGTCATTATCCAGATACTGAAGTAATCACCACCAAAATGTGAGATTAGATTAAAGGCCGACATAATCATATAGTGAACCATTAAATCCACTGACACATTGTTTTGGAGCACAGTTATATTTCAGTTTCATGTCTAAATGGTCAAGTAGACATCATGTCTTCACAACAATGGCTACTTATCCAGCACCCCTTTATCCCACCTGGTCTACAACAAATGTTTTACTATTAAATCCCTATATATCTAAGGAATATAAATGTGTTGTCCTGTAAAGGTTATTCAGTGCCAGGGAAAAAGAAGCGCCCACAATGTATTAATGGGAAAGGATCTACAGAAATTATGTCTTATTGTTTTTACTGATAAAACCTGTGATGTGACCATCAGTAATTACAAGCACCACCTTCTCATCCAAACAATTACTACTCTGTGAGCTTAGAAAAATCTAGAGTAAGTGTAAATTGATGGCAGACAAGATTTGTATATAAGTAGAGGCACTGAATAATTTAGAAAGGGGTACAGATAATAGTAACTTCTGTTTGGATTAGCACAGTTCAGCTTCCCTATACATAATGCATTGGCAGTTATTTTAAAAGGACCACTATAGGCACCCAGACTACTTCAGCTTAATGAAGTGGTCTGGGTGCCAGGTCCAGCCAGGGTTAACCCTTTTTTCTTTAGGGTTAATTCAGCCGCTAGAGGCGCTTGCGTTCTTCTCACTGTGATTTTCACAGTGAGAAGACGCCAGCGTCCATAGGAAAGCATTGTGAATGCTTTCCTATGAGACTTGCTGAATGCGCACGCGGCTCTTGCTCCCCACCCGGCGCTGGAGAGCGCCCCGCCCGGCGCTGGAGAAAGAGGTAAGTTTAACCCCTTCCTCACCCTAGAGCCCGGCGGGAAGGGTACCCTGAGGGTGGGGGCACCCTCAGGGCACTATAGTGCCAGGAAAACAAGTGTTTTCCTGACACTATAGTGATCCTTTAACCTGCCTGGTTTGTCAGGATAACTGATTCGCAGGCAACCATTCAAGATGACATCACAAGGATGTTTCTGCAGTATGGAAGCTCACACTTCCTCTTGAATGATCAGTAAGCTGTCAGCCTGATTGCCAGCTGGAGTGTTCCTAAATTAATTAACCCCTTAACGACCTAGGACGGCTCAGGACTGTCATCAGCATTTTTGCATTGCCGACCGATGACGGTCCTGAACCGTTCTAACAGTCTTATGTACTTACCCGATCACCGTCGTTCCCCCGGCGGCGATCGGCGGTGCTCCCGGTGTGGGGAGACTGCTTGCAGCCCAGACAGTCTCCCCATGGCAGATTAGGACCCCTGTGGCCATGTGATCGCTCAACAGAGCGATCACATGGTCACAATAGGTGTCCTAGTGTCTGCCTGCAGGGGGATTGCCTGTGCTGACAGGCAGTCTCCCTGCTAGTGTAAAAAAATAAAGGTTAATATTAATAAATAAAAATATTATATATGATATATAGACATATATTATATCTATAGATGTCTATATATCATATATATAATGTCATACTAAGTGTATTTTTATATTAATATATACATATATTAATATACAAACACACTTATAATTAAATTACACACGTGTATATATATATATATATATATAATTATATATATATTATAAAACAAACAATAAGTAAATTAAATTAAAAAAATTACAAATAAAAATTTTAAAAAATATATCTATATGAAATTTTATTCTAACTGTATTTTGGTATTAAAATATATATATTTATATCAAAATACACTTAGAATGAAGTTTTATATATATCTATGTGTATATAAAAATAATACGAAATATACATATGTCCATATACAAAATTATATAAATAATTATATAAATATACACGTAGACTTCAAATATATAAATATGCATATATATTTAAATTCTACGTGCGTATTTATGTAATATAGTTAAATAATTAAGTAATTTTATTAATTGCAATTTGAGGGACCTGCCTGCCAACCCAGGCCAAAATTCCAGAGAATTTAATTTGCTAGCACTGTGTTTAACCCTGTAACTTTCTATGACACCCTAAAACCTGTACATGAAGGGGTACTGTTTTACTCGGGAGACTTCGCTGAACACAAATATTAGTGATTCAAAATTTCATCATATTTTTTTCAATTAAATTACATGAGATTATATAAATAATGGTATGTAAAGAAAGCCTTTTTTGTCCTGGAAAAAACAATATATAATTTGCATGGGAATAGTAAATGAGAGAGTGGAAAATTACAGCTAATTACAGCGTTTTAATTGTGTTTCTTTAAAGGGGCACTGTTACTTGCCAGGATTTTAAATATTAATTTTACTTATCTATATATTTAACAATTGTGTATTTGTGAGGTGTAGAAAATAACATTTAGAAATTAACACACTATTCTGCAACTGTGGCCCATTTATCTTGACTCCCTATCATTGTTATAAGCTTACAGGTGCCACTTATTTAAGTGGCTACTGTGGTCTAAAATATTAGAGATGTGCACGGGCAAATAATTTGGTTCGGCACTTCCGAAATGCGGGACTTCGGCAATTCCCTAACCCTACTAGGGTTAGGGGAAGGTTGGGGTAAGGGCTAAGAGTAGGGTTAGAGGAATGTTGTGGTTAGGGGTAGGGTTAGAGGAAGGTAGGGGTAAGGGTTAGCGTTAAGGGTGGGGTTAGATTCCTGTCATCATTCCCTTAATTTTCCCTCCCTCTCCTGTTTTGCCACTTTTCAGAAATCTGAAGCAATTCCGAAATTCTGCAATTTGGGACTTCGGCAATTCGGTTCAGCACTTCCGAAATTCGTCACTTCAGCAATTCGAATTTAAATTCGGACCGAAACGAATTGCACATGTCTATAAAATATATAGGACGTACCAAAAGACCACTACATGTCAGGATTAGTGAACATATCCATAACATACAAAAAGGGTTTGAGAAACACAGTGTCTCCCATCATTTTTTTAACTGCATGCAACCAAGACCCTTTTTATTTATGGGAGTAAAAAAAGTAGAAAATAATTGGAGAGGTGTCGATTTTACCCAAAATCCCAAATGGTCTGATCACTGATTTTGAATTATGCCATTTTTTATAACCAAATACAATTAAAGATTAGTTTGTTTATATCACCTATATTACTCTTACTATTTTATATTCTATTTAAGTATTATTTATATTTTATTCTTACACATATTATTAGTGAATAGATATTTAACTTAACATATAGATCTAATCACTTTCTATTTTTCTTATGTATCATTGCTCATAACACTTTAAAGAATTTACATTATTATATGGTCCTACTAATTGTTACTAATTATATATGATATATGCTATGTATAAATATTACTATGCACTTACTCGTCTTTCCCTGAAAAGCACAATTAAGATTATAAATTAGAATTGTTTATATTTTTTATGGTTTAAAATATATTTTCCTTTTCTTTCATGTCATCTGATAACGTTAAAAAAGACCTGTCTTTATAATTTGGTCGTTTGGAAACATCTCTTATATGGACTTCATAATAGGATCCATTCAGAAAAATGTCTATTTGTACAAGAATTATAGAAAGATCAAAGACTTGGGAGTAAAAAATAACTATTTATCTTTCAATCTATTTGCTGGTGTTGTTCTGGAAAAGTTGTACACTCTGGTGTTTAGCTGCTATTTATTAATACACTTATCTGAATATTTCTTCAACCAATTTTATTCAATATAAAGCACTAGTACCCATTACCTTCACAATTATAAATTATACCTGCATCATTTACATGTCAAGAAAAAAAGACAAGTTAACAACTTTAAACTCCCAATACAACCTATATTAAAATTATAAATTCATTATTTGGGGTAAGATCATTTCAGCACTGAAGACCTAAAGCATGTTGTAGTTTTCAATAATTACTTGTGATATTTGGCAAGTTGGATGTATACAAACATAAGGGCGACTTGCTCTGACAATCGCAGGTAACGTGTACATACATAAAGCAAACCTTTTATAGTGTCTTGGAGTTGCTATGGCAATTCGTTTAAAATGTGCTTTTGTCTTTACATATATCCAGTTCGAGGCTAAACACTAATGGGTGATCTTGATCAGGGGAAGTGGTGGGTTCCATTTAGATGTAAAAAGGGTGTGCACATCTATTGGACTTTGTTATTAACAGTGCTTAATGGCTTCTTTTTAAAGATAAAATCCTTCTAGATGATCATGTATATAGTTCTTCATTCACAATTAGATTCTCTTCTTAATAGAATGTGGTGTATGGACATGCACCGTACTTGTATTCCCGATGGACCAACAGGGCCACTTTAAAGTATAGAAATAATTTTGAGCACACATCCTACTCCAGCTGGAGCTATTGGCTGTCCCTGCGGAGCTTTCGTTAAATGAAGGTAAACAAGACTAATGGTCTGATTCTGGCAACTACATCCAGCTAAGAGTGTCACAGTGAGACGGTCAGTGAGATCACCCCTGGTTATTTTTGACATTGTATTCAGTTACACTATGAGCTAATACACAGCAGTATTGATTGTAGACTGTGTTGCATGCTGCTATGTTAGGTTGTGGCCATTTCTGGGATGGCCATAATATATCATTACTGGGTTTTCATTTTCTCATAACCCTGTGCTATTTTTAACGTGGGGGAGGGGTTAGCTTGTTTTTAATAGGCAGATTTTACAAATTTACTGCAGCATTTGTGCAATAATAGTAACGGTCTTATGAACACCAAGTACAGTTTCTGTACTTATGGACTGCAGGGACTTCTGTTTGGACGCTTTGACCTTCAAAGCCATTTCACTTTGTTACATGTCTAAGGACTTGGAGAGTTGCTTCTGGAAATAATTAGGCGGAGAGTATGTTAGATTACAGGGGATTAAAGGGACAGTGTAGGCACCCAGACCACTTCATCTAATTGAAATAGTCTGGGTGCTGTGACCCTTTTACACTTAGTGCTGCAATGCTAAAAATTGCAGTTCCAGAGAACTGCAATGTTTACATTGCAGCTCTAAATCTGCCCCCAGTGGCTGTCTGGGGGTCAGATTTTCCCCATAAGAAAGCATTGCATAATGCTTTCCTATGGAAGGTCTAATGCTCGCGCGGCCATTGCTGCTCATGCGCATTAGGTCTCCCCCGCCAGTTGACGTCGGCGTGGATGGAGCCTGACCCAGCACCGAGGGACATCAGCGCTGGATTCAGGTAAGTGGCTGAAGGGGTTTTAACCCCATCAGCCCAAGGAGACAGGGGCGCAAGCTAGGGGTTTACCTATTAACCCTATAGCGCCAGGAAAACTGATGTTTTCCTGGCACTCTAGGATCCCTTTAACACAATTTGAACATAATATGATTTAGCTATATGTCCAACTTCACTTGGCGTGTTAATTTGTCCTAACAAATTAGAGAAACATTTTCAAATTAGTTATGAATGTTTAATTGAATCTAGACAAAATGTGTAGTAAATACGTTTTGTATTTTGTAGTGCCATATCATACCAAATTCCTGGTTAGGAAGTGCCTCTGCTTTGGATTTTGGAGGCTGAAACCTTGAGAAATTTGAGGATTTCAGAACCAAAACTGCAAATAAAGACCTTCTGTTTGGGAAGGAGGGATAGGTATGAACAGAATCTATAACACTATTCTTTCAGATGAAAATCTGAAAAAGATATATACAGTTTGCTTGAACTAGAAAGATACTATTTTCTAGTGGGACTGGACAGGAATAGACATTTGAAGTGAAACAGAGGACTTCGAGTAAGCGTTTTTCTTGGCTTGCTTGATTTTATAAGGAACATATTGATTTTCGCTTTAGGTTACTTACATGATCAAATGCTTTGGCCTCTCCACATGGCCGCTCAACCCTCTTGGGGGAATACTTCTCCTACCTGTCCATACCCAAGTATTATAGCCGGCTGGTGTTAAACATTATGACCTGCCAATGAAAAGCTAGGACTCTTACAAATTCTATAATCTATAAACTAGCATATATGTAAATTCTTCAGCTTCAAAGATGTGGTCATCCCTCTTTATGTCATTGGGGATTCAAAGAGGAGAAGCAAGGAAGAGGCAGACTTCGAGGTATGGTTTGATGGTAGGACACCATCTAGTAAAAATCCATGAAATCGTTGCAGTCTAACAAAGATGAAAAAACTGATTTTGTACAATTTATGTATGTTACTTGCAAAGTTAAATTTTAAAATATGTACAGTTCTATTTTTTATGAATATTTTAAGAAGATCGTTCATTACAATGTTATGCAGAACCTCAAAATGTACATCATAACATGTGATGCCTTCATCCTCTGGGAAAAGATGTTCAAAGTTGTTTAAAAAATAAAAATTAAGAAAAGCTTGACAATGTTTCTATCACTCGATGTTAAAAGCCAGATCTATATTTGTTACAGAAACGGATGGCAGTATATGCACTCAGCCAGGAATTCTAAGGAAAAAAAGTCATTCTTTTTTTTTTTAAGCCAAAAGATTGAACTGGAAATGATCTCCCTCTAAGTATTTCTGGCTCAGTCGTTTGGCTTAAAGGGACACTATAGTCACCTGAACAACTTTAGCTTAATGAAGCAGTTTTGGTGTATAGAACATGCCCCTGCAGCCTCACTGCTCAATCCTCTGCCATTTAGGAGTTAAATCCCTTTGTTTATGAACCCTAGTCACACCTCCCTGCATGTGACTTGCACAGCCTTCCATAAACACTTCCTGTAAAGAGAGCCCTATTTAGGCTTTCTTTATTGCAAGTTCTGTTTAATTAAGATTTTCTTATTCCTTACTATGTTAATAGCTTGCTAGACCCTGCAAGAGCCTCCTGTATGTGATTAAAGTTCAATTTAGAGATTGAGATACAATTATTTAAGGTAAATTACATCTGTTTGAAAGTGAACCCAGTTTTTTTTTTTTAAATGCAGGCTCTGTCAATCATAACCAGGGGAGGTATGGCTAGGGCTGCATAAACAGAAACAAAGTTATTTAACCCCTAAATGACAGTGAATTGAGCAGTTAAATTGCAGGGGAATGATCTATACACGAAAACTGCTTTATTTAGCTAAAGTAATTTAGGTGACTATAGTGTTCCTTTAAAGAGTTACTCGAAGTAAGTGGTTTGAAGTGGTCATTGTGCCTGAAGTCTGTGTGTGCATCATTTTGCTATGAAACATTTTACATAAAGAGTTTAAAGGTACACTGTAGGTACCCGACCATTTCATCTCATTGAAGTGGTCTTAGTGCAATGTCCCATGTCCTTTAACCCTACAGTGGTAATTATTGTAGTTTCTGAGAAACTGCAATAATTGCCTTGCGGAGTTAAGTCCTCCTCTAGTGGCATAGGATTAATGCTTTCCTATGGGGAAATCCTAATGCGAGCGCAGCCACGTCAGCCAGTGGGGGAGGAGCCTGACCCAGCGCCGAGTGACATCGCCGCTGGGTTTAGGTACGTGACTGAAGGGGCTTCAAACCCTTCAGCTCTCAGGGAGGGGGGCCCTGTAGAAACAGCTTTATTTCCCTGGCACTATAGAATTCCTTTAACCACTCTGTGGCCTGAGGTGTTACTTCACCTCCTGCAACGTCATTGGGGCATCACTAGCCAGCCTGTAATGAGAGTTCAGGGCTGGCTAATGTCAATTCTATACATATTTCTATACACAGAGTTGCATTCTTTGGCTGAGAGCAGCTAGCTAATTCATGTAATCCTCTAAGGACCCCCAGCACCTGGCAGGGACCCAGGTAAGATTGCAACCTTTGCAGAACAGTTTGCCGCATTACTGGGGGACAGGGTCAGAGAACTCCGGTTAATGGCTATGATGGTGCAACTCTTTACATTTAACAATTCCCAGGTCAATTTATACCATTTAATTTAACGAAGCCCATTATCTTCATTTCTGTAAATCCTAAAATTAAGTTACATTATGTAACAGACAGAAATTAAACAGTGACTCCATCAACTGCAAATTCAATTCATTTTAACACGGTGTAGACAAATATGTAGTAATAACAGAAAAATATATAATAAAAAGGAAGTTCAAATGCATCATCTTTTGCTAGAACACAAACGTTTAAACAATATAACCGTTAAATAATAGTTTGAAAATCTGTAAAACTGCAGTAGACCGCATATTGCACTTGTTCTGTGTGAATTACATTTTCCTAAATTCTTATTGCCATTTAATGTGGAGTTAAGTCCTCGCAATTAATTGAGTAGGCAGTTCCAATGTTTTCTACTTCAATGAGAATCAAACACTGCAAGATGGCTGAACCTAAATGTGAAGTTACGTCATATTAATTTACATTCAAAACACAACCGATATGAAAGTTACCTATTTAATACTGATATTTTTAAGAGCAGTAAGATTAAGATAATTTCATACTATATGCAAAATAATGGTTTGAATAATTTGCTGCATTGCATCCCACACTGCCAGCTATGTTACAGATATCAAATGTTGTTGGCAAGGTTAAAGAAACATACAAACACTGAAGATATGATATAAAAAAAAAAAAAAAATGACCATCACCCAGACATAAACAAGTAAATTTTGCAACATCTGAGGGTGCTTTAAGTGAAAATGGTAGTTTGCAGGGAAGGAGAGTTCAGGAGACGTTTAAAGGGACACTCTGGACACCATGACCACTACAGCATGCAGCAGTGGTTATAGTGCTCAGAATATCTCTTTACAGCATCATCTTCCATAAAAATACATGGCATTGTAAACTACAGGAAATAATATCTAAAGGATAAGCAGCCTTAAACACATCAGAAAGGACTCTCCTGGACATGCACAATAGTTGTCAATGCCGTTTAGATTTTCTTTACGATTAATCTTTAGGGTTTTTAATTTTTTATCTTTTTCAAAAGACAAAAAATATGCTTAGTATTTTCATTGCTGCCACTCACTCCCAACCTATAGTGTTTTTTTTTTTTTTTTTGCCAAAATAAAGCTCTGCGACGATGGCATCATACAGCTTCTGGCTTTCTACAGGGAAAGCTGAAATTGAACTACTAGTCCTACGCAGCTTTGCCTATCGGGAATGCAATAGGATTAGGATATAACATTTGCACCAGTGACTTTAGACATACACTAATTACATTGCCAGTAGAAAACAATATAATGCAGTTTTTTTTTGTTTTTAGCAGATTATATTACAAATGCTTACTATTGGGGGATTCTTCAAATATGATATATTTAAAGGTCAATTAAAATGTTAGTACAATGTTATCACAAAAATGCTGAATGCACATTTATCTAACTTATATGAATAGCATTTAGACTAACTGATGTGCAGTCTGGGTATACAGGGGAATGGCTGGTCCCATCAGTTTTATACAGTGGGGTTAATAATACCAAGATCTTTGTCTGCACCCATCCCAACAGCTGAAATGGACACACTACATTGCAGGAAAATTCATAGTGTGTCATTTTTCAATCTCTATAACTTAACTTCAAATATTTTTTTTATTTTTTTTTTTTAAAACAACAAATACTGTATTGGTATTTTTAAAGTACCATGTAAAGCAAACTTTTCAAGTAATAGATCATTACAATACAGGGCTTTAGAAGAATGTTGGAAGTAAGTTAGAGTACAGGCAACTGAGAGGGATGCTATGCAAGCTTCATATTTGACAGTGTTGGTCCAGGTGTGAGGACTGTTTTCAAGTGATGAAAATATAAATTATCTTGTGTTTATGCAGAAAATACAGTGCACCAGCAAACGAAAAGTCCTTTTCACGCAATAGTTCAACGATCTGTAGCTACACTCATGCGCTGATAAGTTCATCGTCCGAGTGCCTAGCGGTTGCTAGGTTTGCAAGAGGGTCTAGATCTGCGAACATATTTAACCATGCAGACATGTCCCTCTTCCTGGTCCTTTGGTCTGCAAGAGACAGAAAGAACATGAACAGTGGATTGGCTTAAAAAAAAAAAAAACAGACAGAGCTGTGGACATCATACCAAGTGCCTTTCCTGAATGAGACCGGGTTAAAAAGAAACTGGTCGAGCCACATTGCTCACAGCAGAATCATGCTAGATGCACAGTGCCAGACGGGGATAAGTTTACCACGAAAAGAAAAAGATAATATTGGCATCTCTGGCAATTGCTACACATAGTTACAAGTCATTGTTTGTGCTTGGAAAGAATTAAAGTGAAATGTGCACAATAATATCTTGGTATATATTTATATATTGATATTTTAAAGTCAAACTAATGTTATTCATAAAAATGTAATAATCACATTTGTCATGTTCCCTTTATAGACGCAAAGCTTATATTTGAAATGCACATGGCATTTTTAAATACTATGTTTCATCTGTATAGGTAGATGCTTGTGTCCAGATTTCAGACTATTCTCACTGCTCTAATGGACACTAGAAAGAAAGGACAGGACTCACGGAGGTCATCCGGAAGCAGATTTTATTGTCAGACTTGAGAAAGACTCTTTTGTACAGCCATTGCTCCATGAGCCAATAAAGTTTGCTTCAGGATGGCATCTGTGTGCCCAATCTTTCTTTCTAATATCTGTTGGATGGGAGTGATGCCACTTTTGTGTGCGAGCTGCTATATGAAAAGTCCAATTAGTATTTGACATTAATTTGACAACTAATTTTCTCACTGCTCCTGGAGAGAGACACTTGATTTAAATGAAAATCTAGATGTGCCTTGCAAATGTCCAAAAGTGGTGGGACCACCCCAATATGGGGTTTGTTTTTTTTTTTCAATTTGACAGTTTTTATTGAGTCAGCAAAAAGGCAATTGGGTACAAAAAAGAAGAAGGGAGGGTCGGGTACCTTAACCCAGAGGGTACATTGCATTACCAATAGATACACACATTACAATTATTGTTCGATAGTACATGCATACTTTCAATCCTGTGCTATACGAAAGATTAATGAGGTGCCTATCGTCTTGGGCTTAGCGGCTGGGTACGGGGTGGCCTGTCTGAACGAGTGATGCCATGTAGGGTTTGATCTCAGGCCTTGTGTTTCTTATCGTGTCTACTTTGTACCTTGTCTTGCTGCTCCGCTCACCTCAGGTGTCTACGCAAGACATAACCATCGGCAAGTCAGGTGGGTTTCTGGTGATGGTAGCTTAACTAAGACAGACAGTTTTTTTTTTTTGCGTGTGCTTGCATAGCAGTAGCAATGCTTTTATGTCTCCCTTCTAGAGGTGGTGTTCAGATGTATCCATTACCTCCCTGTTCCTCCCTCAAGTCCGCCTGACCGCTTGGCTCCTTTTTCTTTTCTTTTTTTTTTTTTTTTTTTAAACAGGGGGGAGGAGGGAATTTTAAAGGAAGAGGTATGGGGGTGGGGGGTAACTATTTACAGAAGAGGCTTGCTTCTTCAGTCTCTTATCAGGGTGGTCCCATCATTTAGGGTGAAGCCCCCGTGTTCGGAAGCCACAGAGTGCCCGGTGTCTTTGTTGATTGCCATTGCCAAGTGTGCTGAGTTGCCTATTGTGAATCTTGGGTCGAGAGCCCCGAGTCCAGCCCAGATTTCCGCCCCCCCACTCCTCTAGCGCCCAGTCCCGCCTCCTTCGTTTGCCCCCGGTGGTGAACCTCTGTACCAGAGGTTTTGCGTCATGTTTAGTTTGTCATGTAATAATAGCCCTACAGGTAGTGTCCCGTGTTGTTACGTCTTACCCCGCCTCTCCCCCTTGGTCACGTGCGCATGGGGTGTGGGTATGTTCCGTGTGTGTTTGAGTTTTAATGTAGGTGTGCCACATGATTCCCGCTTTCTGTATATGCTTTTTTGGGCTAATATGCTTATGGGCCATTGACTCATAGTCCAGATTCAGGGTGATCTGCACTGTAAGGGCATTACGACCCGGTATTTCTGTAGATTTCCATGCTCTGGCTATCAGCAAGTTTGCAGCCATGAGGACGTGGAAGAGTAGAGTAGAGGCCGGTTTAGAGATGTTTTCCAGTGGCATGAATAGAAGGCATGTATCAGGTGTGAGTGTGATGCCCATCCAAAATGTGCCTGATAATACGTCTCCCACCATACACCAGTATCCCTTGATCTTGGGACAAGTCCACCAAATGTGGTACATTGTTCCCGTTTCCTGTAAACACCTCCAGCAGGAGCTAGTAGTGTTCGGGTAGATTCGCACCAGTCTGTCCGGTACCATATACCAGCGATACTGGATTTTTCTCATCAGTTCTAGGTGTGTTGCACAACTGGCCAATATGGGTTTTTAGTACCACAGACCCCATGTATTTCTTCTCCATGTATGAAGTGTCCTGCTTCTCTCGAACACACGTGATCAAAACAAGTTAAAACTGATAGTGAGGGAATTTTAAGACCTGTAATAAAAGTTAGAGAAATTAAATCTTAAAGTAGTAATGTCTCTCCCTTGAGATGTCATTATGAGACTTACCAGAGCCTTGTGGGTCGGGTGTGTGCTTTTGAGGACAACCCTGACTACTAGGATCAGAGTTGCCTGAAGATAGATCTGTAAGCGTCCAACCTGAAAAAAGCAACACTCATCTTTAAACTTTTGCTGTCTGACGCTTCTCAGTTCTTTTTGAGAGTGAAATAGTGCTGACATGCAGGCTGGGTTGTCTTGCAAAGCATTTTTCATAATGCACTGTTAACGACAATAGATATGGAATTCTAAAAGTGCACCGTCTCTCTAGCTTTTATTATATTTCATAATCTATCAGAGTGCTCATGCCAAAATATTGGTAACAGGATGCACAATAAAATGTAAATAGATTTCAGAAACAGGGTGTATGGAAACTTGCCTGCCCTAGACCAACTACATTTTGCAACGAGATGCTAGTAATCATTGCATTCAATTAGAAATCCTTGGAGCTGGAAACAAGGACAATTTTTGGCATTCTGCACAAATAGCTAATTTATTGGCAACCACCAGGGTATATCTATGTGCTCTACTACATCTAAACACTGCCATCATTAACATTCATCAGATCTCTTCAAAAGTACTTTATTATAGTGGTGTGACCCATCTATCTGTTTACCGGCTTATCTCTGGTACCAGAATTTAGAATTTATTTATTACAAAACAAACAAACAAAAGTTATACTAAGATTGCACAAAGAGGAAATATGACTTGTCAAGCTCTGCTATTGCCTGAAGCAATATATTGTTCAGCATGGTACTCACTGTTGAATTCTCCTGCAGATTGCAGACCCAAGTCCAAGAGCTGTGAAGGGAGAAATCCTGCCAAGTTTTCGGTCTGGTTTGTCCACTGTCCACTCTCATCTGAACTAGCAATTGTCCCTCCGAAGATATCCTGATCATCTAACCCAAGCTCAGGTGGATTACCGGGTTGCAAATTCAAGAAGGAAAACTCCTTGTCAAAATCTTCACCTTCTGTGCAGTCCAGCAGTAGGTCATTTCCTGCTAGGGGTACAGAGAGACATGGATTGGAAAACACTCCTTAAACATAAACATTTATAATAGCACATTCACAAGTGACCACAGAGAGTCTAATGCTTGTTTAAAGTAATGCAGCTCCATCAGTCAACTTAGATATTACGGTTAATGGGAGTATTAATGGTAGATGGCTATTGAAAGCTATAAGTTATTATAATAATAATTTGCGATTTTTATAGTGTTTTTCTCCCTGTGAGACTTAAAGTACTTTACAAGTATACAAACATAAAGACATAAAAGTTAGGAGTTTCTGAAGGTCAGCTGAGCGGAATGAATGCCTGATGGAAGAGGAGAGTCTTTAGCTTTTTTTTTTTTTTTTTTAAAGTCTGTATGGACTGTGCCTCTCTGATTGCACACGGTAAAGAGTTCCAGAAAGTAGGGGCAAGTTGATCATCATCTAAACCTAAACAAAAAATAAAACGACATCATACAGGAATTATTATTTCCATTGTGATGCTATAATATTGGGGTTTATTATTCTATTATTTTCAGAATACTCAGATTAATGGGTGAAAATACAAAACAACCGTCTCATATTTCTGGTTTCTAAAAATGCAATATCTGCAGCACACTGATATGGGTAACAATGTATATATGTATTGATTGGTAGATAATGTGACATGATTACATACAAAATAGTTAAAAGGAGACTATAGTCGGCCAGACAACGTAATTTCAATGAGATGACCTGGGTGCAGTAAAACAATGCGGTTTTCGAGAAATTCAAGGTTTATAGCAAAAACCCCATAGGAAAGCACTGATTCAATGCTTTCCTTTGAGAAAGTATGAATGCGTGAGCAGCACTAACCGCCGATGTGCATTAGGTCCCCAATGTTCCTCTATAAGGAGCATTGGATTGGACCACATTGGAGGAGAGGACACTTTTCTAAAAGCGGCTATAAGCAGATAATTTGCGTCACTTTAAAAAAAAAAGTTAAAGGGATATGACCAGCACCAAAACAACAATAGCTTATGAAGCTTCAAAGTCAAAAACGAAAACGAATCATTTATCCATCTGAAGGCATGATTAGTTCCCCCAGGCTCCTCCCATAACATGAGATATACTTTGGAATCATTTAACTCTACTTTCATTTACAGATATATTTATGGAGAACAGGACATGCTGAGGAACTGTCACTAGATGTTATGCTGTTTAAAAAAAAAAGCACAACGATAGAACTTTAATTTGAAGGAACTCAGGCCTAGTTGACTGATGAAGTGCATCATATAATTTATGATAATGTGAGGATTTTATTACCCAAGGTGTCCCGGATCAGTGGGATTTATTAACATTTGGAACTGAATGTCTAAACTAAGAATTGCTGTAGATATACTCCGGTCTACTGATCAAACAAATTAATAGTTTTCCACTCTTTTGGCTGTTGACACAGAGGGATGAATGGGGCCCTTAGTTACAGATTCCCATGCCTACCATCGGTCTGGAGCTTGAATTAATCGAGGTGGTGATGCTTGAGTGAGTCCCAGGCACGCTGGCTGACAGCTGGTGCTTGGAACCCTGCGCTGTGAAAACACAGGGATTATCCTACAAAGGGTACATTCTGCTTTTGTGGCAGTGCTAGGGAAATTCTTGCAATTTAGAAACATTAAAAAAAAACAATAAGCACAAATGATACAGTCTTTGACTGGCTGGTATTTGTAGATAGATTTGCATGCCTCTGAGGATACAGAATGTCTATCTGAACTCATCAAGGAGAAGCTACTGGTTCCCACAGCCTGGTTTTCCTAACAGCATTTAAACAGTTTACTGCCGCACAGGCAAATTGTGAGTTTTGGCATCTGTTGGCATGGAAAGGGTTACATTCTGATTCAATCGTTCTTATTCCATTCGGCTATTTCCTTTATGGAAGTTTTCCTAGGTTAGCTTCTGGTCACATACAAATGGTTGTTGTGATATGGACAGATGTATATAGACAATTCCATCAAGACAAAAGTACGATTGGATTACATAAAACAAATCCTAAAAAATGTAAGATTGTTTTGTTCTATTAATATACATAAACTTGTATATCTTTAGCCTTCGAAGATGGTTAAAGCACAGGAAGTAAGCTGAAATACAGAAAGAAATTAATTGGGCAGGGGAGAGAAAGAGAATGTATATATACACTGGTCAGCCACCTGCCCAATATTGTGTAGGTCCCCCCTTGTGCTGCCATAACAGCTCTGATGCATCGAGGCATGGACTCCACAAGAAAGTGTCCTGTAGTACATGTTTCTGGCACCATGATTTTAGCAGCAGATCCTTTTAAGACCTGCAAGTTGCAATGTGGGGCCTCCTTGGATTGCATGGAGATCTAAGGAATTTGGAGGCCAAAGCAACACAAACTCTTTGTCATGTTCCTAGAACCTTTCCTGAACATATTTTGCAGTGTGGCAGGTTGCATTATCTTGCTCAAAAAGTCCACTGCCATCACTGAACACCACTGCCATTAAGGGGTGTATGAGGTCTAAAACATTCTCTAGGTAGGTGGTACATGTCAAAGTAACACCCGCATCAATGTCAGAACCCATGTTTTCCATGCAGAACATTTCCCAGAGCATAATACTGCCTTCGCTGGTCTGCTTTCTTCCCACAGTTCATCCTGCAGCTATTTCTTCCCCAGGTAAACGTTGAACATGCACCCAGCCATCCACCTGATCTACAAGATCTTCATTTGTTCCATGGTCCAGTTCTCACACTCACGTTCCCATTGAAGGTGCTTTCGGCCATGGCCATGGACAGGTCTGTGGCTACATAGCCCAATACGCAGCAAACTGCTATGCACGGTGTGTTCTGACATCTTCCTATCATGGTCAGCTTTAAGTTTTTCAGCAATTTGAGCTACAGTAGTTCTGTGTGATTGGACTAGACGGGCTAGCCTTAGCTCCCCACATGCATCTATGAGACTTGAGTGTCCATGAACATGACGCCGGTACACAGCTGTACTTCGTTGCACCAGTGTTAGTAGGTTCTAACCACTGCATACTGGAAACACCCCACAAGACGTGCTGCATTGGAGATGCTCTGACCCAGTGGACTAGCCATCAATTTTTGGCAATTATCAAAGTCAGATCTTTTCACTTGCCCATTTTTCCCGCTTCTAAAAGATGAAATGCAAGAAGTGACTGTTCACTTGATGCCCAATATATGCCACCCCTGACGTGTGCAATTGTAACGAAATAATCAATGATACTCCCTTCACCTCTCAGTAGTTTTAATGCTGTGGCTGATCAAAGTATTTACCTGTATATAACTTCTTGATACAGCTAGTGCACTTTCAATTAATTCATCAGTTGTGACGACCTTTGTCCAATCCAAAGTTTCTCACAGAGAGGAAGTGGAGACAGCAGTCACTATCATCATACTGGACTGGATGATGCCAAAAGTAAACAACTCATATTTTTAAAGGTATTCGATGAGGAAGCTCGTCTACGGGCTGTCAGTCTAACAGGAGCGTGTTTACTAACAAATGTAAACATTACAGATTCTCAGAAATTGGCATAGACTAAATTTGTTTTAATCCGGATTAATTCAATTAGGTTAGAAAAAAAAAATTGTTCAAATAATTTGCCCACCAACTCTAAGGGGATTTTTGCAGATAAACCATTTGAAAAGCTTTTTGCTAAAAGAATGAAATAATTTCTGATCCAAACAAACAAATTATATTGAGGCCATTGTCCAAAAAAAAAAAAAAAAAATGTTCAGTTAGACATCATAAGTTGTCTTATTTTGAGGATAATATGCGCAGAATATGTACTTACCCAATACCTGGATGCAACGCTATGAGGGTGGCAAAAAAGAACTGTAAGGTGCCACATGTCAGAATGACCAGTAGGTGGCGGCATTTTGGATGAGCTTAAAAATCTTGCTGTGCTTTTAATTGATATAGCTCAAATGTGCAGGAGCTTCATCATTATTATTATTATTATTTATATAGCGCCAGCAACTTCCGTAGCGCTGTACAATGGGTGGACTAACAGACACGTAATTGTAACCAGACAAATGGACGCACAGGAACAGAGGGGTTGAGGGCCCTGCTCAATAAGCTTACATGCTAGAGGGACCCTAGAGGGTAGTGTGATCCAAAAAGATGGTTGCTTGACTTTCAAAGTTTTATGTAACAATCAGCAAGGAACTGGAGCCAGCTGGCTGCGATAAAGTGAGAAGTGGATTTCTAAGCCAGAAAATTGCAGTTCTGGTTTGTCCTACCTTAAAGGATTACAGCATCAATGTAAGGACACCTATTACTTCCTAAGGCTAAGATATAAGAGTTATTTTGTCTGGAATGGCACATTGTGGCCATGCCCCCGCTTCCACAAGATTCTTAATATTATGCATAATGTAGTTAACACATGTTTGGTTTCGAAGTCTGAAAAATTAAACTATGTAAAAATCAGCCTCGGAACTGGTCACTCAGCACAGAGTCCTCCCCACAACCAAAAAATCTACAAGTAGATAATCAATTGCCAGGAAGGAACATTTTCCGTTTCTTTTTCAACTTCTGCAATTGAACATGTGCTCTGACCGTGTCTGGACTGAACTAGATTTTAACTGCTAAATCATAAAGAAAATAGAGCATTGCAGGAGAAAGGTTAACATGGGTTAAAAGTGATGCTTTATCCAATTGTCTTACTCCCAGAGAAGTGACATGGCCCTTTATTGATCCAATGAAAAATATACCACCGATTGTATTGTTAGAAGTTTTACCACTTCCACTTGGAAGTTTGAGACAAGGGCTCTAAATCTGGTATCACGAACCGGCCATCAAGCAAAAGAAACCAAATAAACACAATGATTTTTGCATAATGCATGAATTAAAATACATCAGATGTCTTCCGTGCGGGCTTCTAGATGATTGGTGCGCTCACCTAGGTCGGCCATTCCCGTCTTATTTCCCCTGTGACACTTTTGAAGTCTTCCTGCAATATAACACGAAATTCCTGCAGCATGGCATAGAGCTTTTTTTCAGTCACCGGAGCATCGGTGTAGTGGTTCCCGTCCAAAAAAGGTTGTGCTTCAAAAGTCTGTGAGGTGGCATTTGCTTCAGCCCCTTGTGAGACCGAAAGTCTGTTATCGCCGCCATCTTGCAAAGGCCGCGCACAGTCTTTTTTTTGCCGCAAAGCGGGTCCGTGATTTTGGTTTGCTTTGCCAGTGCCATGGATATCAGTGAAGTCAGGGGCTTGTAAATACGTTATAACAACGTTTATTTGCTTCAAAACATCAAGCTATTGGGTCCTTATGGAGTGGAGCACTTACTCCATGCTACCGCTCAGAACAGCAGTTGGCAGTTGAAGTCACGGACGAAATAAGCTTGTCACAAAATGAATTAGCAGAAACTGTGCATCTTCTAGCAGAGGAACACCAGCAACTCAAAAGGAAATTAGCAGACATGGAAGACCGCTCGAGGAGGAATAATATTCGTTTCAGGGGGATCCCAGTCAGTCTCATCAGACTATGTATACCTTCTGAACCTTTGTAAATCTCTATCACCTGGAATAGCCGAGGGAGAATGGTTTATGGATAGAGCACACCGTTTACCACGACCTCCAAGGCTCACCCAAGACACACCAAGGGACATAGTGGTAAGATTCCACTACTACAAGTCAAAAGACGCGTTGCTCGCAGCGGCTAGGAAGTTACCCAAACTGCTAGACCCCCATGGAGAAATCCAGCTATTTGCGGACTTATCTGCAGTAACAATGGCTAGGAGGAAAGAATTTATCAACGTCACGAAAACGCTGAGGAATCACAATGTGCCATACAGATGGGGATACCCCACAAAGGTCCTCATCTGGAAAAACGGGAGACACCACGTAGTAAACGAACCAGAGGTGGGAATGCATCTCCTCAAAGAATGGGGTATGTTCCCCACACAAGCACATGAAGAACTTGTGACCAAATCCCCAAGACGGCTGCACACTATCCCATGCCTGGAATCACATGGCCAGTAAAATATGCAACTATAAGTTTTTGTACAATGGCTGACCTTCTTAAAGTGTTCACTATGAATACAAAGGGTCTAAACAGACCCCACAAGTGCAGACTATTGGTACGCGACTTGACCCAATCCAAGGCAGCAATTGTGTGTTTGCAGGAGACCCACTTCTGCGCACGCAATCCCCCCAAGTTTCAAATTAAAAACTATACCCATGCCTATACCGATACCAAATCTAAGGGAGTTTCCATATACTTTCATAACGACTGGGCATTCACCCTAAACAAACAGTATGCAAGCAAGGACGGTAGACTGATAATCATATCTGGTACTTTGAACGGCCTTCAGGTCACAGTGGCGTCATTGTACGACACCCAGAAATCCTTCCTAAGTATGGCCCTTGGAAAAATTGACCAATGTAAATTAGGACATACAATAGTATGCGGGGACTTTAATTGCACCCCTGACCCGCGGTGGGCATGTGTAGATCACATCTCAAACTGCTCACACAAAAAGCCATCTCACTGGGCGTACACCTATCTGATCTTCTACACACAAAAAATTATTACGACGCATGGCGCATCCTTAATCCCACAGATAGAGACTATACATTTTACTCACAGGTACACATGACCTATTCCAGGATTGACTTGTGCTTACTTGACAAAAGTACACTACGACATGCTTTTGGGGCGAACATAGGCTCAATCACTTGGTCAGACCATGCACCACAGGTTGTTATATTGAAGGCCCCCCACCCGGCCAGGGGCCGAGGCACGTGGAGGCTAAATGAAGCAATACTAGACAACCCAAAATTTTTAACTGACCTGCAGACCCGTCTAGCACAATACTTTTTTGAACATAAACAACGTACGACCCAATGGTTAGCACATAAAGCGGTGGTAGGGGGTCACCTTATTCAAATGGACGCCCTAAATAATAAAAAACGCCTCGACGAACAAATTAAACTAGAACAAGAAATCATAGAACTAGAAGCCCTACACAAAGTCAACCCAACTAGACAGCGCCACAAAAATCACATGACTTTAAAAACTAAACTTACCTCCCTACAACTCCACACGACTGAACAGCATATGCAGTAACTAAAGCAAACTTACTATAGTACAGGAAATAAAGCAGGCAAGCGACTGGCCAATAAATTGAAACAGAGGCAATTGCAAACTAAAATTCCCTATATTACATCCAAACAGGGGATAAAATTATATCATCTTCAGGACATTGTTAACGAACTAGCAGGGTTCTACGAATCCCTCTACCAATTGCATATAGACCCTGAAACACACCAGCCTACAAGGGAGGAAATAGATACATTCTTGAACCTAGTGCAAATACCTCAATTGTCTCAAGACCAATGTGCAATGCTCGTGAACCCGTTTACGGAGGAGGAGGTTAGGAAAGCGATCACCACACTACCCAAACACAAAGCACCAGGCTCAGATGGGCTTTCCAACTATTATTATATAAAGTTAGTGGATCAACTGTCCCCCCACCTCACCACGCTGTTTAACACTATTAAAGACTAAGGCACACTTCCAAAGGAGATGCTAGAAGCCTACATAATAACGTTGTCCAAACCCAACAAACCCCCGACATTCTGCGCCAATCTCCACCCGATATCTTTACTGAACGCTGACGTAAAACTCTATGCCAAAATAGTGGCGACAAGACTTAAGCCTCTATTTCTCACACTCATATCTGATGAACAGGCTTTGTACCAGGCAGGCAAATTGAGGACACCACCAGACATTTTCTGAACCTCATAGACTGGGCCAACCTTCGTCCCGGAGTGGTCTGATCCTTGCTTTGGATGCCGAAAAGGCGTTCGATCGATTGCACTGAGGCTACATGGAGCGAACGCTAGAAAGAATGAACTTCCCACCCGCTTTCATATCTAAAGTTTTTAGCACAGGGTTCCTATCTACACCTTTCTATATATGCAACGGCATGCGACAGGGATGTCCGCTGTCCCAGATTGTTTTTATCCTATGCTTGGAACCACTCTTACGCCAAATTAAAGGACCACTCTAGGCACCCAGACCACTTCAGCTTAATGAAGTGGTCTGGGTGCCAGGTCCAGCTAGGGTTAACCCATTTTTTCATAAACATAGCAGTTTCAGAGAAACTGCTATGTTTATGAATGGGTTAAGCCTTCCCCCTAATCCTCTAGTGGCTGTCTCATTGACAGCCACTAGAGGCGCTTGCGTGCTTCTCACTGTGATTTTCACGGTGAGAGCACGCAAGCGTCCATAGGAAAGCATTGTAAATGCTTTCCTATGCGACGGGCTGAATGCGCGTGCAGCTCTTGCCGCGCGTGCGCATTCAGCCCAGGAGGAGGAACGGAGGAGGAGAGCTCTCCGCCCAGCGCTGGGAAAAGGTAAGATTTAACCCCTTTCCCCCTTCCAGAGCCGGGCGGGAGGGGGTCCCTGAGGGTGGGGGCACCCTCAGGGCACTATAGTGCCAGGAAAACGAGTATGTTTTCCTGGCACTATAGTGGTCCTTTAACCAGAACACACTAATTCCAGTTTAGTTTTAGTTACCCCGGGGGGTATGAAAAAATTAGTGTTATTCGCGGATGATATTCTCCTGTTTCTTTCGGACCCAACAACTTCAATTCCGAAGCTACTAGAAATCCTGAACACATATGGTAGAATCTCCTACTATAGAAACAATACGGCCAAAACCCAAGCTTTACCCATAAATCTCCCTCAAGCCGTAGTGACCCAGCCATAAAAACTATACACATTTGATTGGAGGAAAAAAAACTGTCCTAGCTAGGGGTTCAATTGACTAAATCCATCCAAACAATTCCAACAGAAAACCACTATCCATTGCTACACAAGATAAAAACCTCACTGGTAAGATGAGCTGAATTAGAAGTTTCTTGGTTGGGTCGCATAAACTCTCTAAAAATTATGATCCTGACGCTCATCCTTTACCTATTTCGTACGTTGCCAATATCACTGCCTACCAAACTTATTAATCCATTTCAATCTACCATTAATGCACATGTGTGGAAGCGAAAGCCACCTCGAGTGGCATACCATAATTTAGGGCTCCCTTATATCAAGGGAGGGCTGGGATTACCAGACATCAGGGCCTATTATAGGGCCACGGCGCTAGCTCAAGGAATACGCATTTTGCGACTCTCACATATGGACCCCTGCCCGCTTTGGCTGTCTCTAGAGAATGCATGCATAAGTCCACACAACATTGCTAGCTCCCTATGGTCCAACATGATGCCCGGTCAAGTGTGCCCATATGCTACACAATTCCAAATTTCTAGTACAAGCTTGGAGAACCTGGAGTTCAACCATTATTAAACCCGACACCCTATTCCATTCTGCACCAATTGAGGTGCTGATGAGCATCTCCCCAGACCTAACGATTAAATCGTGGGTCACAAAAGGTTCAAAAAGGTGAATGATCTATTCGAGGGGGATAAATTTAAACCATTCCCAGTGCTCCAAAAACAATACTCGCTACCACCGAGAGACCTATTTTTGTACATGAGAGTAAAAAAGTTTAATGTTTTCCAGGTTAGACACAACACATGATGTACTTCCTGAAGCGGTAGTGAATGTACCCTCAGTGCTTTCAGCCAAACACTTGAAACCTCTCTCTCTGTTACAATGCTCTTCTCCAGGGGCCTGCAAAAGACAAAATGCCCTATATGATCCAATGGGAGAAGGAGCTGGGGTATGAGATACCTCTGTCACATTGGCACGAAGCTATGTCAATTACTAAACGAGCCTCAAGGAGCTTATCGGTCTGGTAAGCCTTCTGTAAAATCACCATGAGATGGTACCTGGTGCCATACAAGTTATCGCGAATCTATATCGCGGAGCTATGCTGGAGATGCAAAACACAGATAGGCACTATGCTACACACATTTTGGGATTGTCCGGCCCTGGGAGAATACTGGGACCGGGTGGGGAAATTTATTTCTGATACCACACTCTATAGCAGGGCTTCCCAAACTTTTATGGGCCGAGACCCACTTTTCAAAACGGTAATTTTTCGAGACCCACCTGCTTTTAATGCATATTTTAAAACACCATGAACACCATGGTAATCGGCTTTAGAGGCATACAATTGGCACACCATAGGAATCCGCTTTAGATGCACACAATTGGCACACCATGACCATTAATTTTAGAGGCATAAAATTGGCACACCATGGCAAACAGCTTTAGAGGTATACAATTAGCACACTGTGGCAATCCGTTTTAGAGGCATAAAATTGGCACACCATGGAAATCTGCTTTAGATGCATACAATTGGCACACCATGGCAATCAGCTTTACAGGCATACAATTGGAACATTATGGCAGCTTTAGATGCATAAAATTGGCACACTATAGCAATCCGCTTTAGATGCATACAATTGGCATACCGTGGCAATCAGTTTTAGAGGCATAAAATTGGCACACCATGGCAATCCGCTTTAGATGCATACAATTGGCATACCATGGCAATCAGCTTTAGAGGCATAAAATTGTAACATCATGGCAATCAGTTTTAGACGCATAAAATTGGTACATCATGGCAATCCGTTATAGATGTATAAACTTGGCACATCATGGCAACTTCAGGTGCACAAAATTGGCACACCATGGCAATCAGTTTTAGAGACTTACAATTGGCACACCATGGCAACAAGCTTTAGAGGCATAAAATTGGCACACCATGGCAATCACTTTTAGATGCATAAACTTGGCACATCATGGCAATCAGCTTCAGAGGCATACAACTGGCACACCATGGCAAACAGTCAGATGCATAAAATTGGCACACCATGGCAATCAGCTTTTAGATGCATACAATTGGCATACCTTGGCAATCAGCTTTTAGATGCATAAAATTGGCATAACATGGCAGTTTTAGAGGCATAATTGTGGGATATCATGGCAGTTTTAGAGGCAGAAACTTTGCACATCATGGTAATCAGTTTTAGAGACATACAACTGCTTACTCACAGACTCAGAATCAGAAGTGCTGTGTCCTGCTCTTTCATCCAGGCATCTCACGTTGATTGTCCCAGTGGTGGAACTAATGTAGAGAGGGCCCTGGTGCAAGTATGTTTTCTGGGCCCCCCTTTAGTGCAAGTGTGGCCTAAAGGTAGATCTTCGTCTGTCGGAGAACTTCAACAATGCTATGCCAGATGGGTATCTACCATTTTCGCATCATTGCATTATATTTGTGAGCATTGTTTGAGCGTTTGAATTTAAGCATGTTTTTTTGTATTAAGTACCGTATTTATCGGCATATAACATGCACTTTTTCTCCCTGAAAATAGGGGAGAAATTGTGGGTGCGTGTTATACGCCGGCCCTTTAAATACTGCAGCCGCCTGAGCGCTCTGTCAAGAGCGCTCAGGCGGCTGCAGTTGGTACTCACCTCCCCTGTAGCGTGGCCGAGCCGCTCTGCTGTCCGCGGTGGCCGGCCGGAGTGATAGGAAGGTGCACGCTCAGTGTGCACCTTCCTGTCCGACCGACGGTACAGAGAGAGAAACTCCTGTTCCGCGCGGAACAGCAGGCAGCTGACCACGGTACGGGAGGGTAGAAGAGGGAGTGAGGGAGGAGGGGTAGGCGGGGAGGGGGAAAGAGGTAAGAGGGAGGGGGAGAGTAAGAAGAGGGAGAGTAAGAAGGGGAGGGAGTAAGAAAGGGGTAAGAGGGAGGGGGTAAGAAGGGGGGAAGTAGAAGGGGAGGGAAGTAAGAGAAAGAGGGGAGGGGGGTAAGAAAGGGGTAAGAGGGGGAAGTAAGAAGAGGGGGAGGGGGAGTAAGAAGGGGTAAGAGGGGGAAGGGGAAGTAAGAAGTTCTTTATTTGAAATTTAAAAGGACCACTCTAGGCACCCAGACCACTTCAGCTTTATGAATTGGTCTGGGTGCCAGGTCCCTCTAGGATTAACTTTTTTTTTTTTTTTTTAATATATAAACATAGCAGTTTCAGAGAAACTGCTATGTTTATACTGAGGGTTAATCCAGCCTCCAGAGCCTCTAGTGGCTGTCTCATTGACAGCCGCTAGAGGCGCTTGCGTGCTTCTCATTGTGAAAATCACAGTGAGAGCACGCAAGCGTCCATAGGAAAGCATTGTAAATGCTTTCCTATGCGACGGGCTGAATGCGCGTGCGCATTCAGCCGATGACGTCGCGAGCAAGGAGGAGAGGAGGAGTACAGCTCCCCACCCGGCGCTGGAGAAAGGTAAGTGTTTAACCCCTTCCTCTCTCCAGAGCCCGGCGGGAGGGGGTCCCTGAGGGGGGGGGCACCCTCAGGGCACTATAGTGGTCCTTTAAGTTTTTTTTCCCTGAAATTTCCTTCTTAAAATGAGGTGCGTGTTATACGCCGGTGCGTGTTATACGCCGATAAATACGGTATATGTGTGCATGTATGGGTGTATTTGTATGTACTGTTGCCATTGGAATGTAGTGGTGTACTTGTTTGTAATGTTTGCGTCTGAATGCATGGGTGTTTGTATGTAGTGTAGAACTTTAAATGCAGGTGTGCTTTTTGTGTGTAGTGTTGGTGTTTGAATGAAGGGGTGTTTGTAGATCATTTTAGTGTTTTAATGCAGGGGTGTGTTTGTATGTAATGTTTGCTTTTAAATGCAGTGCGTGTGTAGTGGATGCAGTGTGTTTATATTGTGTTTATAAATTATACATATACACAATGTGTTTGAATGTAAGCATGTTTTTTGTATGGAGTATGTGTGCAGTGTATACACATACACACACATACAGAGACACACACAGACACAGAAATACACACACACTGACACAGCAATACACAGAGACACACAATGACACCTAGTTTCCCACACACAGATACAAAGACACTCATGTACACAGACACACACAATACACACAGACACACACAATACACACAGACACACACGGACACACAGATACACACGGACACACAGATACACATACACGCAGAGACAGGAGGTGAGGGTGACAGCGTGTGGGAGAGGTGAGAGTGACAGTGTGGGAGGGAGTATGTGTGCTGGTAATAGTGTGGGGGGCAGTGTGAGGGAAGGGTTAGAAAGGGCTTCAGTGGGTGGGCAGGGGGAGAAAGGGTTACAGTGGGCGGGCAGGGGGATAAAAGGCTACAGTGGGGGGGCAGGGCGTGAAGGGGTTACAGTGTGGAGGGGGCAGCTTGAGGAAGAGGCTACAGTGTGATAAAGGGCGAGTGAAGGCTACACTGTGGGAAGGGGCAAGAGTGAAGGGGTTGGCATCAGGCAGGGGGCAAGGAGGAAAGGGTTGGCAGTGGGGTAAAGGGCGAGTGAAGGGGCTACAGTGCAAGAAAGGGATGAAGGGCCACAGTGCGGGCAGGGGGGCAAGGGAGTGAAAGGGCTACAGTGTGGGAGGGGGGCAAAGAAGCTTGAAGGCCGCTACTGTCTGGGGGGCAAGGAGTGAAGGCTGGCACTGTGGGGAGGAGGCAAGGAGTGAAGGGGTTACAGTGTGGGGAAGGGGGCAAGGAGGAAGGTCACATCAGGAGGGGCAAGGAGTGAAAAGGGGTTACAGTGTGGGGGGCAAGGAGTGCGAAGGGGTTGCACTTGTGGCAGGGGCAAGGGAGTGAAAGGGAGCCACAGGTGGGAAGGGGCAAGGAGGAAGGCCACACAGGGCAGGGGCAAGGGAGGAAGCACATGAGGTGGAGGGGCAAGAAGTGAAGGGCTACACTGTGGGAGGGGGGGGAAGGAGGAAGGCTACATTGTGGGGAGGGGGGGCAAGGAGTGAAGGGGTTGCTACTGTGGGAAAAGGAGTGAAGGGGTTGGCATTGTGGGAGGGGGGCACGAGCAGGCGGGGTTGCATTGGGGGCAGGAGTGAAGGGGACAAGCACAGGGGGGCAGGGGAGGAAGGGGTTGGCATTGTGTGGGGGGCAGGGGAGTGAAGGGGTTACATTGTGTTGGGGGCAGGGAGTGAAGGGGTTACATTGTGTTGGGTGGGGCAGGGAGTAAAGGGGTTACATTGTGTTGGGTGGGGCAGGGAGTAAAGGGGTTACATTGTGTTGGGTGGGGCAGGGAGTGAAAGGGTTACATTGTGTGGGGGGTGCAGGGAGAGAAGGGGTTACATTGGGGTGGGGCATTGTTTGGGCTCTGTGCCCTACCTTCATTAAACGTCCCTAGTGGTCCGGTGGGTTACCTCTCTGGTCTGCAGCTCCGCCGGGTGCAGAGCTGCAGACAGTGTAATAAAAGTCTGGCGAGCTCCCAGAGTGTTGCCATGGTAATGCTCTGGGTGCTCGTGAGACTTCTATCACACGGTCTGCACCCGGCGGAGCTGCAGACCGGAGGTGCTGGGCAGACTGATTGGAAGGAACCCGGCGGCATACCGGGCAAGCCGCCAGGCCCCTTCCTGATCAGTCTGACTCCCGAGTCTCCGGTGGCCCTGGATGTGTTGGTCAGCACGACACACTGGGAATCGCCCTGCGACCCACACTTTGGGAACCGCTGCTCTATAGAATACCAAAGAAGCCAACCAGCTACCTTCTGCATATCATCCCCGGGCTGATACACCACCCCAACCACAAAGTATTGCTCATCATTCTCACGGTAGCTAAGATAAACTTGGCGTTTCACTGGAAGAGCACAACGATTCCCTTGTTAAATACTCTCATACTAAAATTGAATACGATAAGTATTAACGAGAGAATGGTTAGCAAAACACAGGGTTGTGTAAGTAGGTATGTGAGAGATTGGGAATGCTGGGCCACAAATATTGGAAAGGCACAGGACAGCAACGCTAACAATGAGGAAACTGATAGGAATAAATAGCTTACAGGGCACCACTTTTGTGTGACTTGAATGTCCGGCCAGGCTCTAGGGTTCTAAGACCAGGGTATGTGTCACAAGAACTGTTGCATAACCAATATCAATGTGAACCTAGCCCCCCTCCCCCCTTTTTTTCCTTTCTGTATTCCCCTCCCTTTATGTTATCTTTCTGTGGTATTCTTAGGTTTTAATTAAGCTAATAAGGCTACAATTACCGGAGGACAACAGCATAATACGTTTAAGCAAAGCTTTGTTGTCAATCTAGGAAAAATAGTTGTAAATTGTCGTATAGCAATTGTTTACTCTGTTATATGAAAATGTTACAGTTTTGATATTATATGCATTGATAACATTCTCTAATAAAAATGATTTATGTAAAAAAAAACAAAAAACAGATGTCTCTTTTCTGTTCGGGGTTAATCCAGCCTCTAGTGGCTGTCTCACCTACAGCCACTAGAGGCTGCTTCTGCGATTCACACTGAAAATCACAGTGATAAGGCATTGAGAAATGTTTTCCTATTGACTGATTGAATGCGCGTGCGGCTCTTGCCGCGCATGCGCATTCAGCACTGACGTCAGCAGGAGGAGGAGAGTTCCCCAGCGCCAAGGGAGCCCGGCACTAGGTCTCAAATCACCCCTATCTTTACCTCAGCAAGGTCCACTACTCCGGTTTCTCAATCCCACCCTCTTTTTTTACCCCTTATTTTTGCTGATGGTAATGCAACACTACAGAGCTCCTTTGTTATTCATGCTTTGTATATAATCTATGATGATGTACATTCATGTATCTTATCACTATTAAGATACAGGAGATGTACTCAAACATATTTTGCTGCTGTCATGTATCTTAAATAGATAATAACACTACTACTCAAAACTTCAGCAACGGATCTAGCTGTATAAGCAGGTTAGGAAGAAACATATCAAGCCCGGTGCTACCATAAAGAGAATAAGGCATTTTTAATGGCGCACATGTTCTGAGACGGTACCTAGCAGACCCATGGGAAAGTATAGAGATCAAATGATTACCCCTTCGAGGCGGAGCCTGACTGCAGAGCTGAGCAGAGGCAGGATAGAGCTGCTCCTGCTCCTTGAGGCAATCCCCCCCCCCATGGACCGATGTGGGTTATTGCTGTCGCAGAAATCCAAGCCAAGGCGACCACCGCAAGCCAGAAAATGGCACTGAAGACAGTGCAACATCCTGTCAGCACACAAACCCGTGTGGCTACTACACCTGATTGCTACTAATATCCCACGCAGGTTACAGCCAGTCTCATCCCAGCCCACCTCCAAATCAAAGCCCGGCACAAAAGCCATGAAGAGCCTGCACTCTTACCCACGCCGGACCCAACCGACACAGACAAGCAGACCTGGTCACTCTACAGCATGCATTTATGTGCACAAGCAGATATGCCTGGCATCAGGGCTCTCAGGACTGGTATCTGTGATGGATGAGTCCCTATGCGGATTACAGGTCTGGGTAGTAACCATGGAAGGCATAGGCTGGAGAAGGCACTGAGGGACTTTCTGGGACACAGAAGAAATCCGTATTAGCAGAAAGCAACATAACCATATCTTTTACATGTGAACGATGTTACCTTTTGAATAGAGTGCATTTTGTTTAGTTTTACTGTTTTGGTCACTCGTGTAACACAATATGCAAGTCAGCAGATCTACATGCATCCTCATGCCCTTACCCAGAGGGATCCCGGGCCTCCTGGGAAGATAAAGCTGATAGTAGCTAGACATTTCATACCTGGTTTTTATAAATAGTGAATATAGAATATGTCCAATCTAAGCTTACCGTTCCATACTTTTCCAAACTGTCAGTACGTATAATCCGACTTACTTACACATGCCTTGTCTTGTAACTGACATGTTAGTTTATCTATTTATCATTCTACATCATATTATAAAATGTGCAATGTTATTGGATCCCATACAATTGTCTCTGAATGTTGATTACTATGCTAGCAATAGCTTATGTGGCATTGCTTGCCTCTTTTTACATGCACAACAAAATAAAGAATACAATTTTTTTTTTTTAAAAAGGATTAGCCCTTCACCCCATCACTGCTACTAGCACTCACCCGCCTACCAGAGAATAAGATTCTGCCTTCAAAAACACTAAATAAATAAAAATCTAAGAAGTGAACAACACTATATGCAGTATATCCACACCACAAACACATCGCCCAACACACACCCATCACAGCTTTCCATGCACACATAATCCTCATACCTACTAAATACATAGCAAAGCCTCCCACACACCTCCTATACTTCTGGATTTATATTGGGAGCAAAGATATATACATGATCAAGGGCTCACATTGTATGTTTGTTTTGTCTTTTGGACCATAATTAAAGGGACACTCTAGGCACCCAGACCACTTGTGCCCATTGGAGTGGTCTGGGTGCCAACTCCCACTACCCTTAACCCTGCAAGTGTAATTATTGCCGCGCATGCGCATTAGGTCTCCTCAGCCGTCGGGCGGGATCAGTCTCCACCGCGGGCTGGCGTAATGAAGGGGAGGAGCGGTGGCGACCCGAAACCACCGCCGAGGGACATCGGCGGGGGTCTCAGGTAAGTGACTGAAGGGGTTTTCACACCTTCAACAACCGGGGATGGGTGGTGGGAGGGAGAGGAGACCTGCAGTGCCAGGAAAACAGATTGTTATTAAATACACCTTACTGATCACCCTGCACTGTGTAGCCTGTGGCTCTATACTTTTGGCTTTATATTGGGGGCTAGCAGACCTCCCCCACAGAGCTCCAGTGTGTCAATATACTGGTGTGCAACACTCTACTACCTGGTACCATGCACAGCCTCCTCAAAGCCTCGTGTTCACATGCAGCAGAACCATGAAAAAAAGCAACTGAAATCAAAGACTAGGAGAAAGGAGGCAGAGAGGATGAACAAGCAGCATTAAAAATCCTTGCAGCAACCCTGCACAATCGTGCTTATCACAAAGCTCTTTATGCAAATTCCATTATTTTATTTTTTTGACACTTTTTCTGAAGGAAAATAACATGTATAATATATTGTCAGCAAACAAAAACAAATAAAATGCATGTAACAGAAAAACGGTTTCTATGACATTTACCCAATTCTGCTCCACATTCTGCTTGGGATTCCATCTGTAGTGTAACTAACCTGAAAATAAAAAAAATAAATAAAAAATAAATAAAAAACAAAACAAATACATTAAATCGATTAAGATTTTTGATTTTGTTAAAGGAAAACTATCATGAAATGTTTGTTTTCTCCTGTTAAGTTTGTCTGTTTTCAATATCTTTCCTTTAAGCAAGTACACTGAATTCAAAATTACCTAATAGATCAGGGGTAGGCAACCTTTTAGCAGCACTGTGCCGATATAGGATTGTGATGTCCCGTACCGTGCCGGTCCTATTTTTTTAAATTGAGGTGTGTATGCTGCCGTATTCTGCTTGTGTTATTTTTACTGTAATTGCTTTGTATCGTTGTATTTGAGAGTATATGAGCTATTATATTGTATATGTTCATGAGAAGTTTGTGGTTGGTGGTGTGTGTGCATGCATGTGGATTGTTAGTGGTGTTGCGTTTGTAAGGATTGTGTGTATGTTTGTGTGTGGGCTGTTCGTGTTATTTGTATTAGGGGAGGGTTATTCTGCCTTTCTGTGTATATCTAGCAGGGTGGGTGGCTTCCCTGAATTCCAGTGGGGACCGGGCTGGCCAGGTACAGGTCAAGGACAGGAGCTGCAACAGCAGCTGCAGGCTGCTCTACTGCAGTATGGATTCCCATTCACATGTGCTGGGAGGAAGTGATCTGAGATCACTTCCTCTACATGCTGCAATGCATAAATTGAGGATTGTCCTTCACCACCTCTTCGTATTAGCAGGTATCGGATACCAGGACTCCTGATAGGCCAGAGCTTGTTTGGCTCTAGCAGCCTTGAGTGCTGTGCAAAGACATCTTGAGTGCCATGCATGGCACTAGTGCCGTAGGTTGCCTACCCCTGTCATAGATCTTTTCCCCTGTTGTCCTGTGATCACATAAATCTTAGTCAATCCTCAGTCAGATATAACACCTATCTAACCCAAAATCACTCTCCTTGGCAAGGACAAAAGTCACTGCCTATTATGCAGTTTATAGAAGAAAATTGGACTTGTATTCCATGTAAAATAGGTGGGATCAGAGCAGTTAGGAGGGAAATACTGAAAGCGGATTGGTTTTTAACTGCATGGTCAGTAATGGTAGCCGATATATTTTAATTTTAAACATTCACATGTTAACCATGACATTCCTTGGCTGTAGTAAGGAGAGTCAGGATTTGAACTGATACGGTCGTCACGTGGTATCTTCTTTCCATAAATGGTTTTGACAGTGGATCCAAAACCAGTTCTCATGGCCCAGCTACAGTCCAGGTTTTAGGTATTTCCCCTTTCTATACCAAGGAGACACCATCAAAACCCGAACTGCTCCTGAGCCACAAGGACTAGTTTGGGAACCACTGGTTTTAAAAAAAATTGAAAACATAATTTTCACCTAAACAAGCTACAGAACGTTTATCGGGAATTACTGCATCTATCATTGTTCAATGGAGAAGAGGTCATTTTTAAATTGCATCACAACTTTCAGACACAGTGTAAAGTCAGCAAGGCTGTGGAGAGCATGTGATGCCTGCAGCCAATCAAATTCTGTGATTTGCAGAGTAGCCACTGCACCGGAAACAGGAAATGGTTATTTGAACAATCTGAGGGTGCAAGGTCAAAATAGCTGAACTAGAATAATTCTCTATCATTTATGCTTTCAGTTCAGCTACTCTGGCCTTATATTTGAAGTTCTCTTAGAATCCACTTTAAATTCTGGCTTTACTAATTGTCCCTGAAAATTGTCATTGCAAAGTAGAGAGCATAAAAACACAAGACTTTATTAGAGAAAGAATTGCCAATACATGTCAGTAGAAAACACAGGCAATAAAAGGCACAAAGCAATGTGCAGGTCAGGGGTAGGCAACCTTCTGCCGGCATTATGACTGTAAGTGCATTAAAGGAGATGTAGTCCACATCTGGGGTGCCGTAGGTGGTCTACCATTGCTATAGGTTGTACAAACCGCACATACCAATATTTCTATAATATTGTCTTTTATATAAAAGGTTTTAAGATGCTATATGATGGTGCATAGATGATTTCTGATGACATAAAATAATATTTTAACCTTTAAAAGGAAAAAGATTGATGAAATTTAGATTGAAGATTTGCACATACTTAAGCCATAGAACTATTTGGAATTAAACTAATGCACGGATGGCTAGAAAAACGCTTGCTTTGGTTTTACAACGCCTGGACTGGCCACAACAACCCGTTTGTAAAACAGATGATCGTGAATGTCTATCTAACCACACTGTACTAGAATGAAGACTGTTGAAGAGGTAAAACATTCAAGCAGATAAAGGAAGAATCTCTGATCCCCAAGGGGAGAAAACAACAGCACAGAAAGTTGTTGTATGAAGACATATCCTACTGCAACTTATACTCTCCATACAGTGATAGCACAACCAGAAAACCTTTAAATTGTCATTCAGATTATATGTCAATCGTTTTTTAAATGTAGGACAGTATAAAGGTTTGTGAAATCTTAGCCAAAGAGACGTCAGATATTAATTTTTCATACATGTAAGACCATTGAAGATATACCATTTCTAATCTAAGAATACGGCATAACACGGGTAACTGTTGCCTTTTGTACTCACATGTCCTTGTGTTCTGCTGCGTGCTCACTGTGTGTCTCCTCTGTGCTATTCTCCGAGAGCTGCGCACAAGGCTAGAGGACGTTAGAAATACACGTAAAACAGCGGGTTAAAATAAACACGTATGTACATCTATAAAATTAAATTGACTGCACTGGTAACATACAGCATATGGAGTCCATGGCATGTTTTTCAGGATAATGAATGTCTTAAAGGGAATAAAGCGTGTCCCAAACACTTAATCAATAACCAGTTGCATGCTAAAGTCTGTTTTAGTTTTCATTGAATTGTAAAATTAAACCACAATAAACTAGCTGAACTTGGCTTTCTGTCACAGTGATAGAATGCAAATTGTGCCCCACCCCCTCCTTGCAATATACAGGAGCCAGCAATGCTCACTTATAGTGCCAGGACTGCTCAGGGCATATATTGGGCTGTAACAGATCCCTGTTATTGCCTGGCCAACAGACTTGGAACATTGTAACCACTGTATTTGTTACCGTTGTTATGCTGAACATAAGAATGGGAAAACGAATAACCCTGCTAACTCGTTCGTATAACCGAACAAACTACCGAACCAGAGACCACCCAGACCAGTCGTGTGCCGCCATTGACTCCTTGACTCTGTTCCAAACGCAAATGTTCTAAGTGGTTCACTGTGTGGCCGTCGATTCGTATGCATGAAAATGTGGCGGCGGCCATCTTGTTTTGTCGAACGCGTTCAGCGGGGTTTGGTCGTCGAGTGTTTGAAACTATTTTCGGACACTCAAACGCCCGAACACCGCTGAAACTTCCAAGACCACTTAACTTCGCACAGATTCATACGAACAAGGCGGCGTTCGGTAGAAGTATTACACGAACGAGGCGGCACACGACCACCAAAGGCACAAACAATAAAAAGAATGACTGTTCGGTATTTTAAATATACAAAAAGGGACTGGACACACCAGCTGAACGCATGGAACTATTTTGGGCAGGAGCCTCGTGTGCAACCAGGCAGAAATGGGACTTCCATCTATCTCACGAACCCCTGAACCAATTTGTATGATTTTTGGATATGTTTGTTCCCTAATTATGCTCATTCTGAAAATATATTTTATGGGAGTTGGATGTATAATTTTAATGTTATGAAAAATGAGTAAAAAGTGTATTTTTCGCTCAGAGAGAACTGAGTTGATACAGCAATTAACTCAATTATCTCCCAAGCAGAGAGGAGGAATTTACAGTAATGAATGGGAGTGTTTAACTGTGTGACTGTAAACTATTGGTTGTTGAGTTTGTGTTTTCGGTGCCCAACAAGGTTCACATGGGTGGTAACCTCGTGGGAAAAGTTGTATAAAAGCAAGCCTGGCACATTAAACTTTCAATTCTGCTTAACCCTCAATACATAGCCTCGTCTCGTTATTGAAGAGAACCTGCATCCAGCTAATCACTAGCTCTTGTAAGAGCTCTGCCCCTCTCTCTATCTACACTGATCCAGCTGATGGGACATCGGGAATACACTGCAGCTCAACCTCTCGCAAGGGCAAAGGACGTCTCCAACGTCATACACCCCTCTAACCACCAGGGTGGACGTTACATGGGCTATGCCAGTTGGTAACCAAATACGATTTTTTTCCATCATGCAAGAATGGGAAGGGTTAATTGGAATAGTGAGAAGAGACTAGAAGGGAACATACATGCATTAGGAAAATAGAAACCTATTTAGTGACCTAAAACACATCAATAAAATATAAGTTACGTATTAAATGTAAAAATACCCACTAAGCACCAGTGAGATGAGTAATGCTTTTATTGCCTAAAATTACGGCACATAAAATACAGAAGAAGAGCTACGAGAGAGAAAAAGCACTGACTGCAAAACAAATGTGGTAGGGCATACCTGATGAAAATCTACAAAAATTCCCACAAATCTAAATTCACTTCACTGGACAACCAAATAACTCCTCAATAGAAATCACCATTTTACTATAACACTACAATAGCTCTGTGATAGACTAACACTTATCCTGTTATTAGCTAGGCCTATCTCCTTGTATCTATTAAAAACCAATTGGACAGTGGATACTGTAAGGCTTTATTAAATCTAGCCCTCCTGCTCCATCATACGTCTCATTAGGCATCCATTCCTTACATAGGAATACTAGGCTAGCATAAATTGTTGAGAGAAGAGATCCAAGGTACCAAGTATCTGTGATCACATACTCCAAATAGATATACAGAGTAGCAAATGCTGTAGAAACATTTCTTCAAAGAAATAGTATGATGAATCCATTTAGTCCCGAATCTCCTATATGTAAGATGGGGAGCAATTCCATAATGTGTTCTCAACGAGTCTAGAGTTTCTCAGTCTGTTAGATAGAGAATAGAACATCCCTCTCTCCCTTCAGATCCAACTACACAGGATAAGGAAAAAACAGAAAAGTGAAATAATAATTTAAAGTAAATGGTGCATCTTGTGCAATAAAATGCACTGTTCTGCGTTTAAAGGATTAAAACGCCCGATGTCTTTCGGTGCTAAAAGAAAATGCACGTTCATCGGGTAACTGGAAAAGAGGAATTTGTGTGATTGCCATCCCTCACACTTTCCAATAAAGTTACTGGTGGAACAGAAGATGGTAATTCCGATCTCATAATCAACTCTTTAGAGGGTGGATGGCAGCATTCAGCCAAGCTCTGTCTAGGATATATAACTCATTAGGAGGGACGCTCGGTACCCAATACATTGGGTAGAGGAAGGAAGTTAGGTCAAAGGAATTGAGCAACACATATGCAATTAATTTAGGTTCCTCCCAGCCAGTGTGTACAGGGGCTACCTTTGGCACTGTATGTGCTTGTGAACTACATTTCCCATGTATCTTACCATCACTTGCAGTGCCATAGTTAGCCATCACTGGCCTAGGAAGTAAGGAGAAGGAAAGATTTATACACTCATTAGTCCTCATTCTGCAATAAGGGTTATAAATAGGGGTACATGTTCTCTCTCTTGCTGTTGGAAACAAGCCATTCAAAATTAAGCTCAAATCCCCACCAAAAGCAATATATAAACTGGCGCACTAATGAAAACTGGAATAAGTCATGATGGCAAAGCTATAACAACTTTTTATCTAAATAAGGATGAGAACACAATGCATGTGTGTATTCCTAACACTACAGTGTTCCATTAACATACAAAGGAGAGGAGATGTAGAAGCATTGCTAACAGAAACGTGGATCAATCACCATGAAAACCCAATGTCATGATATCGATTCCCACGGTAATGGTTCCCCTTTAGGTCGCTGGGAAAGATGAAAAGTATACAGAAAAATAACCTTGGTTTCTGATACACTGAATGGAAGCATTGCTTGAAATTCCTCTTGTATTTCGGACATAAGATGAGCAGTCTTTTTCCAGAAGTGCAGTAGGGTGGTCTGTTAGAACGAAATAAAACATAGCAATTTATTCATTTCTACTTTCATTCTACACGTGCACAGGGTTTGTTGGATCCACAGTTCTGCATGTTTTATTTCAATATAATACATTAAAGGGACACTCGGAGCACCAAATCAACCTTTAGCTTAATGTAGCAGTTTTGGTGTATAGATCACGCCTCTGCAGTCTCACTCATCTGCCATTAAATCACTTTGTTTATACAGCCCTAGCCAAACATCCCCTGGCTGGGACTTACATAGTCTACTCTACACATTTGCTGTAAAGGGATATCTAATGTTAACTACAATTCCCATGTATCAAACTTCCTTTAGAATGTGACGGCAGATAAGAACCATTCGGCCCAGCTAGTCTGCCCAATTTTCTAAATACTTTCATTAGTCCCTGGCCTTATCTTATAGTTAGGATAGCCTTATGCCTATCCCACGCATGCTTAAACTCCTTTACTGTGTTAACCTCTACCACTTCAGCTGGAAGGCTATTCCATGCATCCAGTACCCTCTCAGTACAGTAATACTTCCTGATATTATTTTTCAACTTTTGTCCCTCTAATTTAAGACTATGTCCTCTTGTTGTGGTAGTTTTTCTTCTTTTAAATACAGTCTCCTCCTTTACTGTGTTGATTCCCTTTATGTATTTAAATGTTTCTATCATATCCCCCCTGTCTCGTCTTTCCTCCAAGCTATACATATTAAGATCCTTTAACCTTTCCTGGTAAGTTTTATTCCGCAATCCATGAACCCGTTTAGTAGCCCTTCTCTGAACCCTCTCGAAGGTATCAATATCCTTCTGAAGGTCTCCAGTACTGCGTACAATACTCCAAGTGAGGTCTCACCAGTGTTCTGTACAATGGCATGAGCACTTCCCTCTTTCTACTGCTAATACCTCTCCCTATACAACCAAGCATTCTGCTAGCATTTCCTGCTGCTCTATTACATTGTCTGCCTACCTTTAAGTCATCTGAAATAATTACCCCTAAATTATATCCTACTCTGTTAACAGCCTGCAGTAGCATCCTGGGTTTTGGTGCATTTTCCCTTTAATTTAAAAATGTTATATAGTTTTTTTTTAATGCCATATATAGGTCTGCCTTTTCAGTGGAATAATTACTTTTGCTCCCTTTTCCTCGCTCTTATTTTATCTTCTTTTCTACCCATTCTCAATTTCGGTTTTCTTTCTCCTTCGCTTTTTTTTTTTTTCCTACAGACACATATCTTTTAATCAATACATATTGCAGCCCACTTCCAAGTTGTTTGATAATCACATCAGAATAACCTACATAGGTAGGGAAACACTAAAGTGTTAGAAATACATGTTTGTACTCCTAACACTATAGTGTTTCTTTAAATTTGAATTCCCACTTTAGTGAATAATGTTCTACATTGCAGGGCTGATTTAAAAAAACAATGAGACTGACCCAGCAAAACAAACTTTGACAACTATGATATAAGTAACATGTTTGATCAGTGTTACCTGATATGAAGCTAGTGAATGTGACAGCATATTGCAACGGCTGGCTCCCAGGAGGTCCACTTTCTGGCATACATCCATCTTAGTCTTGTCAAAATGGCTTTTAGTGTTTCTTACCTGAATCTGAACCTGTGGACATTATACAAAAGTAGAAATGTTATCTTTAGAGGCATGGCACTTGAAATAAATTGCTACATTAGAATACAAATATTTGATTAGGCTGCTACAAATAAAACAAAGAATGGTCATTTAAAATTTTTATACTGCAACCATTTCCTGTACCCACATGATAAATAGACTGCTGCTCAGTAGGCACTGTAACCGCTGGTGGTTCCCTTATTTACCACTATAATGTCTTAAAGCATAGAACTTAGTAGGGCTAACCATACAGATATCTTAGCCATAATTTTATATAGTGTAAGAGCTCCTCTATTTAACATATATAAATAATTGAGAATACAATATAAAATAAGGATTGTCTTGGAAGCAAGATTGTCTTTTGGATATTTATTATATAAAAATATAAAATCCATTATAGCAGAGTTTATAAGATTTAAATTACATGCTTGCAAATATCATTAATAGGTTAACATACCCTTCTGAACATGTCATCATGTCAGCCTCTCTGTCATTTTAAGATGGAGCAGCGTCTGTCTCCAAGTCTCTCCTCTGTGTCTTAACATTTAAAAGTACACCTATTTATACCTTAGGTGTCTCCATTTTAGGTTACTGTAGTTCAAATATGAAAAAGTAACACTTCTTTTACTTTATTCAATTTAGGACCTCCCTTAATTTGGCAAACATACAAGGCCATAACTAAAGGGTGTATACGTCATGGAAATTTTCCTGACTTAGTTCAAGATGGCATCTTAAAGTCTGAATAGGTTATCTGTTGTTTATACTAAGTCGTAAGTGTACAGTCGCGGGAGATTCCCGGATTTGGGGAAGTTCCATTAACTTGGTTACCACAGTATATTGTGTACTGCAAGAGTCGTAGCATAGCCTTGAAACTTGTTTATGCATTATTGTTATTGTAATTCGTCTGGGACAAAATGGCGCAAACATATTATGCTTAAAGAAACAGTTATGAAAAACAATATGTTCCATTTCTAACACCTTGTCAGTTTGCAATATCTCTTAAAGACAAAGTACACAGTTTAAAAAATACAACATTTCATTCTAAAACTTGTAATATTTGCATTTGCCCGTAACAGCACCAATGGGAGAAATATCTCAAAGCAGGATGGCTTAGGATCCCGCAGATGTGCTAAGCATGTTTGAGGGAGTAATGTGTAAATCAAACAGTGGAGGTCAATTCACCAAATCAAATGTTGTTCTAAAGCAAGCATGTCAAACTCGCGGCCCACAAGGACCATCTTTGCGGCCCGGTGAGCTGCGAGTACATACTGGTGTTATAGCAGAGTGGGCGCCTGCTTTCTCCATATTGCAGGTGCCTACTCTGCTAACACTTACCCGGCCGGGGAGGAAGCAGGACGCTGGCGGCCAGCAAGGGAGCTCAGCGTTCCTGCTCCTCACTGCTCCCTCGCGCACGCTGACTGAAGTGAAGCCGGGCGCCGGAATATGACGTCATATTCCGGCACTCGGCATCACTAAACCATGCGAGGGAGCAGTGAGGAGCAGGAGGAACCCCAGGGAGATGCCCCACATCGGCACCATGAGGTAAGGAGCAATAAAAAAAAAGTGTGTGTGTGTCAGTGTGTGTGTGTGTGTCTGTCAGTGTGTCTGTATGTGTGTGCAAGAATGTGTAACTGTGTGAGTGTGTGTGTGTCTGTCACTGAGTATGTGTGTGTGTGTCTGTATGTGTGTGTCTGTCAGTGTGTGTGTCTGTCAGTGTGTGTGTGTCTGTCAGTGTGTCTGTCAGTGTGTCTGTCAGTGTGTCTGTCAGTGTGTCTGTATGTGTGTGTCTGTCAGTGAGTATGTGTGTGTCTGAGTATGTGTGTGTCTCTCTGAGTATGTGTGTGTCAGTGTGCGTGTCTGTCTGTGAATATGTGTGTGTCTGTGTGTGTCTCTGAAAGTGAGTATGTCTGTGTGTGTGTCTGTCTGTCAGTGAGTGTGTGTCTGTCAGCAAGTATGTGTGCGTCTGTCAGTGTGAATGTGTGCGTCTGTCAGTGTGAATGTGTGCGTCTGTCAGTGTGAATGTGTGCGTCTGTCAGTGAATGTGTGTGTCTGTCAGTGAATGTGTGTGTCTGTCAGCGGGAGGGTCAGATTTGGCACAGGGTGGCGGGGGGGGCTGCTGTGGTTTAGTAGAGGGGGGCTGGGATTTAGTAGAGGAGGTGCTGTGGTCTAGTAGACGGGGCTGCTGTTTTTTTTTTTTTTTTATACAGTACTTTTTAAAATAAACATACGTTTCTATGAACATTTACGGTATTTTTTTTTATTTTTTTTGTGGTCACATAAACTTAAACCTTGTTTATGTGGCCCGATCCAGACTTTGAGTTTGACATGCTTGTTCTAAAGTAAAAGTGTTAATGTTTCACACAAATGTAACTAATTCCCAACAAGTAAATGTGACCATTTCAACCAAACTTGTACTATGAATTGATTACCTGTTAAATTCAGCCAAATCACTATTAATATTTCCAAACAGCTGAATAACAACCAAACTCCCTTTATTTATGGTATTACAGACCAGAGAAGCTGCACGCATAACACTAGGCCCATCTAACTCTAAGTCACCCTAATGCTACCTTCAGCCTCCTAAACACTATAACATTTCTCCATCCCTAAACGGAAATTTGTTGGGCTATTTCCAAGAGCCCTGTGAAAACAGTAGAGATCCCTCTAGCTGAATATGGTTTAAATTCAGTTGATCATTGATAAAGTGTACCTTTAGGAATGTTATCAGTTGAGTTGAAGACAACTGAGCCAAAACAGTGATCATTTAATCAACAGACTCCAGTTAGGCTCTGTACTCACAAAATATTTGCAGTCAAATTAAATCTGTCTACATCCCCCAACTTATTAGTTGCACCTAATATTCCTGCTAAGTATTTTAAAGTAAGGCCTCCCAAATGCTGCCAAAACAGCTCTGATGCATCAAGGCGTGGACTCCACAAGACCTCAGAACATGTCCTGTGGTATCTGGCATCAATACATTAGCAGCACATCACATTGTAGCTTCCTGTCAGACAAGTAAACCTTGCAGCCCACCTTTCGGAATTTCTCCATCTGTTTATAGGTGTCAGGGTCCAACTCCTGGGAAACATCCTTCATCCAAAGCAAAGCCCCTCTATATTCAATCCGTGCCTTCTCCATACGATTTATGGTCAGAAGGGTATCGGAAACTGCGCGTCTACTGAAAGTGACCACTTCCTGCTCCAGGCGAGATAAGGGGGTGCAGATTGCTAACCTGATTAAAGACAAAGATAAAAACCCCAGCTTTTAACATGCTTTTGGAGTTTTGGCTTCCTTTACTGGAAGAGCAGAAGAACTGGAAGAGCGAAAATGAGTCAATGCACTTTTTAAACTAACAGGGGTACTGGGACACTGGATCACCCAATAAACAGTGACCACTCTCTTCTGTTCAAAGATGCATTCCACATACCTTTGCCCAGCGGAGGAACACAGAGCATTTCCTGTGGCTTTCATCATTTTTCCTGCTTGTGTGCTGTTCTGCTGAGCATGCTCCTTAAGGAGCAGACCAAAATCATTCTCTTTCTGAGACAGAACTAAGGGAGATAATTACAAATAAATGAATCAATACATTGACCATTTTAAATGGGAGGTCCATTAACGGAGTCTTTACTCCTCTGATTTTATTATTTTTTTTTTGTTTATTATAGTTTTTATTGCTTTTATTACTATTATTATGTTATTTATATAGCGCCATCGAATTCCGCAGTGCTTTACAATGGGTGGACGAACAGACATGTAGTTGTAAGCAGACAAGTTGGACACACAGGAAAAGAGGGGTTGAGGGCCCTGCTCAATGAGCTTACAGCTAGAGGGAGTGGGGTAAAGATAGTATTAGACTAGTGACAGTTGCAAGAAAGGAATCAGTCGGGAACTATTAACAGTTTAATTGATATGCTTTTATGAAGAAGTGGGTTTTTAATGATAAGGCACAGTGATAAAGATACATGAATAACAGGTTCATACAACACAAATGATAAGGATAAAGTAACGATTTTACAAGTACAATGGGTACAAGTACACAAGATATTGCATTTCCATCTATAACAATATATGGTTCTATATTTACATCCAAGCGTGTGGTTATGTAGCAATACATGGGACAGTATAGTTAAATCGCTATTGCAATAATCCCGTATGACCGGAAGCGAGGACTGGGAGCATGATATCTGTACCTATGCCATTGATAATATTTTAATGCAACTTAAGAAAAAGATAAAACTAAAAGGAACGATGTAATGGAATAATAAAACCTGGCTAGAGGAATAATGGCAGCTGGTGTAAACAGAAGGTGGGATCAACTCTACTCCTCTGATATTTAGGTTGACTTGAAAGCTAGTCTAGTACACTTTCAGGTTATTCACCAACATGTGAATTCTCGGGACATCAAATGGGTTTATTTACTAAAGTAAAACTGTTGGGAATTCAAAGTGAATTTCAAATTTAAAACCAAAACAGCAAAACTGAAAAGATTATCTTAATCAGCTATGCATCCAGTTCAGATAGTTTGACTTACATTTGAAATGCACTTTAAATTCCCAACACATCTCACTTTAGGAAGTAATCCTGAAAATTATTTAAATTGAATTTACAAGTTTAGGCCAAAATAGCTCAAAAGAAAGCATTGTTGACTTTTTCCAATTCTCCTATTTTGGTCTAAAATTTTAAAATTCCCTTTAATTTTCAGACATTTACACTTTAGCGAATAACCCAGTTTATGTACAGGACAATTAACACCCAGCAGAGGAATATACCCCAATCTTTTATTCTAACCTTGGTGTAGCTCAGCATCAGAACATTTCATAAACTTATTATTTCCATTAAATGTATTATTCAAACTACTTTACTGCACTTGGTCATCAATTCTTACCATCAAGTGCTTGTTGGTATTTCTCGATTATTTTGATTAACTCTGATCCAGTTGTCTGAATGGAATGAAATATCTGTAGAAAGAAAAATCCAATATAAATTTGTTTTCAAAATAGTATTTATTGTATTCTTAAAGGGCTTCTAAACAATTATCATTAAATTAGTCTACTCTAAAACAGTGGTCCAACAATAGGTCAATCTGTAATTTTTGGATGACACCAATGGTGTGATCAGGGACATCATATGCATCAGACTTCGATAAAAACCCTGTGTAAAGGGCCGGGACTTGGCAGCTGATTGAGTGGGATGCAGGCTAGAAGTGCTCCTCAACAAAGCTATAATTTAAGCATAGATTTGGTGATTTGGTGTTATTTACTGAAATCTTGACTCTACCTCCAACTGGACTGGACCACTTTTTCAATGTTTTTTGGGCTCCTTCAAATTAAGGCCTACCAACCTGTCACGGTGGATTATTAGGCAGATTTATGCTTCTGAAAAGCCTTACAGAGAAAGAAGCCCTTTTTCCCCACCTTTGGACCGGCGGGGGTTATCCTGGTCCCCACTGGAGACTAGCTGTACATGGAGCTGACTACACCAACAATGGCTGTTACAACCGGGTTGAAGCGACCAACACCACAGCAGTCTGTGTGGATGGAGATCTTTAACAATATATGCAACCAACCATTCCCTTGCTACAATTCTGGACCACCCTGTGGAACGGGCCACCTCTCAGACGCACGGCATGTCTCAGACCCAGTTTAACATTTTATTCACACTTATAGGATATTAAAAGAAAGCCATGTCCGCCCTTTAAAAACATATATACGCACTAGGACTTATATTCTGGAAAAAAAACTTCCCCAAACATAGATTAGTTTACTCACGAATAGAATCTTGCATGTATATGTTCAGGGAAAAGTCCATGAACATAGATTAGCTTACTCACAAATGAAATCCCGCAAAACTATGTTCGGGAAAAATTCCCCGAACATAGATTAGCGAACTAGTGACTAGGGCTTATTTTCATGGTAAGGTTTATATTACAAGCATCCTCTGGGAAATACGGCATTATATATATTATATATGTATGGGGGAACTACTATATATTATATGTATGGGGGGGGCTTAAACTTACGTTGCAGCAACATATAGCTAATATTATTATATTGCTATGTCCCAGGTCACTTAACCCTGCAAAGGTAGTTTTTTGATAAACTGCAATAATTACATTGCAGTGTTAAGTCCACCTCTAATGGCCATCTACCAGACAGCTACCAGAGGGACTTTCGTGTTGTTTGGAGACTTTTGGACACCTAACTGATGCTGGACGTCCTCGTGTTATGCATGAGGACATCCAGTGTAACTCAAAACACTATAGGAAAGCATTGTACAATGCAGAACTATGGGGGAAGTCCTAAGGCAAGTGCGGCAATCTCCGTGCATGCGCATTAGGTCCCTTACTGGTGGCTGGCGTTAGTGGAGGAGCCTGACCAGCGCCGAGGGAATCACTGCTGGAATCAGATAAGTGACAGAAGGGGGCCGCAAGGGGGTCACTATAGGGAGCTACAGTGCCCGACTATTTTTCCTTTAAGGAGTCAAATAGTTTTCCTCACTATTCACATCAGGATTTCTTAGTGTTTACAATTTCTTATTTTTGTTTTCTTTCCAATTTATGTCTCTTTACAGTTTCTTTTCATCTTCTGCTAATGCACACCACAAATATATAAATGTATTACTGAAGTATCAAATGTAGATTTTTTAATATATAACACGTGTAGTAAAGAAAAATATTTAGTTTAAAAGCACAGTTCCATCTAGTGGTGGAGAGGATATGGCAGGCTCCAACTATAGCAGAGTCCCACTAACTTCCCATTTTTCTTAAAAACAGTCAAACATAGATCTCACCTACCTCCAGCTTGGCATCAAGTTCAGCATCTGAAGCAACAACGTGTTCATCCTCTTTTTTCCCTGTAACTTTAATCAAAACTTGTTTGGTTTCCCAGAATTTCTTCTGCATACGGCTGACCACTGACTGGTCCTCCCCTGTCCACTGCTGTCTACTGTTCATGATGAGGCTAAAAAATGAGAAGACAAAACAATTGTTTCAGTTATTCTAGCCTATGCGAGTGATGTGAGGCTAAGCATCCCTTTCAGATATCTGTGCCTGTTAATCCAATGAATAAATAATTACAGCATCAGGTTACAGACTATGGTAGGAATCAGAAATAAACAGTAAAAAAAAACACATCGCATCATCTTTCTAAGATATCCCAGAAATGCTAATGAGGCAGATATATTCATTAGTGATATTTGATTGGATCATCTTGTGTTGAAGCTGTAAATACAAAATATAAAACGAATATTAAAGAATGAAAGGATGCCTTGCTGCACATTATGCATATAATGCGTTGGGGACACCTCTGGCACACAAAGGGTTCAAAAATGTAGATTCCAGTACATGTTTACTGTACACAAACACACATACCTGAGAAAGATTTTGTTTTTCCAAATGCTACATTTGGCAAGATAAATATTAAGTGTCCTTTATTGTTAAACAGATAAATTCTAAAATAGATTACACAGAGAGCAATACAATCATTTAGTTTTGCAAATGCCATGTACATAAACGGAGTCAATATTTGTAAATATAACAAGACTCCGAGTAGATATCCTATAGTAGAATAAAAGTCTAAATAAACGAGGAAATAAAAAGTTTGTGACACGTGAAATAATGAAATATTTTTGCATTGTGTACAAAGTATGAACAAAAATACCCGACCATGGCGGGAGTAAATAAAATATGACATGCTATGTTATAACACAAAAGATATAAACGCAAGCATTATTACACAGAATAGGTTTTTGGCGATGACGTGCAATATTTCCGTTATTAATTAAGAGTAGAGAGATAGCGCCAACATATTCTGCAGCGGTTTTCAATTATACAAGGGGATATTTAGAGATGAAGAAGACCCTACTCAAATAAACGTATATTGTTCATGTCTTAATGGATTATTGCAACCAAACACTGTTTTATTCCAATAAACCAATGTTTGGGCTAGAGTAGCCCATACTGTGTTGGTCCAACCCACCAAGTAACAAAAATAAAGCTAAAACCTACCTGCACGCCAGCTCTGAAGTGAAACGCTGCACATACAGACTCCAGACACCATAACAACTTCAAATCACTGAGTCGTACAGTGAGACAAAGAGTCTGCAATAAACACACTTCCAGATTAACGGAATTAGGTTTTTCTTTTCCTGGATTAGGACAACCCTGTTTTTAACCAACTGATTAAAACAGTTTGATACTAATTGTGGCAACTGTGTCCAAAGACTATGTCCACCATAACTACTACAACAAGCTTTCGTGAATATGCTCTGTTTAAAAAGCACCATTAACAGTAAATATGATAGAACTGCCACGTGTCATGTCTGCCATACTTAACAAATGATATAAATGTTTCTGTCTCTCCTCCTTAAAAGCTATATATGCCCTCAGTGTGAAAGACTGGACAAAATTGTCATGTCACTTGCTAAATCTTTAACAGGGCACTCTAAGTACCATAGCAATTATCGCCAACATTAGTGGTTATGTTGTCCACAGGCACCTTGTCCCATATCCGCGTTGTGTGTGGGATTCGTGTTTTCTTTACATGCCATATTAAAGTTATAGCAGCCATTATTGCAACAGCTGATGAAATGTCTATTTTCACGCAAGCCCTGGGACTACCAGAAACTTGGAGCTCTTAGCATACAACAGCAAGCTTGAATTTGGATCGGCAGTTATCCACCATTAATGTTTCATAATGGAAGGGAGTGATTCCTTTGCTTCCAAATCACACACGTCCTGTTCCCCTTCCCACGTCAGACCGTTTTTTAGGGCCACTAACCCTGATGATGAATATATGCTTATTTACAAGGTCAATTCTGCTGCCCCTGTACATACTCTGTGGGACACATGGCGTTATCATATGCTTTGTTGTATTACGTTCATATCCACAGACAAGGTCTTTTCAGAATTAGCAATGGAAGCCACATTTTTCACTTATATCAAACACAGGAAGAGCCCCTTCTCAGAGCAGGAATTGCTGCCTGATAATAATTCAGTGGGAAAGGCACCTTGTTTTTGAGCGAATGTTCTGCTTTGAACCACTGAGGCTGGCCTGAATGAAAGCTTTATACACTAAGCCAACAAGAAGGATAGAAATTAATGGGAATTTCCTGCTGAAAAGTAGTTAGAACATGCGGCTCTGCTTCCATCAACTTACAAAAAAAAGGATTTCCAGATTCCTAAGGTTGCTATGCTTCTCAATCCATGCTTCAAAGATGCCTACACATCTGATGAATAAAAGGTCATCCAAAAATCATTTTAAAGACAGTTATGCAGCTACAATGTTTACGTCTACCCAGTGGTAACAAGTCTCCTCACAAGATGGAGCCCACACTGACGCACACATGCAGTAGACAGAGCCAGAGAAGAAGGACTCCAATACACCAAGGACCAAAAACATCTCACAACAAAAAGACAAACTGTGCCCTTATCTGGATCAAGAGACTGTGCACAGTATGAAGAAGGTGAGGTCTCTAGTACACCAGACTCAGAGTCTGAGATGCATGTGGAATAAAAGGTCACAGTGATCCACCCACAACAATGTTATAGAGTGCTAGAAAGTACTGCAGACGTAGCTGTGTGAAGATGAGGATATGTCGGAAGAACTCTCAAACATATACTCTCATAATCTCTGGATCTGTTGTTTAACTGAAGAGGCTGGCAAAAGCTTGTTGGGTTTGCTGACACTTTACCTATTTTCCCTTGTTATTGCAGAGCAATGTCTTATTGATACAGCACATCAAGCCCTGTCTGTCCAGAAAGTGAGGGAGACACATGAGGTCATTGAACATGTCCATTTTATTCCAGTAACAAAGAGGCCATTTTCAAAAGGAGAGGCCAGAATACTGTTTAAGGCACAGAAACTACATCAAGACCTTGACCCGATAACCATCCAGAAATGCAGCTTGTGAAACAATTAGTGGATCCCATTACACCTGCTCACTTTGCAATGATCAGTTACAAAATAATAAGCATTGGGTCAGGCAACCAACAATAAGACCAAAGGTGGCTAAAGATGGCTGATGGAAACGAGGAGTGGGAAAGGCAAACAAGGGATCTCTTCACAAATTTCAAACAACGTGAATTAAGAAAAAAATAATAATAAATAACTATATAGTATATTAAAACATTACGGGCATATTAAAATAAAAAAGTTTTTTTGAAAAATAATAAATAATGACATTGTTCCTTTAAAACCCTGATTACTGAGCCAACCATCCTCTGATGAGATACAAACAAAACTTTGCTCTAATTTCAGCACAGGGCAAAAAGCCTAAAAGGTACTACCATTTTTCTAGAATTACTCATGTTATGTGAAAGCAGCAATCCCATTTTTTTATTTCACCAAGCAAAAATATACTGTGTTTTCTTTGAAAGCATATTATGCTATAAAAACAAAATCACAATTCCTTTACAAACACCTATATTTTGGGGGGTCTATTAAATTTTTTTATTTCAGTGCCATCAAATAAAATAGTTTTTGGCGAGAAAAAAAATAAAACATATATATATATATATATATATATATATATATATATATATATATAAATGTAACTGCAAAACAAAAAAGCATTTATTTTTCCCCTGGAATTAGTACAGTGATGTATGTAGTATTTGTATTTCAGCATTAAAGATCTAAACTGGTTTGCAGTCCAGCTGCAATGTACCATAACAAATCAATGCTTTATTGCCCCCTTGTATCACTGGCTCTTGGGCTGTAATGGCCATTAAAGTGGCAGTCAGTGCTGCCCACCGCCTGCCCTTGTGATAATGGACCTGGGGTTGGGGGAAGGTAAAGCGTTTTATATTCCCCTCCCTGCATCCCTGAGCAGTTACCATGACAACAGTAAAAGGGTACCAAGCCATTGGGGAGGGTGGAGGACCGTGGGTATATAAACAGAGCCATCATGGCGGGTCGTACCTGCGGTAACCGGAGCGCGGAGGACAGGGTATCCGCAGCAGGATACAGCTGTCACAGCGTAGGCAAAGAAAAAAAAAAAAAAAAAAGTAGACCGTACCAGGGAGCAGCCCAGTGCGCATGCGCCTCCTCGGCCGCCGCTTTGCAGAGCAGGAAGTATCGGTGCAGTAACCCATGGCAACAGGAAGGAACCATGTTTTCTGAAAGGGGGAGGGAGGTGCTGCCCATTATTTCCAGCGTCCATTGGTTCTTACTGGATAGAATGAGCATGTTGTTGTATGGGATATGAAGTGTTAACCCCTCAATGGCTGAGGCTTTCCCTCACTGAGCTCTTTCATGCTATTTATCTGTGTTTATTCCTCTATAAGGGCATCCATACATACTGTGCATTGTATTCTAATGGACTGACACCCTGTATACCTAACACAAGTATTATGTATTTATTAAAGGGACACTAGAGTCACCAGAACCACTACAGCTTAATGAAGTGGTCTGGGTGCCAGGTCCAGCTAGGGTTAACCTAGAGAAACTGCTATGTTTCACTGAGGGTTAATCCAGCCTCTAGTGGCTGTCTCATTGACAGCCGCTAGAGGTGCTTGCGTGCTTCTCACAGTGAGAAGACGCCAGCGTCCATAGGAAAGCATTATGAATGCTTTCCTATGAGACTGGCTGAATGCGCATGCAGCTCCTGCCGCGCATGCGCATTCAGCCGAAGAGGAGGAGGAGAGCTCCCCGCCCGGCGCTGGAGAAAGGTGAGTGTTGAACCCCTTCCTCTACCCAGAGCCCATCGGGTGGGGGCACCCTCAGGGCACTATAGTGGTCCTTTAAAGAGACACTATAGTCACCAGACCCACTACAGCTTAATGCAGTGAGTTGTTCTGGTGATTATTGTATGTCCCTGCAGGTTTTTCTTTTTAAATATAAACACTGCCTTTTCAGTGAAAGGGCAGTGTTTACATTACTGCCTAGTAACACCTTTAGTAACGGTCACTCAGATGGCACCAATGCCTCGTTTCCACTGAGCGGAACGGTTTGGGTCAGTATGGTCTGGTACGCTATTTTGAGTGTTTCCATTATGAAAGTGGCCCATAAAACCGAACCAAACCGCACCATTCCTGGGCCCCCTTTCAGATGTAGGGCCATAGGAAGTGGTACGGTACGGTTAGGGCGGAACTACTGGCGTCACACTATGCAATCCACTGATTGGCGGACAGGAAAACGTCAATGCTCACGGCAAATGACACGCTAGGCATTTGGTCTAAACCCCGCATGCCTCCTGGTGGTCTGACTTGCAGTGGAAACGCTCACCTGAATAGGCTGGACCATTCTAACCCTTTCCGAACTGTACCAACCCGACCCGTACTGCTCAGTGGAAATGAGGCATTTCCTGGGTCCGTACTGCACAATATGCAACTCTTTGCATGGAGATGCTGAACGTTCCACAAAGAGATGCATTGATTAAATGCATCTATATTAGGAAGTGCTGATTGGCCAGTGTGGGCTCCTGGTAAGACCCAGGTAAGTGTAAAAACATGCAATGTGCTGTGGTGGTTATGGGGCACAGGGTGTTTCTTTAATAGTAGTCACAGAATCCAATGCATCTAAACAAATATTTATAGAAAGTAGATTCCCCTGTGGTATTTTATTAAAGAAGCCCAATCACCCCTAACTTACCCTTATTCAGTTGTTGCTTCTTCTCTTCCTCGTTCTGAATCTGTTCTTTTCTGATCTATTTTCCTTAAAAACATAAGGCAAAGTATGGACTACGATGAGAGATCTGCACTTTTGTACCAGGGCTAGTTAACCCCTGGCAGATGTGACTTAGGCAGCTTGAGCTGCAGAAGCTGGTCATTCATTCTCAGCAGTCTCAGTTAAAGGACCACTATAGTACATACTCGTTTTCCTGGCACTATAGTGCCCTGAGGGTGCCCCCACCCTCAGGGTCCCCCTACCGCCGGGCACTAGGGGGTGGAAGGGGTTAAACTTGCCTTTTTCTCCAGCAAGAGCCACGCACGCATTCAGCCAGTCTCTTAGGAAGGCATTCACAATGCTTTCCTATGGACGCTGGCGTCTTCTCACTGTGAAAATCTCAGTCAGAAGCACGCAAGCGCCTCTAGCGGTTGTCAATGAGACAGCCACTAGAGGCTGGATTAACCCTAATATAACCATAGCAGTTTCTCTGAAACTATGTTTATAGAAAAAAGGGTTAACCCTAGAGGGACCTGGCACCCAGACCACTTCATTAAGCTGAAGTGGTCTGGGTGCCTATAGTGGTCCTTTAATGAATGACCCTCAGTACATGCAATATGCACAGAACTGACATTTGCCAGCCTGCATCTCTAGTTTCAGGATGGTTATCAATGCTACAGGAAGTGGAGTTACAACTTCAGCAGCTAGCCTGAATATTTGTGCACGTGCATACAGATTCCAAGCACCATGAGTAATACGAAACATGTTTAAATGCACTTTTGGATTAAACGCAGGTAGCCTTTTTGCTTCGTTTTGTGCGTTCCTTGTTTTCTTAAAGGAACAAGCCCTGCAGGCTTTTTGCAGTAAACACTGTCTTTTCAGAGAAAAGGTAGTGTTTACACATTCATTAAGTAGAAGTATAGATCAGGATGTTGCAGTGGATGTGATCTACTTGGATTTTGCCAAGGCATTTGATACGGTTCCTCACAATAGGTTAGTCTTCAAACTAAAAGAAATTGGTCTAGATGAATGTTCTTGGGTAGAACATTGGCTTAAGGAAAGAGTACAACGAGTTGTAATTAATGGTATATTGTCAGGCTGGACAAAACTGGTAAGTGGTCTTGAAATAGGCATTGAAAGCCATGTATCAGTGTTTGCAGATGACACAAAACTTTGTAAAGTAATAAAATGTGAGCAGGATATTGCTTTGCTGCAGAGGGATTTGGATAGATTGGGGGACTGGGCACTAAAATGGCAGATTAAATTTAACGTAGAGAAATACAAAGTTATGCACTTTGGGGTTAAGAATGCACAAGCAACTTACACACTAAATGGTAGTGAATTAGGGATAACCACACACGAGAAGGATTTGGGAATTGTTATAGACAACAAATTAGGCAGCAATATGCAATGTCAATCTGCAGTTGCGGAGGCCAGTAAGGTTTTGTCATGTATAAATAGGGGCATAAATTCTCTGGATGAAAATATAATTTTGCTTCTTTATAAATCGCTGGTAAGACCACACCTTGAATATGTGCAATTTTGGGCGCCTGTTCTAAAGAAAGATATCATGGTACTAGAAAAAGTCCAGAGACGAGCTACAAAATTGATAAAAGGAATGGAGCATTTTAGTTATGAAGAAAGGTTAAATAAATTAAATCTGTTTAGTTTGGAAAAACGGTGCCTGTGAGGGGATATGATAACTTTATACAAATATATTTGGGGCCAGTACAAACCTTTATCTGGAAATCTATTCATAAACAGGGCTATACATAGGACACAAGGTCACACATTTAGGCTAGAAGAAAGGAGATTTCATCTAAGGCAAAGAAAAGTTTTTTTTACAGTAAGAGCAATAAAGATATGGAATTCTCTGCCTGAAGAGGTGGTTTTGTCAGAGTCACTACAGATGTTTAAACTGCAATTGGATAAATACTTACAAAATACAGGGATATAATATTGAATTAGTGGGGTAATAGCTGCTTGATCCAAGGAGACATCTGACTGCTATTTTGGGGTCAAGAAGGAATTTTTTCCTAGTTTGTGGCAAAATTGGAAGCGCTTCAGACTAGGTTTTTTGCCTTCTTTTGGATCAACAGCAACAACATATGTGAGGAAGGCTGAACTTGGACGCAAGTCTCTTTTCAGCTATATAACTATGTAATGTTTTTGGTTGAATAAAAGTCCAATAGACTGTCCAAATTGCGTTGTAAAGTCTAGGGACACCTTCACTAGCCACTGGAGGTGCTTCCTGGGGGCAGTGCTGCACAGTGTACAGCACTGACGTTCAACATCTCCACGCTGAGACACTGAGCTTGACTCATAGAAAGACAATGATTCAATGTATCTCTATGAGGAGATGTTGATTGGCCAAGACAGCATTTGGCTCCACCCCGCCTCCTCTACGATCTCTGCCAATCCAATGCTTTCCCTGTAGGAAAGCATTGGACTGGCTGATTTAATCAATTCTGATTATGTCAGCCAAAGATGCGGATCAGGGGCAGGGGCAGCGCCTGCAGTCCACTGGAGAGCTGGAAAAAAAAGGTTTTAACCCTTTCTGATTGGGGCTAATGGGAGGCAAGCCACCTAAATGGTGGTTTTAACACTCTAGGGTCAGATATACATGCTTGTGTTCCTGACCCTATAGTGTTCCTTTAATACTATAGCCATTGCCAGTATCCATGAATATGAATGTAAGGCTAATTTCAGTTTTTTTTTATTTATTTTAAATCTGTATCCACAATATCCACTCCCATGTGTGCCCTCTATTTGTAGCCATGCATACTAATACCCAACTTATAACGGAGATTTTGCCTTTAACAGGGTTAAAGTGAATTTCAAATTTAGGGTCCGAGTAGCTGAATGGAAAGCATAACTGACCTTAAGTTTGAAATTTAAAGTGAGTAACCCTGTAATAATTTGTCTGTATGAATTTATAAGAATACATTCTTTTAGCTGAAAGCAGTATACGACTCCCCTATTGCAAATGACTAATAATGAACAGCATTGGGAGAAAAGAGTATTCATAAATTATGGGATTTGCTTGTTCTGAATTTTGTGCAAGTCACAATATGTGTCCATTTCTGACAGAGACTCCCTCCCTCACCCAGTCACGTGTGGTGTTCCCCAAGGTTCCATTCTCTGCCCCCTGCTATTCACATTGTTTATAAATGATCTGCAAATTCTCAAATGTACACATGTACGCAGACGACACAGTAATCTATACAAACAAATCCAATCTACTGCAGCTTGAGGCTGTGCTCCAAGATCAGTTCACGGAGGTAGAAAAGTGGATTGCAAAAAACAAACTCTTCCTAAGCACTGACAATGATCTTTGGAACAGTACCTAAATTACACAATTCCCACCTATCCATCAAAACTAATTCAAATAGCACACTGCACAGTACTGACGTTCAGCATCTCCACTATTTCAAATACTTGGGTATGTTGTTAGACCACAATCCATCCTTTGGCCTCCACGTAGAAAAACCTGCATCTAAACTTTATCCAAAACTAGGTGCCGTGTACAGAAACAAATTCTGACTAACCCTACAGTAAAGAAAAAGATTGTACAGGAAATACTGATGCCAATCATTGATTATGGGGATGTAGTATATGCACCTTAACCGGAAACCCACCTTAATAAACTCAATACATTGTATAACTCGTTCTGCCGATTTGTGCTACAATGTAATTACAGGACCTACCATTGTGACATGCTAAAAGAACTAAACTGGCTGTCGCTGGAATCCAGACGCACACTTCATCTTTCCAGCCTTGTGTTTAAGAGCTATCTGTTCACCTTAGAGAGGGTTCAGAGAAGGGCTACTAAACTGGTTCATGCATTGCGGGATAAAACTTACCAGGAAAGGTTAAAGGATCTTAACATGTATAGCTTGGAGGAAAGACGAGACAGGGGGATATGATAGAAACATTTAAATACATAAAGGGAATCAACACAGTAAAGGAGGAGACTATATTTAAAAGAAGAAAACTACCACAACAAGAGGACATAGTCTTAAATTAGAGGGACAAAGGTTTAAAAATAATATCAGGAAGTATTACTTTACTGAGAGGGTAGTGGATGCATGGAATAGCCTTCCAGCTGAAGTGGTAGAGGTTAACACAGTAAAGGAGTTTAAGCATGCGTGGGATAGGCATAAGGCTATCCTAACTATAAGATTAGGCCAGGGATCTAATGAAAGTATTTAGAAAATTGGGCAGACTAGATGGGCCGAATGGTTCTTATCTGCCGTCACATTCTATGTTTCTATGTTAAATACTGTATATATTGTGTATTAATATTGTTTCTGTATTTTATTATACCCTATTGTATCAATGCAATTCTTTTGTGGACCCAGGACATACTTGAAAATGAGAGAAATCTCAATGTATCATTCCTGGTAAAATAAATATTTTATAAATAAATAATAACCCTTCACACTACATCAATGATCCCCAGCAGTTCCCAAAACAGAATAACAGTAATTGCCATTATTCTGGTATGCCTTAAAGTTGCAGTCACCTCAAACTTCCTTTTCTCCTATTGTTACCGCTTTTTTTAGAATTTGTAATAATTTTCTGATCTATTCTCCTTTTAAAAAAAAAAAAAAGAAGACTAAATAGGGACCACTTTGCCAAGTGTAGGAAAAATACAGAAGGCAATCTTGACAAGAGCAGGAACGTAAGGCAAACTTTACCCTTTGTAAGCTCGACAAAGGAAGTGGAGCTACGCTTCACCCTTTTGTCACAATTGTCAAGTGTAGGAAAAATACACATGACAAAGTAGTCCCTATTTTGTCTTATATTTTAAAGCGAAAAATAACAGATTCTGAAAGAGGAAACAATGGTGAATGGTAAGTTTGAGGTGACAGAGACACTTTGTACTGTGAACCACTGCTCTAGAGAAAGGCTGCAGACTTGCGTCAAACCAAAACTGCATTTTTATTGGCTGCTACATGTATTCAGCAAGTCGGACAGTATTCAAATCCTAAATCACATTTTATTTTTTTAAATTGATGAACAGGAGCAATGTGCCAGTAAATAAAAGCATGCCATGTAATACATCGGAATGTACAAGAATGTACAAGAGCTGGCTTGTCATCTATCACCTGTCTTTCACGCCACCTTCCATGGGAACTGGAAAGTACACGCAATCCACGAGTGCTTCTGTTACGTGAGCTTACTTGTGTAATGTGCTCTTATCGCACTCTAGATCATGGAAAGGACCTGGATGTATTTAGGCTTTCTTCTCCAGTATGCCTGTCATTAACAGGTACCTAGTAGAGTGCACTTACCTTGGTATCACTGGTAACTAACAGTTTATTGACTTTTTTATTTTACAGCTCAAACTGTCTGTGTACAATATAACATTTGCAAATCAGTTACATTTTCAAACATCATTAAAAAAAAAGGGAATAAGAGAATAGATTCGGAAAATATACGGGAAGAGAATAAGATCCATTGCTCTATTTAATGTCATGTGCGCATTTTAACCAGCTTGCAGAAAATTACATTTATTAACTTTAGTTTTTTACTATTCCATTGTAGTGGAAACACTACAAAATTAAGAGCAATGGGCAGCACCTCATCTGCCCCCACACCTAGAATTGAGTCCGCTGTACCCTACAATTCCTAGTATGCACGCACAATTTATATAAATATATTACGCTGGGGTGAATTGAATATATATATACACACACATATATATATATATATATATATATATATATATATATATATATATATATATATATATATATATATATATATATATATCCCCATCTATCTTGGGCATTAAAAAAAGAAAATCCATAAGAAATGGGTCATTATATTAAAACAATTGGTGTTTAATTCCAAACAGTTACAGCAGCTAAACGGGTTTATAGCCCAGCTCCTCCCCCCACCATTACCACAGATAAATACATATTATACAATAATGAATGGGTCACAGGGATTGAAGGTCATCTTTGAAAAGGTCAGATGATGTTATATAAAATAAAAAAAATCAAACGTATAACAGTACAAAAAGTTCACACAATCTGTTTACGCTCCCACGTCTGAGGGTGATACTGTATATCTGTAAGAATATAGTTTGTTGTCTGCACCTCCACTCAGGATCACCTGTGGAAAGAACGGTAATATTCACATCTAGTAATAATACAATCAGTATCTTAAATCATGGTATAATACAATTATTGGTTAAATGACATTATATAAAGAACAGCCACTGAATGCCAAAGATTCACATTTAATTAGATTCAAGTTAAAATGTATTCCATGGTATCCCATGTTTTTATGATATAGTCACATTGTATAGTGAAATTAATTAAAAGGGGACTGCCACCTCTTAGGATTTGTAATATTACTTACCGTTTACTTAATCCTATATTTAACAAATAAGTATTTGGAAGTTGTGAAAAAAAATCTAACTAAATTAAGAAATCCACACCTCTTCATCCTGCAATAGGGGGCCTTATATGTAGCTACCCATCAATCATTGACAAAGCCCTTTGTACCAGGCTGTCAACATAGAAAAAAAAAGCATACAGAGAAGAGGAGAAATTAAACAATATTTATTTTTCTCGTCTTGATTTGGAATATTTGCCCTGAAACGAACACTCCATAGACATTTTATTTTTAAACAATTTTTCTGTATATTTTCATTGTAGTATATGAAAAAACAGCTTGCAAATGCTGCAGGCCTGCAGTATTTGCAAGGCTTCCCCACTTTCCCCGTCACACACTTATTAAAAAAATAGCCTGTTTTTTTGGGGGGGGGAGGGGGGGAAGGGTGGGTAATGGCACAAGATGAGCCAAAACCAGCTTTAGATCGCAGCGGGGACCCACCGAAGGGCAGGCTATTTGAGCTGTTGTCCGCTCTTAGTACTATCTTGCACCTCGGTTTTTGCCAGACTTATTAAGAAGCCTCTGTGCTGGTGCTGCAATTGCGGCTTTCCAAAGCCACTCAATACGCTGTAGCACAGCTCATTGTAAATTGGGGATGGCAGGTGCACACTAGCCTTGCACGTCAGCTACTTCCTTTAGCCCTGTGGAGCGAATAGAAGGCTGTTACAAAATGGCAGACTTCAAAACACAAAAGGCTCTGTACCAAGCTGAAATGCTTTAAGTCTCTGGAGTGTTCCTTTAACATGTCATTTGGTAAATCTTTCATATAACTTTTAAAAGTAAACAGAGAATTAGGGATCAAACGATATTGATTTTTTTTAAAGCAGATACCGATAATCTGTGAACTTTCAGGCCGATATTCTGTACATTTACCATTTTGAAAAAATAAACTATTTCTAAAGGTAAATGCACAAAATATACATGCCACATGTAGTGGATGAAGTGTGTTTAGACAGGGGAGCTGTGTGTTTGTGTAGTATGTGTGTAGTGGATGCAGTGTGTATATAGTGAATGCAGTGTGTGTATTTGTGTAGTGTGTATAGTGAATGCAGTGAGTGTGTATGTATAGTGAATGCAGAGTGTTTGTGTAGTGGGTGTATAGTGGGTGTATAGTGAATGCAGTGAGTATTTGTGTAGTGTGTATATATAGTGAATGCAGAGAGTATTTGTGTAGTGTGTATATATAGTGAATGCAGAGTGTGTGTTTGTGTAGTGTGTATAGTGAATGCAGTGAGTGTGCAGTGTGTATATATAGTGAATGCAGAGTGTTTGTGCAGTGTGTATAGTGAATGCAGTGAGTATTTGTGTAGTGTGTATAGTGAATGCAGAGTGTGTTTGTGTAGTGTGTATAGTGAATGCAGAGTGTATAGTGAATGGTGTGTTAGTGTAGTGTGTGTATATACTGCAGTGTGTGTTTGTGTAGTGTGTATATAATGCTGTATGTGTGTATAATGCAGTATGTGTGGTGTGTATATAATGCAGTGTGTGTTTGTGTATAATGTGTGTATATAATGCAGTGTGTGTGTAATGTGTGTATATAATGCAGTGTGTGTGTGTAGTGATGTAATTTGTGTAAAATGGGTGGGGGGGGCATTTATTATTATTAAAAAAATTTTAAAATTAAAAATAAATAAATAAATAAAAAATTGTTTTTTTTTTAAGTCGTCTCTCCTGCTTCTTACCAGGGAGGGGGGATATAGTATTCCCTGGTGGTCCAGTGGCTTGTCAAGTACTGGGGGGCCCACAGAAAGCTGTTCCTTACCTTTCTTGCAGCTCCTCCAGCTCCCCTGTGTAAATCTCGCGGCCCTTAGTGCCGCGCGGAGCGTTGCCATGGTAACCTGTGACAACGCTCTGCGGCCGCGAGTCTCGCGAGATTTACACAGAGGAGCTGCAAGAAAGGTAAGGAACAGCTTCCTGCAGGCCCCCCCCCCAGGACCGCCGGGCTTGTAATGAGCCTGGCGGTCCTAGAAGGTATTATCGGCAATATCGGTATCTATATTGGCCGATACCGATTTTGCCGAAAATAATGAATATCGGCCGATAATCGGTCGATCCCTACAGAGAATCTTAGGAAAAGAAAAAGCTTAACACAAGTTATAGATGATTTTCCATGGGTTATTCAATGGTGTAATTCCCAGAGAAGTGACAGTTCCCCCTTAAAAGTAGTGATTCTTAACTTTTGGCTCTGGACACAAAATTGTGTACCCGTGCTATTTCAACTAATACATTGGAAAGCCAGCTTACACATGAGATTTGTAAGTTTATTATTATGCAGAATGAATCGGTTATATTATACATTTTACTTTAAGAACTAGTCACTATGGCAATTTTTAAACCATGAATGGATTGTTAAGCTAAGATCATTTATTCAATATGGGTCTGTATTAAAAAAAAATTTAAGAACCATGGCCATAGAATTTAATTTATACTTTGTGCCAGTTTAGTGGATCTTAACACTTTTTTTAATTATAGCTGCTTACTGTGATGACTGTAAACTTTATTTCTAATATTTCTGTGCAAAACAATAGTCCTTACCCCAGCCTCTGTCCATTCAACACTAAGTACTTTATCCTCATGAGCAGCTAAATCATACAGAGGTGCTTTACAGCTGGGAGAGGGAGAAGACAAAAAAAATGTTAGTCATACAGGTTTGCAAAACAAACACGAATAGAAAAGTACTCTTTTCGTGGCTGCAACTTTTTTACAAATTTCAAGGGTAAACTTGTTTAAGGAACTCTACCTTCTGGTGTCCCACAGTTTCACTACGTTGTCAAAGGATCCAGAAACAAGCTGATGCTCATGAAAAGGAGACCATTTGACTGAGGTGACCCAGCCTGTGTGTGACGTCAGAGACAGTAACACCAGGGAACCATCTGGAATGAAGACACATACAAATCAAAAATGTACAAGCAAAGTCTTAGAAAATGACGTGAAATATGTTGCTTGTTTCACAGAATAGGACTAAATAGAACAAAGTCGCGGTCAATTTAACTGATCAATTTGCAGTGAAGTATTGATTTTTATCCCTCCTCTTCCTCCACTCATTACTAAACACATCAAGAATATTTCACTTTAACAAACGGCAAACCAACTCAGTCAAACCAGTATGTGTGCTAAGACATACATATGTGTGTGTGTTTAAATATATCAAAAAGCAGAAATGTATTGAAGATATTACGTAGCCCATCGTAGATGAAGTTTTGCCTAGCAAAGATGGTAGAGAAGGTAGATAAGGCCACCAGGAGAGAGTACAGTCAGTATTCCAGTAAGGATTCAGCCGATCCCTGGGATCTGCTTGTGCTACGTGGTTCAGTTGGGGAGATATAGAGACCTCAATCGGGAAAATTGCAGTGCAGCAGGATCCCTATTGGGCTGTACTAACTGCTTCTTCCCACTCCTATTCTCTGCTCTGTGTTAAAGTCTTGCAGAGAGGACAGGCAGTGGTTTTGTAAAGGGCCACCATGAGTTCTGATGGCAGGGCAGTGGGCGAGTGGACTGAATGCACAACCCTAAAGTGTGTCTGTACTAGAATTGCTTTCTGCTGCTCAGAACTAACCTTTGCCCCGTGGATCCCAGAGGCGAATATGTCGGTCTGTGCTTCCAGATGCAAGACGTTTGCACAGTGGTGAGTAGGAAATGCAGTTAAAAACCTTATTTCCGGTCTAAATGAGAATTAAACAAATAATAATATTATAAGACAGCATTAATTTACTTGAAATTCCCAACAATTCACACTTAAAAAAAATAAAATAAAAAATAGCACAACCAATTTTGATTGATGACTGTTCCTTCCAGTGCACTTGCTAGTTTTTTGTTTTTCTATTAATTTTTTATTTAATTATGCTTGTTTTTCAGTATAAAACAAAATTCTATGTGAAACAAAAATAAACAAGAAACACATGTGAGGAAAAGTAAACATTATAGAAATGGTACAAATGAGACAAAATAATAGACGTTCCCATGAGTCTATTAACGTGTGTAAAATGGGCTGTATCTCGGGCAAAGTGACCAACAACAGACTGTAAGGGATTAAATCTGGAGAAGCAATTTGTAACTAATAGAAAACAAAATGTAAAAAATAAAAAAACAAAAAAATAAATAAAAATAAATAACTTTTGAGGACCAATTTGAAGATCGTGGCTGTAATGGTAGTATAACGCAGAAGGGATTTCAAAGGGAATTTCAAATCTAAGGCCAAAGTAGCCAAACTCGAAACATATTTAGCTGGAAAATATTTCCAGATCGGCTTCTTTGAACTTAGATTTAAGTTTCCATTGAAATCCAACTATCCTCACTTTAGTAAAAAACCCTGTAAGGTTTCAAACCTCTGGATTGATTTTGGTGTTTCGTCGACTAAAGCAATAAGTCTACAAAATAGACTTTCTATTTATTTTAAGAGGGAACATCATATAGTAACAAGATCATATTGCTTTCTATGTACAGTAGACTAACAGACTCCCATGATGTTTACATTGTCAGCCATGTCTGAGTTTAAAGCTGTATAGAATGATTCCCTAAACTTAAAATTGTACAGAATTAAAACCAAAAAGTAAAAAAAAAAAAATATATATATAAAAATAAAAAGCCGATCTGGAAAGCGTTTCCAATTCCCTCATGGTAACAGTTTCATTATTTCAGCCTAAATTTTGCAATCTAAATATTCAATTTGGATAGTCAGTAGCCCTGCTAGTGAATAAACACACAAGTAGTGTGTCCTTCTGTTGTCTAGTTGCATGTGCATTAGCACACACTGACACACAATGGCTTCTCTCACTGGCTGCACCATTAGTAGCAGCTTTCAATAAGTATTCATCTGATCTGTTTAAATTAGTCATAAGGTGATGGATTCTTTCTATATGCAAGTGTTCAAGAACTAATTTAAATGATCTCCACATTCCACGTTAACAACGTTCTTTTCACTTAATACATGAATATTGTCAGTCTAGCAGTAGAAGAGGTCTATATATAATCAAATTAAAAAAAAAATTTAAAAAAAAAAATGAAGAAAATATTACCAAAGAGGTTTTGGGTGAACTAGTTTCAACATCCCAGATCTTAATTGTATGATCCCATGACGCACTGCAGATTTCATCTGCATCAGACCACAGGACAGAAGAGACAGCTTCAGTGTGGCCGGAGACTGTAACAATCGGAGTCTAAAATGAAAGAAAAACAAAAAATAACACATAAATGGACAGTCAATCCATCTAGAGTTCAATTTAATTTAATAATAGATTATTTATCTAGCAAACTGCTGTATATTAATTACGTAAGTGACTTTTTTTTTAGCGCTCCACTATCATCACTGGTGTTAATTGGTTTCCACTCAGTTTCTCTACATCCACTTACTCAATTTAGATTAGACCATGCTGATTATGTAATGTGTTAATGTGACAATAAACTGAAATAAATATGATCAGCAAAACATGTTCTATAACACAATGGAGTGAGAGAGTGAGTGAGTGTGTGTGTGTGTGTGTGTTATATACACACACACACACAAAAAACCAAACAAAAAAAAAAACACAATATATCTGCTTTTGGTATAAAGCCAAATATTATAAACCATCTCTATAAGACAAGGCATGGACTACGGGACCATGTGATGGTAAAATGATTACTAGTCAAAAGCATAGTCACTGTGGTATAGTCACCATTTGGCCAGGGTCACAATAACACAGGGGGCTATTGGGAGTGGCTGCTCCTAACCATACTTTGAAAAAAAGCAAAAAACTGGTAATTGTTGTTTTCCCCCTCCATTCATTCCATGTGCCATGCACCCTCAGAGCCTGCTAAATAACACTGCAAATACAGAAAGAGAATTTAAAGTGTTTTCAGATTTTTAGAAATTGCTATGTTGTTAATACTTGTTGTGGTGTCTTGAATTGTCTGTGCAAGTTGTGGTGAGGGGTTTGCTATGTTTGCTGCCGTTGTGTCTCTTAAGGTACGCAGCAGGTGTAAGTGTTCTTGTTGTGCCTTCTTTTTTAGGTAGGAGGCTCTGCTAATGATAAGTCCTCTGATGACCGCCTTATGGGCTTGCCATACAGTGGTTGGGTGGACATCCGGCGTGTCGTTAATTTGGAAATACGTCAGGGCTTCTGTCAATGTTGTAGAGAATGTCTGGTCGCATAAAAGTGAATCATTTAGCCGCCACGGTGGCCTTCCTCTGTGTTGGTATTCCTCAGTCAGCCCTACTATGGTCGGAGCATGGTCTGACCATGTTATATCCCCGATTTCACGGTTTGTTACCCTAGGGAGTAATGTGCCTGTTATGAAAATGAAATCGATCCTTGAATATGACTTGTGCACTGCTGAATAAAAAGAGAACGATTTCTCATTAGGGTGGAATGCTCTCCATGGGTCGTATAGGCCATATTCCCCTAACAGTTTGTTGATTGCTTTGCTTTGTGTTTTGAGTGCTTTGTGTCATGGTGTCGTGGTTTTTAGTGTAGTGTCCATGTGTGGGTCGAGGGGGTGGTTTAGATCTCCACATAATATAGCTGAGGCGGTCTGGTTAGTTGGGAGTGCGGAGAGCACTTTATGTAGGAAGTTGCGTTGGTGTACATTAGGAGCATAGAAACTGACTATGGTATATGGCAGGTTATTTAGGAGGCAATGTAGCAGTACAAATCTACCTTGTTTGTCTTTGATTAAGTTTAGGGCTTCAACTGTTAAGGAGGAATGCAGAAGAATTGAGGCCCCTCTTGATTTGGAGGAGTGTGTTGCGTGGTATTGGTGAGGGTAATGTTGTGCACCAAAGTTAGGCACCCTGGCGTTAACAAAGTGGGTCTCTTGTAGACAGATAATGTCCGCCTGACAGGGCCGGACTGGGAAAAAAATTAGGCCCGGGCATTTTACAATCAGAGCGGCCCCCTAAGAAGGGGGCGGGGCCAGAGAGGGTGTGTTTTGTCATCACTAATGACAAGCACGCCTCCTCGCAAAGTGAGCATGTTGGTTCAATGCGCAGAGCTGCGCTGAAGAGCTCTGGCATTAGAAAAAGGCCCTGTATTTGTTCTGCGCAGCGCAAGCAAATTTAATAACATGCTTGCGCTGTGTTTGCTTTTAAATTGTCTCTGGTGTCTCAACAAGTGGGATACCAGAGGACAAAAGGGCCAGGAAAATGTATGGTGCATGTGTTTGGAGCCTGCTTGTGGGATTGCGTGTGTGTAGAGTGTGGTGTGGTATTGTGTAAATAGGTCAATTTCATTTGTGTTTGTGGTGTAATATGTGTGGCTAGGGGCTGTAGAGAGTGTGTGTATAGGGGGCATAGTGTTATAGGGGATGTAGCGAGTGTGTGCATATGGGCTGTAGTGTGTGTGTGTATAGGTGAAGTAGTGTGTGTAGGGGTTGTAGAGAGGGTGTGTTTAGAGAATGTTGTATGTGTTTGCTGACAAGGAATGTAGTGTGTGTGTAGGTGATGCAGTGTGTGTGTAGGAGATCTAGTGTGTAAAGGACCCAGAGTGTGTATAGGAGATTGTGTGTGTGTGTGTGTGTGTATAGAGGATTAAGAGTGCATATAAGGTAAGGGATCTAGCGTGTATCTGGAGCGTAATGTATGTAGTGCTGTAGTGTGTATATACATACATATATATATTTGGACGTATTGTATGTGTGAGGGGCGCAGTGTGTGTGTATGTAAGAGGGGTGCTGTGTGTGAGGGTGTTTTTATCTGCTGTCACATTCTAATTTTCTTTGTCTGTTAACTCACTGAGGGTTATTTTATATATCTGTAAATATATATATATATATATATATATATATATATATATATATATATATATATATATATATATATATATATACACACACACACACATACATACACACACATACATACACACATATATATATGTGTGTGTGTGAGCGAGGGTGCTGTCTGTCTGAGGGTGCTGTGTGTGAGTGAGGGTGCTGTGTGCCTGAGTGCGCTGTGTGTGTCTGGGTGCGCTGTGTGTGTTTCTGGGGGTGCTGTGTGTCTGGGGGTGTTGTGTGTGTCTGTGGGTGCTGTGTGTGTCTGGGGGTGCTGTGTGTGTCTTTGGGTGCTGTGTGTGTCTTTGGGTGCTGTGTGTGTCTTTGGGTGCTGTGTGTGTCTGGGGGTGCTGTGTGTGTGTTTGGGTGCTGTGTGTGTCTTTGGGTGCTGTGTGTGTCTTTGGGTGCTGTGTGTGTCTGGGGGTGCTGTGTGTGTGTGAGTGTGATTTTTTAATTTAAATTAATTTTTTATTTATTAATAATAATAATAATTTTTAAAAAAGTTAAATTCCCCCCCCCCTCCCTTCTTACCTTTAGCCTGGGAAGGGGGGGAGCCGTTCTGCCGTGGGAGGAGAGCCATGCTGCCTGATCCCTGGTGGTCCTAGTGGTGAGCGTGAACTCTAGCCTGTAGGCTAGAGTTCACTCTCGCGAGATCTGAGCGTTGCCGTGGTAACCGCGGCAACGCTCAGAATCCCGCGAGAGGACCCGGCGGAGCTGCTGGATAGAGCTCCGCCGGTCCTCTCCTCCCTCCCTCCCTCACACCCCAGCAAGCAGCCGCCTGGAAGTGTCTCTGGGCCGGTAAAGGGAGATCTTTGATCTCCCCACCGGCCCATGGAGACACACAGCAGGGCCGACGCTCGGGTAGCGCTGGCCCTGCAGGAGCCGCCGGGGGGCCATCGCGGCCCACCGGGCATTTGCCCGGTATGCCCGATGGCCAGTCCGGGCTTGCCGCCTGAATCTGCTTGGCTTCCTCCAGCATCATGCACCTCTTATGTGGGGTGTTCAGTCCCCTGCAGTTGTGTGAGTATATTTTCATGCGATAGGTGGGTGATAAGTGGTGCTCGTTTGCGGTTCTGCATTGCCTATATGGAATTGTAGATTGGACGGGGTTCGTTTGGTGTGCCTCATAGTCGGCGCCTGCGCGACTACATTGTTGTGCCCGGGAGTGAGAGGTTCAGGAATGACAGGGGGAAGGGGTGATAGAAACCAAAGTATATACAATTTGACCCAAACGTGGGTCTTGGCACTGTGGCGTTGTGCCATGGGGGAGGGACACTTAAACAGCGTCTCTAGTATTGTGGCCGTTGGGCCCTCTTGGTTACATAGTTGCCGTCTCTCCTCAGAGCCTTAATTCAATAGCGACCAAGGTAATGTGCACGGTGTCTTAGTGCTGGCAGGTGTACATAGGTGAAAGGTCAAGCCTGACCCAAGTGAAGGTTTAATGGGGCATTGTACAGTTTACCGCTTTGACATCTAGCGTGGTTATCCCACCTGTCATGTCAATCTTTGTGATATGATGCGGTATCGCGGTTCTCACAGCATAGCTTGTGAGTGTATTGTACAAAGCTGTGTAGTGAGGTGGGGTGGCACGGTTGCAGTGAGCTTGACGCGCTAGTCAAAGCAATAGTTGCTTGTGTGGTATGATTTACAATTATCTTGCTATACGCATTGTTCTGACAACCTACATAATCGTTATGCGTCTTTTTGCGTCCTTGAAATACCATTATTGTTTATACATAGCAGCAGCAATTACAGTTAACACTTAGATATCAGGATCACCTCTGGTAGTCGGTCCCTTCTTTACCTGTACTATACAGGCCCTCCTTGTTGCCCGGAGTTTACCCTGATTGTCACCCATGGGGGCGCCCCACCCGCCAGCATCCAACAAATCATGCATAGTGTAATTTAGTTATGTGGTAAATAAAATGCTAATCAAAGCAGTTAACCTCACGAAAACTTAAACTAAAAACTTGTGATAGAAATTAGCAGTACATATTAATATCTCACGTGTCCCTGGTTATGGCCTTGACGGCCTAGTCCCTCGGGTAGGTCATGGCGACATGGTCCGTGATGAGGCTTGGCGCCATTCTGGTGTCAGACGTCTTGTTGGACTTGCTTGAGTCGTGGGGGGGTTTGTGAGGAGCCCCCAGTCTCTCAATAGTCGGGTGCCTTCGTCCGGCGTGTAAGCCATGTTGAGCTCGCCGTTTTTAGTAATTATTAGTTTAGTGGGGTATCCCCAGCGGTATCTGATTCCAGCGCGACGCAATTCTTCTGTCACCGGGTGGAAATCTCTCCTGCGTTTGAGAGTCGCCGCAGACAGGTCTGCTAAGATCTTGATCATTGCATAGGTCTCATGCGGTTCTGTGTGGTTTCTGCTAGCACGCAGTACTGCCTCTTTTATGTGGTAATAGTGTGCCCTCAGTAGGACGTCTCGAGGGATAGTATCAGGCAGATTGCGTGGTTTAGGCACCCTGTGTACTCGATCTATTAGGAACATATCCATGGGTATGTCCGGAGCGTACGCCCTCAGAAGGCCTTGCACGTAGGCTTGTAGGTCATTCGGCATGATGCTCTCCGGAACTCCTCGTAGCCTGAGGTTGTTTCTCTGCGAGCGATCTTCAGCATCAGCCATACGTGCCTCCATTGTTTCAATTTTTTGTTCCAGCCACGCCACATGATCGGCCATGTCGTTGTGCGCTGTTACGTACTCGCTCAATGTATTTTCCACATCTGTGGTTCTGTTGCCAATGTCCTGGACTTCCTTGCGGAGTTGTCCTATGGAGGATTGCCATGTTTGTATGAGTTTGGTTAGGTTTTCCTGGCTATCATGAGATGAGCCCGTGATTGGGATGTTTCCCGCCGTTTGTTCGTCAGCGCCATCTTGGATTGTGCCGCGGTCGGTTTCTGGACCACTCGCGTTTTTGTGGTTGAAAAAATTTTGTTTTTCAGCTTTCTGCGTGCTCTTCTTCCCTTTGGGGTTCGCCATCTTGTGTATTGTGAGGGTTTTCTGAACCCTGGGAGACGATGTCGTCAGATTCTGAGAGCCCGGGTGCCGGAGCAATTTCCTAAGCTGCCAGGTTGCTCGGCGGTCGGCCACGCCCCCCCTTCAGATTTTTATATATTTTAAATAAAAAGGTATATTTTTATATAGGATATATTTGATATTTTAATATTTAAATTAAAAAAAACATTGTAAAAATTTTTCCTAAAATTTTAAATCAAGACCATAATCTATAACAGTTAAAATGGCAATTGATCTGTACATTACATTTCTCTCATTAGACCCATCACATATGCAGCTCCTGGCCCATGAAGGCCTTAATCAAGGACATACCCTTGTTAGCCCCAGTTGCTCAGTTTTTTGTTTCTTCCTAGGACGTCCCGGAGTCTCCTCGACTTCATCCTCCTCTTCTGTGGGAACTGCAAACAGAGGTGTTTTCAATCAGTGTCACAGGCAGGCAATATATCACACCTACCCCCTTAACTTTGGGTATCATCACAGCCCAAAAAAACATTTAAAACTACACAACCCTTGTCACAAAAAAATTGAATAAAATCTTAAAAATTAAATATTTACTCCAGATTCTGAAATAATTACTGCTCACCTCCTTTTAAGTTACATGTGTACATATATGCAAATGAAAGACACATGTGCATGTGATGGCATTGAATACTAAATATTTTCAATATAAAAGTAATAGCGTCGATGTGTTTAAAAAAGTTTTTTTTCCCCATTAGAGTCTTCACTAACCAGGATTATTTCCATTTCTAATCTTTACAGGTTATTAACAAATTAATTAACATGTCAGATAATATGGAAGAATATCAAGCCCGAATTAAAAGAAGTGAAGGTAAATTATAGCAATTATTAGGTTATAATACCATTATTTACCATCAAAACAACCTGAAGGTTCAAGGTAAAAAAAAAAAAAAAAAAAAAAACATAAGAAATATACCCTCCTCGAGAAGGAGAGTGTAATGACAATAAAACATGTTTTCCATAAATCCATCAGATAACTGCAATTTCCTAAATACATCCTGCATGACATAACAGATGCTAACCTGCGGACCATATTTTCAGCATCTTATCCCATGAGCCACTGCAAAACTGAAGGAACAAGAAAAAGGTGTCATCATAAAATGATTAAGAAAGAACGCTGGTATTACAAACCATGTGCATATTTGTATCAGCCATCAGTCACTACTAACCCTAGCATTATATGCCTTACATTTAAACAATGTTAGTAGATTAATAAAGATATCAATGCATATATAGGATATGGTTTAATGTCAGTGGCCTAAGATTGAGACAGCATTAGAGGCTCGATCATAGATCTGCGATTTCACGGAGATACTGATGGTTGTGTTCACCTACGATTTCCTAGACCTACTGACGGTTGTGTAGAGTTGACCTGCGATTTCCTAGACCTACTGACGGTTGTGTAGAGTAGACCTGCGATTTCCTGGAGCTACTAATGGTTGTGTGACAGTAAATATAAATTCCCCTAAAGTAGACAGGCCACCCAGGCACTAGAAGGGATATTTTGTAACTCATAAGAGATATAACAACGCTACTAAAAATGTACATATCAGTTGTTAAAAAAAAAAAAAAGAGACCCTCACAGGGATACAAATGTAGATAAGGATGCTGCATATTTGCATGCCTTGAATGAGAAGACCCCAATGCTACATGACTAATATACCCCTATTAGTCTATATACAAAAAGTTATTTTAATAGATAATTTGGTTAAATGGGACATACGAACAGGATACAAACAATAACAAGGATCTCACTTTAGTCCCAGATCCATCCACTGCTATGGTGTCCACACTAGCTGCATGACCTCTGCAGCAATGCAAAGCCTTTACTTTGTTACGTTCTGCGTTCCACTCCCACAAAATGACGGTCTGATCCATTGACGCACTCAAAAGCAGGCAGGAAAGGCTATCTGCAAGAGGAAACCATGATCACTAAAAACAATAACCATTTACTTTAAAGGACCACTCTAGGCACCCAGAGCACTTCAGCTTAATGAGGTGGTCTGGGTGCCAGGTCCAGCTAGGGTTAACCCATTTTTTCATAAACATAGCAGTTTCAGAGAAACTGCTATGTTTATTAATGGATTAAGCCTTCCCCCAAAGCCTTTAGTGGCTGTCTCATTGACAGCCACTAGAGGCGCTTGCGTGCTTCTCACTGTGATTTTCACAGTGAAAGCACGCCAGCGTCCATAGGAAAGCATTATGAATGCTTTCCTATGTGACCGGCTGAATGCGCCCGCAGCTCTTGCCGCGCGTGCGCATTCAGCCCAGGAGGAGGAACGGAGGAGGATAGGAGGAGGAGAGCTCCCCGCCCAACGGTGGAAAAAGGTAAGTTTTAACCCCTTTCCCCTTTCCAGAGCCGGGCGGGAGGGGGACCCTGAGGGTGGGGGCACCCTCAGGGCACTATAGTGCCAGGAAAACGAGTATGTTTTCCTGGCACTATAGTGGTCCTTTAACATTTCATCTCATATTAGTTTAAATATATTTAAAAGTCATATTGTCATCCTTTAGAATGACAACTAAATAGATGAATTCATATACAAAGGAAGAGAGCGTAAAATGCACGTATATACACAAGGAAATGCTCGTAATGATGACTATACAAGTTTCTGCCCAAGTGAAATTATTTCAATATTGGTCTTCTACACATCTGTGCAAATAGATAAAAACAAACCTGTTTCCTGTAAATTGGATGACCATAATATATAATCTTCTGACACACAAACACTAAATAATGATCAGTATACATACAAATGAGGAGCTCACATGGAGGATTCACACAGGCCCAATTACAAAAGAACTAGACTGACACATTTAAAAGGCAAACTCTGGTTTTCTAGTCTACACACAATACAATTTGACATTTGAGAAAGGAGTCAGCGATTTGTATTCTGGAGGCATGGCTTTGCACATCATTGTTCAATCCTGTCCTTGTACATGCATTCCTTGCAGTGTAAAGAATAAGCCGCACTGCTTATTTCAAACAAGTTTGGTAAAAGGAACATGCCAACCACCATAACCACTACAAGCTCTCTGCCTGACCTCAGCTCCGAGGTGCAGTGCTTAGATCACAGGCTGGGGGTTATCAGGTGATGCTCCCAACCAATGAGCTAACGGTAGCCCAAAGTACGAGCTTCAAGCTCTCCAGAGCTGATGAGAAATGGCAAGGAGCGGCACCCAATGTAACCCAAGTTAATAAGCAAACAGTTGTAAAACCGCTTGACTACTTACATTTGAAGGGTGCAAGGGTACTACTGGCACCATAACCACTGCAGCATGATGTACTAGTTATGGTACTTGAAGTGTTCCTTTAAGTGCCAACACATCCTCCATCACAATACAAAGGCGACACTTACCTTTTTTCACCCAGGCAACATCTTTAACAACCTCATTGTGACCAGCAATCGTCATAATTGGCTTTCCTTCCAGCGACCATATTCTGGCAGTCTTGTCATAAGACCCAGTTAGAATCCTAGTGATGAAAAGTTAATTATCAATACAGCTCAGGAAGTAAGATAAATCATTTTTATTGGCCAACTGTCAATGCAAAATTACTAGGTATAAACTTGGCCACTCATAGAAGTGGAACAGGCTCCTGTAACTCACGGTAAAAATATATAAATTAATTTACATTTATTGCAGCCAAGAATAGAGGAACCTATAGCCAAAATGAAAATATAAAAAGAAAACAAACAAAGCTGTGTTAAAGCACTCTACATAGCTGTTAGGAAAGCAGCGTTGCTACAGCAAAGAAGTTATTTTGGGTCTATGAGACACCATATTTTTGCTGTTTGGGGTTGCCAATTTGCCAGATTAGCAATTTGTTGACTGCTTAGCAAGTATTTGCAGCCCAATTGTAGTAATCCTAAAAGTGATCATCTAAGCACCCTAACCACTACAGTAATTATCCACTAAACAATACTTTCAATGTGTCTACTTTGCCCTAAAAGGTTGCAATTCCCATGTCAGATCCCCACAATTTCTGGTTCACATAAATCTTTTTTTAGGTGCCATTTTAGTGAATGACCCGTTCACTAAACCATAAATTTATTAGTGTATTGCAAATATTGAGGCGAAATCCCTTTATAAGCACCACTTTCTACCACTCATTTATTTTCCAGCTCAAAAAAAACACCCTGAAAAATCTAAAATTATACATAGAGAGTATTTACTAAAGACTGTACTGTATTAAAACAAAAACAGAATTGTAAAATGCAGGCAGACGTGGTGTTATTGAGGGTTATATTACAAGCAGGGTTTGGTTTTGGCAAATGATTAGCATTTAGTTTTTTTTTTTTTAAATAAAGACGATTGTATTTAGATTTCTGCCTCTTGTGGAGACTACTTCTAATCCCCCCTTCCACTTTGTACTGCACATGTGGCCCAGAGAGAAATTTCAAGTAATAGATTAGCAAAAAGATTCAATGAAAGAAAAACCACAACTAACTTACCACTCCTCTGAGCCCGCAATAGAGCTGATCCAATCATCGTGGAGCATGCACTCCTCCGGCTGGGGAGCTGTAAACCTTTCCACATATTCAATTTCAACTACCTCTTCCTGGGGTGAAAGAAAGAATAAAGGAAATAAAATAAAGATCAATTTTATAACAGAAAAATACGGTTTAAAAGAAAAAGAAAATCCTGATTTTTAGCTTTCTGGTTAAGTAGCAGGAAACGTGTGTGCTTTTTGGACTCTATTCTGTTGCATTCATTGTACAACATCAATAGACCGCAAATTACACACATTGCTGACAGCAAACGTCCTCCTAAATTCTGCTGTACACAGAAACAATAACATATTCAATCAATAAAATACAAAATTGTAAAAGATTATTCTGTTACATAAACAACTTCTACACACGTGATTGCAAACGATTCCAGATCCTTTAATGGTCTGGTAATAAACTAAATTCTAGTTTTACTCTGGACATTAGAAGCATTTAAAAAATAGGAAGCAGACCATTCTTTACCATATTATTACTTATCACATTCTCCCCCTACTTTTATAAATACCAAGTTTCCTTTGCCCCCCCAAAAAAAATATTAGTCAATTTGCAAATTGATGAAGCACCCTGCAAATAGCTCTGTATAAAAAGTTTGCCAACCTAGCCTTAGGGTGTTTGAGTCCTACAAAGGCTTACAGATCAAACCAAATGACAGTAGCACTTTAAGAACCAAAACCATTGCAAAAGGTTTGCAATTATGTAAACTTTGCATTCCGGTTTTCCTTAGCAGGAAAAAAATATATATTTCAGCAGGCTAAAGTGCTTTAGGGCTCCAGAGTGTCCCTTTTTATTTCGTGTGTGAAAGAGATGTATGTAGGCTTTTATAAAAGGTAATATTTATTAAAATATGTGAACTGAACCCAAAAAAAACCTCTCACTTAAAAAAGAACTGATAAAGATTTGTCATGCCACCTACAGTAGAAATCCCCTCGGCATCCATATGCTTGATAAGAGGCAACCGCAAGAACTGCCCCTTGACGAGGAAATCAAACTCCACATGTGCGTGATCATCTGTAAAATTAAAACCACATAAAATCAAATCAGATTTTTTGATAAAAAAGTCATAAATACTTTGTGTCCATAAATATAATAGTTTACATGAGAATATCCTCAATTATTCAAGTGACAAACAGAGCTATGCAGAAAACATTAAAAACGGCTCTGTTATCTTCTGGGATATTTGTATATTTTTCCAAGACCCCCAATGGTGACATCGCCATATGTTGTGTGGAGACAAGGGATTCAGCTGAGGTGAGTTATACTTACCGGACGCTGTCCACAGCGGACAGTGCCATGAGCAAGAGTACAACACTGATATCAATGGAGAATCCTGGAAGACCACAAGAGCCGTTATAGATATTAGGTCTCATTGAGTGAGAAAATCTCTTATTCCTACAGCCATTGCTCGCAACATTTTTTTCATTCAGTTTTCTGAATGAGGAGCTAGCTGGCCCAGTCCGATGCTACCTGATTAAAGTCACTGAAGGACATAGCTGAGCACAGAGAGCAGCCATGTTTACAAAAGTTTGGAGTTAAACCATTCATTAAAGGTTTACCCCATTTAAGTAAGATGGTGCCAGGGCCTCCTGACACCATTACAACTTAATTGTGATGAAGCTGTCATGGTGCTTGGAGTGGGTCATATATAAAAAATGGACAAAGATAGGTTTAAAAGAGATATAGAAAATAAGACACTGATAGAAAATGGAGTAGAAGTAAGCCCACAGGCTTTAAATCAATGCTTGAATCACCTTTGGAAAAGTACTACATAAGACCATCCATAAGCTTACAACAAAGAGGACTGGACAATAAAAACAGACAAATACATTGTACAAAAACACTTAGCAAAGATTTTTATATTAAAGAGTCAATCACAAGCAGTATGATGTATTTGGACAGCACATTTTTATAGTTCTGGCATGCCAAGAGACAAATTATGTTTTGCTGTTTTGAAAGCCAGATTCATCAGTGGTACACTACCCAACACTCGTGTATCTTATCATTGTCAACTAACAAACACACAGAAACATAGAATGTGAGGGCAGATTAGAACCATTCGGCCCATCTAGTCTGCCCAATTTTCTAAATACTTTCATTAGATCCCTGGCCTAATCTTATAGTTAGGATAGCCTTATGCCTATCCCACGCATGCTTAAACTCCTTTACTGTGTTAACCTCTACCACTTCAGCTGGAAGGCTATTCCATGCATCCACTACCCTCTCAGTAAAGTAATACTTCCCGATATTATTTTTAAACCTTTGTCCCTCTAATTTAAGACCATGTCCTCTTGTTGTGGTAGTTTTTCTTCTTTTAAATATAGTCGCCTCCTATACTGTGTTGATTCCCTTTATGTATTTAAATGTTTCTATCATATGCCCCCTGTCTCGTCTTTCCTCCAAGCTATACATGTTAAGATCCTTTAACCTTTCCTGGTAAGTTTTACCCCGCAATCCATAAACCAGTTTAGTAGCCCTTCTCTGAACTCTCTCTAAACTATCAATATCCTTCTGAAGATACGGTCTCCAGTACTGCATACAATACTCCAAGTGAGGTCTCACCAGTGTTCTGTACAGTGGCATGAGCACTTCCCTCTTTCTACTGCTAATACCTCTCCCTATACAACCCAGCATTTTGCTAGCATTTCCTGCTGCTCTATTACATTGTCTGCCTACCTTTAAGTCATCAGAAATAATCACCCCTAAATCCCTTTCCTCAGATGTTAAGGTTAGGACTCGCAAATATTCTGTACTCTGCCCTTGGGTTTTTATGTCCAAGATGCGTTATCTTGCACTTATCCACATTAAAATGTATCCCAATGCATATTCCGGCACCCCGGCACCAGATGACAACCGAATCAACACACCAGCAGTGCATGGACTGCCTCTAAGGGGCCCGGGGTGATACCGGAGATCTGCAGACCTCAATGATCGCGCCCACCGCTGGCACAGTTCACCACCGGGCTCCCCTCCGCCTGACCCTGGACCTGTTGCCCTCCGGCAAGACCACGTGGCAAGCCGGAATGCTGCACCGCTCCCCTCGGCAGCACCGGGAGAGGACTCCCCCCGAGGGTTGTTCACTCCCCAGCTCACAAGATGAAGTGCCACATGAACTCAACTGACATTGGGCGCACAGTAAGACCCACAATGGGACACTCTGGGCCTGGGTGCGGGGAAGGGCGGTGGGGAGGGGGGACTGTTGGGGGCCCCGGACCCCGGGGAAGGAGTGCACCCTAGGAGGCGCTCGGGACTGGTCCCTTAGCTTGACGACGGCCGCGGGGTTGGGGGCGCCTTGGGCCCCGCGCCTGGGGGGGGGTGGGCGGCCCCAGTGGCCTTCCACTCCCTTCCCCTGGCGGTGGGGGCCGGCGGTCCTGGCTCCGTGGAGGGGGGAGGCCCCAGGGGAATACAAGATGAAGCATTGTCCTCGAGTATTGTCGCTACACACAAGGGGAGCGCCCAACATCTGGGGACGAGTTGCGGGAGGGAGCGGACGGCCTGGGGCCCTGGCGGCCTTCCCCCCCCCCCTCATTGGGGCGGGGGGGGTGGCGGGCCGTGACGGCTCCACAGCCGGAGGAAAGTGCATGCTGAAAACCCATAGCTCATAACCACTCTTGCTGTGCCAGACGATATCCCATAGAGGGACCACACTTACTGGAGCCCGACCCATGCACCACACTAACAACACCCACACCAACAGAATTACTAACACACCACTCAACAAGACCTAAAAGACGATAAGGGGTGCGGCTCGACATGTAAATAGTTCAAGCAGGACTCAGGAGATCAGCCCCCACCTACTCCTCAACATCACCTAACCCCATGCCCTCACCCCCCTCCGGCCCTGGACACTTGGAGGGAGGAGGCAGGGATCGGGGGAAAACCTGACTCCCACCTGTTGCATCCTAAGTTGACCCCACCTAAGTTCTGTTATAAGTTACGACTGCCCAAACGAAACAGAAAATTGCCTGCCACATGCCCTGAAGTAGACGACCACCTCTCCCCCCGCGACTAGACCAGTACCGCCGGCCTTGGACCCTCCAGGCCCGAGAGACCGCGGACAACACAGTCCACCCTTGCTGGCAACCGTAGTAAGCCCAGCAAACCCACCCTCTACCCCACTTCACCCGCCCCACTAAGTCCCAACGCTGCCCTCTGGGGACCACCTGGGCTCCAAAACCCCCTCTTGACCATAGTACCCCTCTTCCACAAGTCACGCTCTACGAGCGATATAACCCGTACCATGCCACTTAATCTACATTGTGTCTCCATAAACGCTAAAGGCCTCAATAACCCTAAAAAACGACACTCCCTTCTACGCTGGGCTCACGGCCAAAAAGCGGACATCCTTATGATCCAAGAAACCCACTTCACCCCCCATAAACACTTCCCACTCAAGAACAAACACTACAACCGCACCTTCCTCGCTAACTCGCCGGATGCAAAAACCAAAGGGGTGGCCATCATACTCAAATCATCATGCCCACTGACCGACATCCAGGCCTTCCCGGACAAACACGGGAGGTACCTCACACTCACCGGCAGAATAGGCCCCACGACCTACTCCATCTCCTCCCTATACGCCCCTACAACCCCTGAACCACTGTTCTGGCAAACATTCTCCGCCCACCTAACAGCACACCGTGCCACATTCACCATCATAGGCGGTGACTGCAATGCCACACATCAACCAACCCTGGACCGCACTGCCAGGCCCCGGAATGAACCACGATCCTCCGTAAACGACACCCTCTTCTCCAATTTTCTAAATACACACACCCTATTAGACATCTGGAGAGCCCAACACCCGTCAACCCTAGACTTCACATACTACTCCCACCCCCACAACACCTACTCCTGCATTGACTACTTTCTGGTTTCTCCAAACGTCACCTCGCGAATCACACACACATCCATTGGTCACATCACCTGGTCGGATCATGCCGACATCTCCCTAACCCTCTCCATCCCAAACATGTTACGCCCATGGACATGGAAACTCAACTCACAACTTCTTCAAGACAAACTAGTGACCATATCCATTGCAAAAGACATCACAGAATACTTCACCCTAAATGACCCCTCTGTATCCTCCACAATCACGTTATGGGCGGCCCATAAACCGGTAATAAGGGGCAAATTGATAGCTCTAGCGACTGCACGTAAAAAACAACACAACAAACTATTAATGGAAACCATAACCGAAATAGGCCGACTAGAAACCCTCCACAAACGCAACCCGACCCCTTTACACCTTGAACAACTCACAACAGCCAGGTCCCTGCTCAAAAGCCTCTCTCTTGCAGCTACCACTAAAGCTCTAGCATGGACCAAACAAAAATACTACGAGAAAAGCAATAAAGCAGACTCCATGCTAGCAAAGCGCCTCAAAAACTTGACCGAAACAAAGCGTATCACAAAAATCCGCACTTCAAACGGTGCGATGAGCGACATACCACACACGATAGGGGAAGTCTTCCGACACTACTTCACCTCTCTATACAACCATACCCCAGATCCCCCAACAGAATTGATCCAATCCCAAACGGATAACCTCCTTAGGAGGCTCTCCCTCCCCTCCCTCACCGAAGACGCCAGATCGAGGATAGCAGCAGACATCTCTCCAGAGGAAATAATAGCGGCAATAAAGACCCTGAAACCTAATAAAAGCCCAGGCCCCGACGGGTTAACGGCCATCTACTATAAATCCTTCGGGGACATACTTACACCCAGACTAAGCAAAGTCTTTAATGCGATGCTACAAGGGGAGCCACTACCCGCTGACATGACACAAGCTAACATCACTCTCTTACCCAAACCAGGAAAACCCCACGACGAACCAGGCCACTACCGCCCCATTTCCCTCCTAAACATTGACCTAAAAATACTGACCAAAGTCATGACAACTAGACTTAACCCCTACCTACCGAAACTCATTAATCCGGACCAGGTAGGCTTCATACCACAAAGACAAGCACAAGACAACACGCGGAGAACCATTGACCTAATATGGTACGCCAACCAAAAACGCCTCCCAGCGATCATACTATCCCTGGACGCCGAAAAGGCGTTTGATCGCCTCCTCTGGCCCTACCTTTATGCAGTACTCCATAAATTCGGATTCCCGCCAGAATTTACCCAATTCCTGAAAGCCATGTATCATACGCCTACTGCCCAACTTCTAATCCCCAACATCACCCCCCCCTCCTTCCCGATACTAAACGGCACCCGTCAAGGATGCCCCCTCTCCCCCCTCTTATTCGCCATTTCCCTCGAACCCCTCCTAGAGGCCATACGGATCAACCCACAAATCGAGGGAATCAGGATAAGGGACGAAACATTCACCGTCGCTGCATACGCAGACGACATCCTCCTAACCCTAACTAACCCCCTCCCAACCCTAGAGGCCCTAATGTCAACCCTACAAGAATACTCAACGATTTCAGGATATCAATTAAATGCCACAAAATCAGACCTCATGCCGCTAAACCTCAACAATATCACTACCTCCACCTTGAGAAGTAACTTCCCCTTCCATATCTGCCCAACAGAGATCACATACCTAGGTATCCAAATCACCAACGACACCACCACTCTATACACTGCCAACTATCCCCCCCTCCTGCACAAAGCGTACTCGGACCTAGAACGCTGGAAACCGATGTCCATCTCCTGGCTCGGAAGAATAGCGTCGGTCAAAATGAATCTCCTACCTAAATTCCTTTATGCCTTCCAAGCGCTTCCCATCCCCTGTAAAAAATCAGACCTCAAACACTTGCAAACAGCCATAGACCGATACATCTGGAATGGAATGAGACCCCGAGTCCGCAGATCCACACTATACGTACCCAAGCCTTCCGGAGGGCTAGGCCTCCCTAATCTCACACACTACCTACACGCCGCACACCTAACACAAATACAGCACTGGCACCTCCCCCCTGCCCACAAACGATGGGTAGACCTGGAACACCTCATCTTCGGCTGGGACCATCCCTCCCAATATATGTGGACCCCAAAACCATACAGACCACTGCCACCACCCACGTCACCAACGATCACTCACTCCCTAGATCTCTGGGATCGCCTCAGCGATAAGTTTGATCTCTCCACGGGCCTATCGCCCCTCACACCGATTCTCCGCAACAAAATGTTCCCACCAGGCCTCACACCAAGACACTACGCCCACTTCGAGGACAGAGACATAGTCCGACTAGGACATCTCTACCCCAATGGTAAGCTCCTACAATACTCAGAAATCCCCAACCCTGAATCCCTAACCACCTACGACTACTTTCGATATCTCCAACTCCGAAGCTTTGCAGCAACGGATACGGTACGCATGGCAGCCACCTCGACCCTAACTGAGTTTGAGAGGGATACCCTCCGCTCTCCAGCCAGAAAGAGCCAAATTTCAAACCTATACATAACATTAACCACACACCACACTCAGGTGGCCCTTCCTTACATAGCAGCATGGGAAAACGACCTGGGACCTCTTGAGGATCCCACCGAATGGGCAGACATATGGGCATCCATAAAATCCATATCAATCTGTGTCACCCACAAAGAGCAAGCTTACAAAATGCTCTTTAGGTGGTACCTCACCCCCCTCCGCCTGAAGGCAATGAACCAATTACCCAATAACCTTTGCTGGAAATTGTGTGGTGAAACCGGCACTTTCCTCCACTGCTGGTGGACATGCCCCAAACTCACTCCTCTATGGAAAACAATTACAACACTATTAACCAGAATCCTTAACAAGCCAATACCCCTGGACCCCTGGGCCCTCCTACTCTCTAAGCCCATTGATACCTTCACCCGCAATGAAAACAAACTCATAGCTAGAATAGCACTGGCCACACGCAGAGCTATAGCGGAAACTTGGTCCACACCACACATACCCACTCAACTCCAAATAAACACTAAAATAACTGACAACATAGCCATGGATAAGCTGACAGCACAGGTCCATGACACCCCAAACTCATTTCATAAAGTATGGGACCCATGGCTAGAAGGACACAACGCACTCCCATGGTGATACAAGGCTACCACACAACCCACTCCACCAACATCAACCCATAACAAAAGACAAAATGCAGCCCATCTACCCAACCCCCAACCCAATCCACCAAATCGGAGCTCCGGGGGGTAACCAGGAGGGCAGCACCCTACCACCAGCCCCATCGAACACCCCCTCTTTCCCCCTCCCCCCACCCCCGACACACCCACCCCCCCTTCCTTACCCATCCCCTGACTTGTGACCTTACTCACGAGTCAGGTACTGCTGCCCAATGCCACACAACTAACCACCCTGCAGCAGCAACCTACACTGACGCCAACCCCCACCTAAAAACGACCATCCATGACAACCCTGGCGGAACAGATATACAAGCGCCATACTATCCTCAGACAGTTAACTAATAAGACCAACACAACGCTCAGCACCCCAACTACGACCTCCTCATTGAAGCATGAATACTAACAACACAAACAGAGGAGCTGAATATACGACTCCCTACAAACAGGGATCCGCGACAGACGGGATAGTAATGATGCTTCGGCCCAAAGTGCCAGACACGAAAGCAAACGAACTAATGTCGTACCAAACTAGTTTCTCCCAAATAACCACCCCGTTCTTTTCTTCTTTCTGTACAAAATGTTCAAATGTGCAAATGAAACCTGAAAATGAAAATAAAGAATCTTTAAAAAAAAAAAATGTATCCCAATGCATCATAATAGAATAGCCATCTGTCTCACCTCTTGCACAGTTTTCTAATGGCTTCCCTTACAGACTTATGATCCAATGACACATGGCTTGAGAGATAAACACTTATCCATAATTATATGTGCTATGTTTCATATTCATTAAGGTTTACATAGTTAAGTCTCTGATCATTAGACAATCTCTTACCCTTCTTGCTTTCAAGAACTTTGTTGATAACATTACTAAGATCTGTAGTATCAGCAGAAGCTGGAATGGAGAATGGAACATCATCGATCCTATGCCTAAAACAAATTGTGATATAAAAATGTGTTAATTCTTAATTCGAACAAATATTTTCTTCAAATATTACACATATATAATATAACACGATGAAATATAATAACAAGCTTGCCTATTTGGTAATTAAATATCTAGCAATTGGATGAATACGGAAAAGGAACATTTGCTTGTATGATACATAAACAGCATATAATATTCTGGTAATATACTGGGCATGGCCAAAAATTATTTTTTCTTGCAAAGATGACTCCCAAAGAACTCCAGGTAAAAGAATATCTCCCAGGAAGGTTATTTTAGCAACAGACTATATCATATAACATGGATTTAAAAAAAAAAAAAAAAAGGACCTTTGGCACTACTGTAGTTCTGGTTGGCTTAGAATCTTAAGAATTGCAATCCACAAAGTTAACCATTACTAGCAGGAACTGATCTGTTAAAACAGCAAAGCCACTCATGAGACATTCGCCAAAAATGGTCAAATATACATTAACAGAGTAAAACCATGGGTTTAGGAATGTGTGTGGTCTGCCCTGAATAATAAAAGGTTGTGTAAAATAACACAACAGCATTGATTATTTAAACATTAAGCATTGAATGAAATGGTCTACGAGGCGTCACAGGCCACATAAACTAAAATAATTCCAATCACAGTTGAAGAGATCTGAGTACTTTCTGTATTACTTACTTCTGATTCTGGGTAAAGAATCTCGCCTGTATCTGCGACATAGCTGCCAATTTATCGCCAAGTCGGGAGACAAACGTGCATATAAATAAATCAGACAAGGAAACTGGGTCTGCTCGTAGCTGTGCAAACCAACCACGTGTCTACAAGGAGCAGTCCTGTTCACAGAGCGCATCGAATTTCAGCCACTAGTCATGCCTGATCTGAAAGGCGCATTGATCAGACTGCAGAAAGAAGAAAAAAACAACTACCTAAACTGTGCATAGTATCGAATTGGCTGCATGCACACTCATCATCACACTACATATCAGTTTGGAATAACATTTAATACATTTTTAGTCTTCTCGTTACATTTAAATAAGATTAGTATCACTAATGTCTAATCTTCTACATTAAAACACTTTGGATTATCTTTTAAATGATGTCCAGATATTGGATTGGCTGAGAATCAAAGGAAAAAATAGAAGCACTGTAGAATGTTAAAGGGACACTCCAGGCACCCAGACCACTTGTGCCCATTGGAGTGGTCTGGGTGCCAACTCCCACTACCCTTAACCCTGCAAGTGTAATTAATAATTACCTTGCACGGTTAAGTCCTCTAGAGGGATTTCCGTGTTCTTAGAACACGAAAAGTGTTTTAAGCAATGCTGGACGTCCTAACGCTATGTGAGGACCTCCAGCATCACCGAAATCCCCATAGGAAAGCATTGAATAATGCTTTCCTATAGGGAGGTCCAATGCGTGTGCACGGCCATTGCCGCGCATGCGCATTAGGTCTTCCCCTGCCGGCTGACGGTGGGGAGGAGAGTAGGCGGAACCTGACCAGCACCGAGGGACATCAGCACTGGACTCCAGTAAGTCACTGAAGGGGTTTTAACCCCTTCAGCAACTTGGGATGGGGGGTGGGAGGGAGAGGGGCACTACAGGGTCCTGTAGTACCAGGAAAACTATTAGTTTTCCTGGCATTTGAGAATCCCTTTAAGTCCTCCTGTAGTGGCTGTCTATCAGACAGCCACTAGAGGGACTTCCGTGTTCTTAGAACATGAAAAGTGTTTTAAACGACGCTGGATGTTCTCCCACTATGCATGAGGAGGACCTCCAGCATTGCCATAATCCCTATAGGAAAGCATTAAAAGACCACTATAGTGCCAGGAAAACATACTCGTTTTCCTGGCACTATAGTGCTCTGAGGGTGCCCCCACCCTAAGGGACCCCCTCCCGCCCGGCTCTGGAAAGGGGTTAAAACTTACCTTTTTCCAGCGCTGGGCGGAGAGCTCTCCTCCTCCGATCCTCCTCCTCTCCTCCCATGCGGCTGAATGCGCACGCGCGGCAAGAGCTGCGCGCGCATTCAGCCGGTCACATAGGAAAGCATTCATAATGCTTTCCTATGGACGCTTTTGTGCTCTCACTGTGAAAATCACAGTGAGAATCACGCAAGCGCCTCTAGCGGCTGTCAATGAGACAGCCACTAGAGGAAATAGGGGAAGGCTTAACCCATTCACAAACATAGCAGTTTCTCTGAAACTGCTATGTTTATGAAAAAATGGGTTAACCCTAGCTGGACCTGGCACCCAGACCACTTCATTAAGCTGAAGTGGTCTGGGTGCCTAGAGTGGTCCTTTAAAAAATACTTTCTTATGGGGAGGTCTAATGCACGTGCGGGAACTGCCATGCATGCGCATTAGGTCTCCCCTGACGTCGACGGGGGAGGAGTGTGGGCGGACCCTGACCCAGCACCGAGGGACATCGCAACTGGATTCAGGTAAGTAACTAAAGGGGTTTTAACCCCTTCAGCAACATGGGATGGGGGTGGGAGGGAGAGGGACACTGCAGTGCCAGGAAAACAGAAATGTTTTGCTGGCACTGGAGAGTCCCTTTATATTACTACATAACTACTGTGCTTCAGAGAAAAGAAAACATTATATTACTGTTAGACTGCAAAATTTTACAGGGTCTGTAACCCTTTAAGCTGCCATGGACTTATGCTTTTAACACATTCTACTTTCCTTAATCTCTTTATGTATGTTCACTGCAGAGAACAATTAATGTACAACAATCATTATGGAGTTCAAGAAAAATAGTGGTGTTTTTTAATGTGGGTACAGCGTATATATAAAATACAGCTTTCTTAGGGGTTTCTACGACAAAAGACAAAATCAACCAATCAATAAAGTTTCAGTGCAGAACATTACGTATGCTGTTAGTTAATACAAAGGACAATTGCTTTACTTGAGGGTCTTATCTCCAAGGTTAACGCAAAAGAAACATTTCAAAAGCAGTTGCAGAAACTGGGGACATAATCATGATTTAAAATGTAGCTTTTAACCCCTGCAGAAGTAGAAGGACCTAACTAGGAAAAAAGGCTTTTTAACCCTTTAGTTGCCTGTATATATAACAATTCCCAATTTCTGGTATCACAGGTGGAAGTGTCAGCCAAGGTATATCCAGATGTACTCCATACATCTGTGGGACTTTAACTATTTCTTCATCTCTATTACCTTTGGCCTCTTCCACCCACAACACCATCCAAAGAGAGCCTGTCCAGGTATATGTAGATATAGGATAATATATGTTATTAAATCCACGTCTCGTTATGCAATACACTTATAGGTTAATGTATATATTTCTTTAAAGCTCTGTACCAATTACAAATAATGTTTAAATTTATGTAATTTTATTTTGTTGTTAAATCTGAACTTGCTGTTTAGTTAAAGAAATTTTGTTTATGTTTACCTTTTATTCTAATGTTACCTCCTAGGTTATCTTTATTGCAAAACCATAGCATAATAAAAAAATTTTTTTTGGGGGGGGGGACTGAATATTGAAGTAATTATTGACCCCTTCACCCTATAAGGTTTCACATGTATCCTCATGTCTTTTATATGCCTCCCACGCAGTTCTGTGCCTCAAGATGGATTGATTTACTAAACATTCAACTAAAAACCGAACAGCAAAACTGTATTGTAGATTAAAGCAGTCATGCAGTGACTATAGCTGAGCTGGACATTCCCCCCAAATCAGTATTTAAAAAAAAAAAATAAAATGTATATTTTCGGTTTTGAATCTCCTGATTAATTAATAGTCTTTTAGGCAAAGGATAGTTCACATAAAGCTTTTTTTCCCCACATGTATAATTCACCATAATCCTTTTATTTATTTATGTAATTAAACTAGACTAAATCTGCTTCCGGGTTGCGTTCCACCGAGGTACGGAGTGCGGTTGGGCTCAGTTGAGTGAGCTTCCTGCGCATGCGCAGTGTTCCGGTCGGTCTCCATGGTTGTGTCGGCGAAAGCCAAGACGAGGTTGAGTAGACTCGTTTTGAATTTTCTCTCCTTGGGCTGCTGGTGAACTCCCCTCCCTCCCAGTGCCCTGTGGGGCCGGGGAGAGAGAGGGACGTGTGCGCGCTGTGGGGTCCCGTCTAGTATTAGTCCCCCTAGTCCTGGGTTTTGAGCCAGCTTCCTGATCAGCCTTATTGTTTAGGATTCTTCAAATATGGCGGGTTCCTCCTAGTATAGTCTGAATATTGCTCTGTGTGTCACTAAGCAGGATTAGAGAGGAGGCCTCCATGGTTCTCTAATCATGTACAGAGGTTTTGGGGTTTGTCTTTGTTAAAATGTGAATTGCCAGGGAATACAATGTGAATTTCAGATTGTAGGTCAAAATAGCTAAATTGGAAACATTCTCCAAGTCAGTGGTGTTTTTATTATTATTATTATTGGAATTTATATATCGCCAACTTATTTCACAGCGATTTACAATAGTTTGGCTATTTAGGCCTTTCATTTAAAATTTTACTTTTAATTCTGACCTTTCTCTCTACAGCGAGAAAGTCTGATCGTACAGCTTTGGGCTATACGTAGAATGGTATCATTTCTGAATTGGAGAATTTCTTCAAACCATCTATATTTCCCTTAATGTTTTGGTTGATGTTTCAGTTTGCAAGATTTTTTTTGTAAATATTTAAAAACTCCTATAGGGTTTATTCAGTAGTTGTAGTGAACTGAAAACCAAGTTTAACCCATTAAGGACCAAACTTCTGGAATAAAAAAGAATCATGACATGTCACACATGTCATGTGTCCTTAAGGGGTTAAAAAGCTAGTAAAAAAATGCTGGTTTGGTATAAATTCTCCCAACTCTGCTACAGTGACATTTTGATTTAGAAGTCTGTATTTTGTGCTTTCAATTCACTTCAGTTTGGTGTTTAGGGAATACATTCCTGTATCTCTTCTGAGCAGCTGGTCCAGTGTTAACAATGTATCAGAAAGATGTAACTTTCTAAAGGATCTATTTATACATAAGTATCCACTTACTTTTAAAATTCTCCAACACATGATCAAATGCTTCCTGAAGTTGTTTAACTAGCGGATATAAAGTATGTACACTGCGCTCGCTCGCGTAGATCCTTTACAAAATAAAGGAAAAATTCCTTGCTGGGCCAGTTTAGTTTGAGTAGTACAGACATGGCATAAATCCACAAGAGTATAATGCAAAAAAAGCAATATTTCAACGCCTTAAAATATCTTTGCATGGGATAGAAGGGAGGGGGGACACCCTAAGATCCTAGAGCAGTGGTTTCCAAACTAGTCCTCAAAGCACGTCTACTAGTCCTGGATTTAGGAATTACCCAGTTGTGTCAAGGTGTTTAAAAAATATTATTTTATAAAAACACCTTAGACACAGCTGGGTAATTATTAAATCCTGGACTGGTATGTGTACCTTGAGGACCGGTTTGGAAACCACTGTCCTAGAGTGATCCCGAACACATTTAGAAAGATGCTTTAGCAATGGCAGAGCAAGGAAATGCTTCCTTTATCTCGTAATGCATCTTATATTACCCGGAGCATTAGCAGGGTTATATTCTATGCACCAAAACAACTTTAGCTTAATGAAGCTGTTCTGGTGTGTAGATTATCTACTTCTAACCTACTCTGTTAGTTGAACTTTAATCACTTATAGGAGGCTTTAGCAGGTTATCAACAAAATGGAAGATTTTAAATTCTAAGTTAAACACACTGCAGTAATTAAACCTTAAAAATGTTTCAGGAACTGTTTAGGAAGGCTGTGTGAGTCACATCTAGGGGTGGTGTGGCTAGAACTGTATAACCAAAGCGATTTAACTCCTAAATGGCATATAATTGAGCAGTGAGACTGTAGTGGCATGATCTACACACCAAAACCACTTCATTAAGATAAAATTGTTTTGGTGTTCAGATTGTCCCTTTATGGGATGAGTTGTTAGAATTTGCACATTTAGTTCAAAATTGCTTACTTGGTTTTATTTGGTAAGTTAGGGGGGAAAGTATAACATTTTATTTAAGTTGGTCAGTTTGTGTTTTGGCTTTAATTATTCATCTGTACATGAATAGACCACCCTATATAATTTATTGAATGCTGAAATTAAGTTACTACTGTAAAATGAGTTTGTAGTCAAACTGTGATTTTTGAGATCAGATTTTAAATTATGTATTGAAAATGCTAATATGCTAAGTAGACCTACAACAGGTAATTTTAGAGTCTATGACAATGTAAGTATCCCCTTAGTAAGTTCGTAAAACTCGAGACAACCTTTACCTGTAGGTAGAGCAAATTCAAGTTTCACTATAGATTTTACTTTTTAGTTCACTTTCAGTATTAAATATATCTTAAAGGGACAAATATACTTCAATATAATATGTTTCTTAAAAACTGTACCCTGTGACATATTCAAATATGTATGAATTTTTGGCATTTGCACTTCCATATTGAGAAAATATCAATTCTTTGATATATTCTGGGTAACTTTGAAGGAACGTGCAGCAGCCCCACTGGTACAACACCAGAAGGGAGACCTGGGTGGTAGAGATCAGATGAAAGCTGAGCCCCCTGCGGGCACAGCATTTATACAATATATGTTTCTATCTCAATTGGCCCGCCTAGTCAGAGGGCCACAGGTGGAGGATTGGGCATCTCCAGACTGGGGCCCTCTGTTGTTCCGCGATGGGGAAGGACTTGGACTCACAGAGAACCCAAGTCTGTGATATAAAGATAGCAAGAACAAACAAAGATATAAGGATGCGCCTAAAACTTGATAAAATAAAGGACTAAATTAGTCAGATAAAATACAGAATAAAATAAGTAATAAAACAATAGTCCAATAAAATAGGCTTATCACAGTCCGTGAGGGTAGGTCCCACTTGTAAAGGAATATTCTTTAGGGTGTAGATGGGATCGTATCTTCAAATGTTGAAAATTCAGCATATGTGGAGAGAAAATTAAAAACAGGACTCCAATGGCACAGTAAATCGGTGTATAAAATCAGTCTTACTCACACTTTTCAGAGCTAGGATCAGCTCTGATATTGCTCGCGTAAAGTGGAATAATTCCCACTTCAAGGATATATGGAGTGAATTTTGATAGTTGAATATCTGACGTGGGTTCAGCGTTCAATTTGACGTAATACGACCCAGAGGAAAAAATAAAATAAAATATATAGTGCTCACTGTATGTAATCCAAAATTAAAAGAAAGTAAAGTATACTACTCACGTAAAGTAGAGCAGACTTAAAACTGCTCAGTGAAGGCGCTCGGGTGGTATAATCCCCACCTATGGATTCTTGGCACTTTCTGCAGGGTGAGCCGTATACGTAAAATCAGTTAAAAGAAAATGTATGTAAAATCAGGTAAAGGAGAAAGCAAATGGCAATAAAGTATTTTATGCCAATAAAATATCTTTATTATAAAATTAAGAACAAAATCTGTTAATATCTAAAAGCGTTTCGCCTTAACAGGCTTCTTCAAGTAGATAGTGGGAAGACTACTCTTTCCCACTATCTACTTGAAGAAGCCTGTTAAGGCGAAACGCGTTTAGATATTAATAGATTGGCAAATGGCAATAAAGTATTTTATGCCAATAAAATATCTTTATTATAAAATTAAGAACAAAATCTATTAATATCTAAACGCGTTTCGCCTTAACAGGCTTCTTCAAGTAGATAGTGGGAAGACTACTCTTTCCCACTATCTACTTGAAGAAGCCTGTTAAGGCGAAACGCGTTTAGATATTAATAGATTGGCAAATGGCAATAAAGTATTTTATGCCAATAAAATATCTTTATTATAAAATTAAGAACAAAATCTATTAATATCTAAACGCGTTTCGCCTTAACAGGCTTCTTCAAGTAGATAGTGGGAAGACTACTCTTTCCCACTATCTACTTGAAGAAGCCTGTTAAGGCGAAACGCGTTTAGATATTAATAGATTTTGTTCTTAATTTTATAATAAAGATATTTTATTGGCATAAAATACTTTATTGCCATTTGCTTTCTCCTTTACCTGATTTTACATACATTTTCTTTTAATTGATTTTACGTATACGGCTCACCCTGCAGAAAGTGCAAAGAATCCATAGGTGGGGATTATACCACCTGAGCGCCTTCACTGAGCAGTTTTGAGTCTGCTCTACTTTACGTGAGTAGTATACTTTACTTTCTTTTAATTTTGGATTACATACAGTGAGCACTATATATTTTATTTAATTTTTTCCTCTGGGTCGTATTACGTCAAATTGAACGCTGAACCCACGTCAGATATTCAACTATCAAAATTCACTCCATATATCCTTGAAGTGGGGATTATTCCACTTTACGCGAGCAATATCAGAGCTGATCCTAGCTCTGAAAAGTGTGAGTAAGACTGATTTTATACTTTTATATTTATTTTATACACCGATTTACTGTGCCATTGGAGTCCTGTTTTTATTTTTCTCTCCACATATGCTGAATTTTCAACATTTGAAGATACGATCCCATCTACACCCTAAAGAATATTCCTTTACAAGTGGGACCTACCCTCACGGACTGTGATAAGCCTATTTTATTGGACTATTGTTTTATTACTTATTTTATTCTGTATTTTATCTGACTAATTTAGTCCTTTATTTTATCAAGTTTTAGGCGCATCCTTATATCTTTGTTTGTTCTTGCTATCTGTTACCATTAGGGGATTATTGGGGACTCCCCTTTGAGGAGTGCTGCCTTCCTAATAATTTTATTGTGGCAATTTAGTGCTGTTTTTTTCTCTCTTTCCTGTGATGTGAAGATGCTGGTCATTGTGCAGGACTGGGGCAGTAGGGCCTCACCCTGTTCCCGTACTACTGCTACTCATGGTGGACTCTATGCATACATGCAGCTCTTCCCAATACTAGGAATTGGCTGACTATACAATCTCCTTTTTCAGTAGCATTATTGCTTACGTATAAAGTTTCTCTTTTCTTTTCTTTTAATTTTTAGGTGGGTAACATAACAGAGCATTCAGTCCCAGTGACGTTTATCATATGACCGCCTCGCATGTTTTATAGCACTCTTTTTCAATCAGCAATCTCCATATCTAGATGGCTAGCTTTTTGTAAGCATTGTTTCACTTTACTGGTTAGGCATGTGTACCTAGCTGGAGTTCTACATATTTGAAAACATTGTGCAAATATTCTCAAATGTCACACCATTGTTTCGCTGTGTATCCTGATGTATATCTTATTACTGTTGCTGCATCGCAAACCTACCTGCATTTTCTATGCACAACAAGAATAAAAAATGATATATATTATTTCCTGTAAGAGGTAAGAAGCGTGAAACCATCAGTTGCTAAGTTCAGGTGAACTTGGGATGTACTGGGTCATTAGGGGAGGTTTCAATCTTAGTTCAAGATCCCACCACTTTCACCAGTGTGACATCTGGTCAATTCACCAGGACACACAATCATCCATCACTGATGTTCTGGTCTGCTGCTTTCCATGTTCCATAGTACACCATGTGAAGGAAACAGGATGACAAGGAAGGATTGTGTGTCTTCACAGAAACAGATCTTCAAGTCATTCAGGCATTCACCCTTCCCCTAATAGATTTGCCTAACAGGACATCAAATGGTCTATTGAAGTAGGGCAAATGTATATTAAAGGAATACTATTGTGCTAGGAATGCAAAGTTGTATTTATAACACTATAGTTCCCTTGCGCCTCCCACACTGTAAGGGTTAAAAAATACCTTATTGTACTTACAGCCACTAGAGGCTCTCTTCACCCTGCAATGTAATTATTCTAGTTTCTCAGAAACTGCAATAATTAACATTGCAGGGTTAAGGGGACAGGGACATTACACCCAGACCATGTGATGAAGTGGTCTGGATGGCTATAGTGTCCTTTTAATGGGCAGCACACACAATTAATTTACACAAAGCATGCGCATGTATGTGATAGATAACAGTAGATAAGAGATCATCAGTAAATGCATGTATATGGGAGATAAAACAGTACCAAAGACAGAAGGACCACAATTCATGTACATTCCACAGATATAGGTAAAATGGAGCAAGAAGAATGACCTCATATGAACAAGAGTTTTATTTATAACCCCGAGTCTGGTTCTACAAGAAAAACTACAAGAAAAAGCTCTTTACTGTCCTTTTTGGTTCTTGCGCATTACATTTATATATTACAATTCATCTTTATTTACACAGGGATATTCAATAAACTATGGATTGTAGGGAATTCCTAAGAAAATTTTAAATCGTTTTTCAAGTTGTCCCCTTTGCCTTAAAATGTGCAATTCAGGGGGGCGGGGCCTGGCCGCCGAGCTGAGTGGACATGGGGCGCCTCAGCTCCCTGACAAACCCGCAATAACCAGCCTCAAAATGCCCCTACTCGCCTGGAAAACCCTCAGCTGCTGTGAGAGGGCAAAGGGGACCTGACCACCAACCTTTGGGGCAAGTACCAGCCCCCACTCCGCTGGCGATGCGGTCTGGTGGGCGAGTGGGATTGCGGCCTGCTGTGAGGCCCTGGCGGGAGTAGCGGCCGATCTCCCGTGCTTGGTCCGGCGGGACCTCCCGCCGCCTGCTAAGGGCCCCGTTACCCCCCCCCGTGGGCCGGGGGGGTTATCCCGGACCCCACCGGGGACGAAGCGCTCGTTCAGGGCATACAGGCTGCAGGAGGACTGACTGGGGACCGCATGGAAAAATCCAAGATGGCTGCCGCGATCATTGTGAGTCGGAGAAGTGAGGGGGAAGTACCAAAGCAACGGCAGACAGACTGAATGCTCCTTCCACCCACAGGATACCAGCATGAGGGGTATACTCCACAAGCAAGCCCAGCTCAGCATAATAACCCTCACACCAACAGAGGCATCACCTCCCATTGATACCAGTGGATATAAGGGGACTCTCTCTGGACTCTGACTCTGCCTGAGTACAAGGTAACAATGAAAATGGGGGACAAGCTTCACTCCACTGCTAACTGTCAAGCCCCCCGCACACTAAAACAACCAGCTACAAGCACAGACCTAGCACAGCTGCAAGAGGGATCAAGCGGCTTCCAACCACATATGCCTACAGAGATAACAGACTATGGTGTACCTCTTAATCCAGCACCCCATCCACAATTTTAATGTGTGCCTTTTGCATCGGACTCTCTTCCTGCAGTTAGAAAGTAATCCAAATGTCTGAGCCTGCATGTGTGTCCGACGCTCTGCTGCCCCCTGTTGGTTAAACCTAATTAAGCTTAAAGAAATCTGTTCTTGATGATAACCTTAGCTTCTGTTTTAATGGCAAAAATATGCTCACTGTTTTGTTTCCCACATATATGCCTAGCACAAATGCCGATTTAGACAGGTCAAGCATCAACTATCTCGCTGTATTTTATGTAACTTCACGCTAACGATTTAACTGTTTAGCCAAGCTTGCTAAAAATATAAAATTGTGCAGACTCTCATGCCACTGTTTAACCATTGTATATCTTGCAATACGCTGTTGTGGCGTCTGTTGATTCCTTGTACCCACCTGCACAGCAAAAATAAAGAATAAAAAAAAAAAAAATGTGCAATTCACAGTTTAAGGAATAACCGTGGAATTGTTACACCCTCTGTGTGTTGGCTTACTGCACATGCTTGGTCTGACATGACGGACACCGTACACACACAGCCAGTCTGAGCAGTTAGAAAAATAGCATACATTTACTTGTGTTTACCCAGCTATACTTGGGGAGCAGAGAGTACATTTACCTGGGATTCCCCGTATTACAACTAACACAGTATCCATGGTCACTCTGCTATGTAACTTGTGAAAACAAGAACACTTTATAAAACATAAGTGACATCATAACCTACACCAACTTTCTACAGGACATTCCCCACAGCTAGCAAATGGGAATCATAGAAATACTCCAAGTAGCATAACCACTTCACTGTACTGTAATGGATATGGTGCCATGAATGCCCTGGCATCCTCTGCTCCACATTGTAAGTAGTCAAACCATTGTAAGACCTGCAGTCCACTGGTGGTCACTCCCCTCCCTCACTACTGATGACAGAGAGCCGGAAGCAGCTATGGAAAAGCTTCCATTAGCTATCTTGATCTGAGGGCTAGCAGAGAGTGTCTGGCTAATCCAGCGAACCCCAGGTAAGAAGCCAAACCATTTGACTACTTAGAATGGGGTGCAAGGACACTCTTGGCACCATAACCATGGTGCTTGGAATGTGTCTTTAATGACAGATTATTGCATATAATCCCAGTATAGTGAAGAAGCCTGAGAGTGTCTAATTTTCCATGCCATATATTTTATTTAATATCTTATGTTTTTGCTTCTTTCACTCCAGTGCAGCAATCTGAAGGGTTTATTAACTTACTAGTAACTCATAAATTTAAAACTTAATTGCAGATTTAGAAAAATTCGCCAACTAAGCTATGGATGCAGCATGGCTATTCTTGCCTAAATTTTGCAATTCCATTTTATAGTTCACTACAATTTTGTGTTTGGTGAATAAAGCTCCAAAAGTCCACATATTCTCTACAGCACAGAGAGGATGTGAAGTTTTCTCTCCGTGAAAAAAACTATCTGGGATTTATTTAATACACAACAAAATCTCATGAAATGCCAATGAAATGTAAGCTTTAAGTTAAATTGAGAAAAATCTATGTTTAATTTTTTTCCCTGCTGAACAATGCTTGACTAATTTTTGCAATTTGTTTCTAATTACCTTGGTCAGTTCGCAATTTTTGCAATATGATTCTAAATTCCTTATCTAGTGAATAAAACCTCTATTAATATACAACAGATCTCCCCCTGGGTGAATGCACATTTTAAAGCTGAATCGTCAGTTTTCTGCAAGTATAAAACAAACGACCACAGCACTTCCATGTCCATGGAGGGAGACACAATCTCTCCAAGACGCTTGTGGCACATGCATCCACACTCAGACAACTGCTCAGACTCAGAAATGCCATATGCGTGCATACTTGCGCGGGCAGTTGTGCCATAGAGCCTTGGGAGTTACATTAAAGGAACCCTTTAGGGTCAGGAACACAAACATGTATTCCTGAACCTATTGTGTTAAAACCACCATGTAGGTGGCTAGCCCTCTCCCCCACCCTCCTTATAAAGGTAATAAAACTGGCACTGGCACTGCCCCCAGTCTGCCTCCTTGCTGACATCAGAATTTATGATTTTAGCCATTCTAGTGCTTTCCCATTTGACCAAAGTCTGATGTAAACAAGGGAAGAAGGAAACTGGAAAGTAATATGTATATTTATTTTTTTGCCCCATAGGGAAAGCGTTGCATTGGCTTATATCGGCAAGGAGGTGGGATACGGACGGAGCCAAACGCTGGATTGGCTAATCAGCACCTCCTCATAGAGATGCGTTGAATAAATGCATCTCTATGATACAAATTCAGTGCCTTCATGCAGAGAATGGAGATAGTGAATGGCAGTGCTGCATACTGTGCAGCACTGCCCCAGGAGTCACCACTATTAGCCATCTGAAGAGTGGCCACTGGAGGTGTCCCTACGGGGTAATGTACATGAAAATGTCTGCAGGGAATGATTATACATTAAGCTGTAGTTGTTATGGGATTATAATGTCCCTTTAATTTGTATGACATGCTCTAGCTGTCCCACAACACATCGCTCACATGTGACCTTTCAAATTTTACAGCATTAATGGAGACAGATGATTTTATTTTGACCTATGTGATATAACATTGGAGATCCTGTGTTCTCTCCTTTTGCAGTACAAATGGAGATGGACAGCACTGAAGTTGTGACAGATGCCCTGCCGTGCTCAACAGATTTACTTATAACCTGCAACAACACAGAGGTTCACTCAGCTACGCAAAATCTGGATCTTCAGGTCAGTAAAAGACATGCATTGCCAGAACTCTACTTAAGTAAAAAATGATGCTGATCTCTAATGTAATAATATGTGTTAGTGATTGGTTGTAACATTATATTTGTAATGTGTGGTTATGTAGTGTAATTAGGAACATGCGTTAACTGTTTTTTTTGTGTGCATGTGTCACTGGGTAAGTGTGTAGGTGGCTGTAAATGTACTGTGTGTGACTGGGTATCTGTGAGCCTACCTATGTATGCATAATATGTGATGGTATCGATTTACATATATAGAACAAAAACTACTAAATGGAGTCAGGATAACTCCTCACAAATATGTGGGGAATCCCTCCTCCATAAACGAATTAAGTATCCATAAATATGGTACAAGCCTTAGGTATAGACCAAAAATAAAGCAGGATGGGATGACCGCCCACTTAAATTTGCGGACTCCACCAAAAGAAGTTCCTTTAAAAGTAAAAATTCCTATAGGTGGTATAAACCTTTTATTAAAGCCGAATATTAGGATATTAAAATATAAAGAGCCTAACTAGAACAGTAGGTTCTATGTGAAAAACCAAAACCCAAACAAATGTGACATTGTGAATAAACAGAGTGATAATACACCTTTATTATAAACTTGGAACTTTGAGTCCAAGAGGTCTAAATGAGGGTTTTTCGTTCTCCCCATTTATATAATTAGATGTCCGGGTTGACATCTACTCCAGTTCCCATATGTTTAAACTTTAAAGTTTACCTGCGTGTAGTTGTATATACTTGTAAATATATTTCTTGTGATCATTTATCCATGTGTGTGGTAGTTGTAGTGCCAGTGTGTTCCCGTAGCTAATGAGGAATTCACTATATATTTTTTCTATTATATTACATTGAACAATAGGGAGCCTACTCCCCCTAGTCCCTCCCTCTCCCTCTCCTCCCGCATATATATTTTTAGTAGGGGGATCCCAATATTCTCATGAGCTATGCTTTAACCAGATATGTATAAATCAATGAATTAATGGTTTATGACTTTAAGAGAGAATAGCCCTTGACTTATAATTAATATTAATGGGATCCATTTACAGTTCTTGGATACATCTATAATCTGAACAAATATGTCCGTATTTAACCAGAGGTCAATTCTTTGTAATTACGTATTGGGACTGTCTCTGTAAGAGAAAGTAGTTTTTTCACTTTTAAGTCTGTCCCCGTAGATGTACTATGCCAATTAAGCACACTGCAAAGACACCAGTAAGTTGGAGTGCAAGACTATTTTTTGTTGTGTGTGTGTGTGTGTATATATATATATAATTAGATTTCTACATAATAGTGATCATTGATGCATGTAATTAGGTCATCAAATTATGGAGACCTGCAACTTTTATGACAACTATTTGTTTTAGTGCTATTTACATAATTATTATTTTTTTATAAAAATGGGTTTTATAGTGCCATAACAAAACCTTAATTTGTTAAATTTCTTGATAATGACGAGTGATAATGTGTGTGTTCTCGTAATTGCCAGGTTTCACTATGTCCTGACAACACAAACCAACAGCTATCGGCCTTGACCGAGCAGTACCATTTCATCGATCAACATGGAAATTCTATTCATTATGAGATTCAGGCACTCCCTGGAAACAATCAACAAATGGTAAACTTTTCTTACATATGTTCGTTGCAAGAGCTATTTATTGTTAAATGAACAATCATGTGTTATAGAATATATATACTATGCAATACAATTACATTAATCACAGAGTAAAACGATAACTAAACTTTTGTCGTCTTTGGATAAAGACGGCAATGGAAAAATATTATACTCTATTTTCTAAATTACTGGGGTTTTTTTCAATTAAAATGATATTTTACTGCAAAGTTCAGTTTTCATAGGTGAATTCAGAACAACCATGTGTTTGCGTTACCTTGCTAAGGTAAAAAGTGTTTTTGGTGTTTCTGTTTACAATGTATACTTACTGAGTTTATGATCTGTTTCCGTAACATGTTAACTTTGTTTTTTTTTTGCCCCACTGGTTAATTGTTTAACTGATGCCAACAACATAACTTGTTTAGATTGTAATAATGTATAATGCTGGCATTATTCATGTAATTTTTTTTTCTGTACATTATAATGTGCCTCCTTTCTTGTTGGCGGTCACAGATGATCTTGACCAGCGAATCAGAAAATGGACAAGTGTTTCATGTTATTCCTTCCAGCCAATCAGGAACAGCTCAGCTAATTATTCCTCATGGGCAGATCCAAGACTCTCAGAGTGAGTTTTTATATATATATATATATATATATATATATACTTGTTATAATTTGTATGCCATTCTTAAGCCCATCCACTTTTAAAAAAAATAAAAAAAATATATATTTATACTTACTAACCAAGCATTAAAAGAGTAGAAACTGCAATTAAATGTGACTTAACCCCTTCAGGACACAGGACACAGGACATGTGTGACATGTCATGATTCCCTTTTAATCCAGAAGTTTGGTCCTTAAGGGGTTAACATGACCAAAATCTGATGAAAGCAAGGGAAGCAGGAAACTGGAAGCAATAAGTATATTTTATCTTTCTGTTATTGCTAGTAGTTATGTGTGGCCTCCCAAGCATTTTTTAATTGGTTGGGTTCCGCATTCATCATTGAAGATAATTCATTATAATACCAAACACATCTCATACAGACTGAGTAAAAAAAAAAATATCTATACATAGACCAACAGTAACGTATAACTGCCATTATTGAAAAACTGGAGCTTCAACATATTTTCATTGCTTTTCAATTTTAAGACCTGAATGATTCTATGTTTATTATTTCTTCACAACCAGTTAACTCTGCATATTATGGTCAAATAGTCCATAGGTGGCTCGGACGATGGGTAGAAAGTACATAGTTGGCTTGAACTGTTAGTAGATAGTTCACAGGTGATTGGGCTGTACGTGGATAATGTATAACTGACTTGGACTCTAGGTGGATAGTGCACAGCTGGTTTGGGCTGAAGATGGATAATGGATAGTGGTTAATTTTTTAATACAAAGTCTAACTGATACGCCTTTCTCAATGTTTTTCTCATGCTGTTTTTTAAATACCGTGAAGACCCTTCAGAACAGAGTAGTGACAACCTGCAGCCTGCAGCGGACACTGCTGTGCCAGTCAATGCCGGTAACCTTATCATTCACACCAACTCCTCACTGGCTGTGTCAAGGTCATCATCCAACAGGTAAATAGATGTCTACTACCATGTGGCCAATGTTGACAAAGTAAAAATAACTATCTTGCAAGAGTACAATAAGCGAATGAAATTAGATTCTTGCGCATCTGCTGTATGAACAGAAACCACACATATTGTAGTCACAGAGAGATGTGTTAGAATCTTAAATCTTCATTCGCCTATTAGTATTTTCATCATTTGCATCTTATCTACATGTTCTCAGATCAGGAGTGTTCATAAATAGTAATATTAAGTGCTGGCATTCTCACATCTATGAACTCTGCACACATTAAAGCACATGACCAAAGGCAGACAGAATGTTCCAATTAATGCATTCAGTGCCAGGAACATTTCTAAGTCCTGGCATAGAAAGTCAATACTTTCTGCCAGATATGATGTTACCTATTTCAAGTATATATTTTTTTCCCTTCCATTGTATGTTGCGAGGCTTATGCATAGAATGGCAATAGTGCTGTTTTGTCCCATATGTATTAAGCTACATTAGGTATAAGTTTTAAGTAATTTGCATTACTGTTGCTTGTGTCGATGTAGCTGTGGCCTTTTCTTACTACTTGCTGGGAAATTAGTGAATTTCTGGATTTGTGGTCTATTAATGCGACTGTTAAAACTTAGTGTTGTGCTTAAATAATACTCGTGCCAGTTGGTCTGCCTATTTGTTTTAGAATGTGGATATACTATGATGATCAAAGTATTGAAATGTATTATGATGAGTTTAAAATCTTGTCCAGAGTCTTTGTCTTTACCTTACCCCTTCTTTTTTTTTTTTCCCCAGAAATAATACATATAGATGCAAATCATGTAAAAAAAAAAAGACATGCTCATAACAGCACAGGCACTATTGCCTATTTAAGTAAGAAGTCATAAACTCATTCTCTGATAAGACTTCCAGATGTGTAAATCTTTGCACCAGGTTTAATACAAGAACAGATGATTTAAAAGACTACCTGGATTGTTTATATATTCATTAGCTTGTACCGGTAGCCATTAATTATTGTTTTATTTTTTTTAGATCGCCCGTAGACCAGTTTCAAAAGCCACTGCAACCCTTGCCACCAAACATCCCTCTATGGGCTCGTCGGCTCCGTGGCTGTGAGGTAAAGTTCCTTTTTTTTTTTTAAATTCTTTATTTATGGTCGTGACACATAACAATGTGCAGTTGATATGACATTTGGGTGGCTTGCGCAGAAGCCTGTATTGGCATAGTAAAACGATTCAAATAGTTAACACAACATTGCCGCTTACGCAGAAGCCAAAGTAAACGTGGTGGTGTGGACTTGGTCAGTCAATATTACAGTTAAAAAACATGCCCCGCCACTTTTTCATTTTTAATGTTTCGTATAGACGTCTATTGCTGTCGAGGCAAAGAGAGATACCCATTTATTGTAGCCTTTTAAGGGCTTTCGCAAAAGCCAGCGTTTACTTTATGCAATACAATATTTCACGGTTACATAAAGGCCTTCATGAACATGTGTGTTACTGGGGCAGCTCATGTGGTTTCTGCACTGTAATGATCTGTCACTTTGAACGTTTATACCTTCTTAACATTCTTAAGAACTTAACATCAAGCAAAGAGAAAAAGAGAAAAGAAAACAGGTAGTATGATAGGAGGAAGACGGGGTAGATGGCGGTACTGTTCTCCCCCCGGTCGGTGTGACATGATGTGGGGGACTATGTGCATTGGTGGGGAGGTTCGGTTGGTGGTCTCGCCATTGGCCCGTGGTTGTTAATCTTAGCACGAGTGTGTGTATGGTCGCCCTGTACGAGCCATCCTGTTTTACCCCGTTTCCTTTTAGGGGAGAAGAAAAAGAGGAAAAAAAAAAAGGGGGTGGGTAGGACCTACTGTCGGGAGAAGGCAGGAGTCTGCCTACGAAGGGTGGTCTCTATTTCCCTGCGGGAATGTGGGGAACTTGCTCAGGGGTCAATATAGTCCTCCCAAGGGTCCCAGACCCTGCGAAAGTGTGTGTATGTGTCTCGCACCTGCACCGTGAGTTTGTCCATAAGGCAGGCTTCTTTGATATTGCCTATAACCCTGTCCATGTGTGGAGTGTCGACTTGGAGCCACGTCTGCGCCAAGGCGCGTCTGGCCGCCAAGTTGATTTTATTCACCAGTTTCTGCTCTCTGTTCGAAAGGTTATCTATCGGTTTGGCTAGTAGGCACGTCCAGGGATCAGGCTGGATTGGTCGTTTGAGTACATCTGTCGAGAGTTTTGCTACGTGTTCCCAGTATTGGGAGACTTTCGGGCAGGTCCACCACATATGGAGGTAGGTACCCTTATCCCCACAGCCTCTCCAGCAGACATCTGAGGGTGTTTTACCCATTCTGTGTAGTTTTACTGGGGTGGTGTACCACCTCATCAGTGTTTTGTAACATTGCTCTTGGTGAATGACACATATTGAGGACTTGGCCGCCGCCTCCCATATGTCTTGCCAATCACCGCTATCTAGTGTTTGTCGGAGGTCAGCTTCCCACTGCAGTATGTAAGAGGGTGTTTGGGATTCTTTTGTGGGCGCGCTCAGCTGCTCATACAGGCGAGCGATAAGGCCGGTACGCGGTCCGTCAGACAGACATAATGCTTCATAGAATGTGGGCTTTGCCCTGGCCGCAGCTGCTATGTTGGGTTTCTTAGCAAAGTCTCTAAGTTGGAGGTATCTGAAGTAATCTTTGTTGGTTAGGGGGGCCCTAGTTTTCAGGTTATCAAAGGTGTGGAAGATACCATCCTGAAACAGGTGGCAGTAACGTTGCACTCCCGTGTCCTCAAGACCTCGGAAGTCCCTTGGGGTCATGCCAGGAGGGAAGGCTTTATTTCGAAGATAGGGCGTCAGTGGTGAAACAGGGTATGTCAGGGCATATTTGTGTGCCGTAGCGTTCCAAATTCGAATTGAGTTTAGGCTGGCCGGGCAGGAGGTACGGAGTTCTGGGCGGTCGGGTTTCGGGACCCAGATCCAGTACTGGGGTAAATCAGTGGACATAAGGTGCGTTTCTAGTTCAACCCACCTGTGTGTGTCAGGTGGCGAGTGCCATTCTATTATTTGTGCTAGGTGGGCTGCCAAGTAGTAGAGATAGAGGTTCGGAAGTCCCAAACCTCCTCTGCTCTTAGGTGTATAAAGTGTGTGTCTTGCTACTCTGTGCCTCTTTCCAGCCCAAATGATATTGTCTATTGCGGTTTGTAGGGGTTTAAGATTTGTTTTTAGTTACGGCCACGGGTAGCGCCTGAAAGATGAAGAGGAGGCGCGGAAGAAGGTTCATTTTGATGGCGTGTAACCGTCCCATCCACGAGATGGGCTTGTCATGCCACCTGTCTATGTCCCTTCGTAGGGCATCAATCAGCTGTTGGTGATTTGCCGTGTATAGGTCCGTGTAGGCTTGTGTAAGCTTAACCCCTAAATATTTAATGGGCTGTGTGCTAATTTTAAGGGCCGTCGTTCGTTGCAGCCATTGGATGTCCGAATCTGAGAGCCCAGTCGGCATGCCGACCGATTTTTCTAAGTTGATTTTGTACCCAGATACCTGGTGGTACATGTCAAGAAGCCTAATAATATGGTCCATGTGTGTTTTATTCGTCATCGTAAGTGTCGGGGAGTGGTTGTACACTTGGGCATAGAATTTAGTAAATTCTTTGTTTATATCCCTTGGGCTATTAAGTATGCGCCCCTGCGTGTCTTTGATGGCTATGATGTTGGACGTCGTGCGTTTGGGTCTCAAGGCTCGAGCTAGTAACGTATACATTTTATTCGATTTTTCGTAAAAGAAGCGTTTGGAGCGGACCATGTCTCTGCTGACATCGTCTAACATGAGCTCTCTGAGTTGTCGCCTAATGTCTGCTAGTTCTCTAGCGGTATGTGGTGTGGCTCCCTGTTGATTTCGCGTTTCAGCCCTACGCAAGAGCCTCTGTAGCTCTGCCAGCTTCTCAAGTTTTTTCTTTTTTAAGTGCGTGGCTGTCTTAATGAGCAGTCCTCTAATCACAGGTTTATGAGCCGCCCACAGTGTAGTGGGGGATACGTCTGGGGTGTCATTTTCTTGAAAATAACGTGTGATTTCTGCTAAGGTTGCTTCTTTTGTCTGGGGGTGTCTGAGTATGGAGGCGTTAAGTCTCCATCTCCAGGAGGCATGGGGGCCCGGTATTTTAAGATTTATGGCTATATCGGCATGATCGGACCAAGTGATGAGGTTTAAGTCGGAGGTTTTTATCCACGACATGGCCAGCGAATTAACAAGGAACATGTCTATTCGGGAATAAGTGGTGTGTACTGCTGCGTAAAAAGTGTAGTCACGTACACTCGGGTGCTGTATCCTCCAGGGGTCTAGAAGGCCCGTGTGGTTGAGGAAGGTGTTTAAGAGTTTGTCTTGTCCTCCCTTGTTCTGGGACCTAGGTAGGCTAGGGCCTCCACCCCTGTCTAACGCTGGACATGGTGTGGCGTTGAGATCACCACCTAATAATAAAATGCCTCTGGGAAGTCCTAGGATCAGTGTCTCCAGTTCGGTCCAAAATTCCCTGCTGGGGACATTGGGCGCATATACGTTGATCAGGTGGTAGACGTTAGAACGAAGCATGCCTGACAGGACCACGTACCGACCCTCTCTATCCTCATAGGTGTGAGTTATAACGCATGGGCAGTTTTTGTGAATCAGTATTTCGACCCCATTCCTCTTACACAGTGCTCTAGAGGCGTATGTCCTGGTGTACACTTGGTTCGTGAGCTGTGTCCCTGAGGTGCGTGAGAGGTGGGTTTCCTGAATATATGCGATGTCGGTTTTCTGCCGTCTGAGTTCACGGAGGAGAAGCCAACGTTTGTTTGAGCTGTTGAGCCCGTTAACGTTTAATGACATTAGTTTGAGTTCCATTTTGAGTAGTGGCGTTGTGATGTAGTATACCTGGTTATGTGTGAGCGGTGGTCCGCTTGCTCCGCTAGTGTTAGGTGACCGTGTCGTCTCACACAGCAGGTCCAGGTAGGGTGTGTTGGGTTGGAAGGGGGGGGGGGTAGGGAAGGCAATTGAAAAGAGGGTGGAGCAGCGACTGCTATCACAGTACCCTGGCGTATCGTGCTGCGTCATCTTCCCATTTTATCACCGTTGCCTAGTATCTCAGTACCCAGGCCTAGTGAAGTTATCCCAGCTGTCAGGATCCCGCGGGCGGCTGCGAGGGGAGGCTGCACTCCGCTTGCGGTACTCACCCTCCAGCCGTCCACGGTCCCCTCCTCCTCGTGGGTCCGGCGAGCGGCATCCTTCCAGCCTCGGATGCCGCCCGCCGTTCCCTCCACGTCCCCCAGCGGCAGCATACATGACGCTGCACGCTGGGAGATCGCCCAGGTTTATACACGCCGGGGTCAGTCACCTGACCCGGCATTAAAGGCACAGTGCCTTAATCACAGTGGGAGGTCTAGATATCTCCCACGTGTGATTGTTAATTCTGATTGGAAATTATCCAATCAGAATTAACCTTATGGTTTAAATACTTACCTTTCCTGTTCCTCCCTGCCCTGTTGTGGTCTTTGCTTTCTAGTATTGCTACTTACCTTGTGCTTCTGGTTACGTACTCTCTGGCTTGTTTATCTGACTCTGTGACTTTCTCCTACCCTTTGACCTCGGCTTGTTTCACGTTATTCTGTCTTCTGGTTCCCCTTACTCAGCTTGTCTCCTGACTATTCTGTGTGTGCTTAGCCCGGCCACTCTAAGGTCCGGTACGGCACCTTTTGTGTGTGTGTGTGTGTGTGTGTGCCAGCGTGTTGGGTTCCCCGAATCGTGACACCAGCCCCCCACCAGATTATCAGAGGACTACTGTTATAATAACATATAACATATTACATGCCCACAAACTATTACACCCCCACATTATTTGTGCCTATGAAAAAAAAAAACAAAAAAAAAAAAACAGGCATGTCTGTACTCATATGTATACTCAGGTGGCTTCAAAGCGTCCAAAGGCCATCGCAGGTCCCCCTGCTGTCTGCACTTGAGCCCCCATGGGTGCTCCATCCCAGCGTCAGTCCCGCTGGAGATCAGGCATTTCGGCGGTGATGTCTAGCCTGGCAAGAGTCCCTGCGTGAGAACGTGGGATCTGGAAGCCCTCCGGCAAGTCCAAGCCCAGATCAGCCAGGAACGTGGGTATGTCCATTGTCGGGAGCAGCACCGATGGTTTGTGGCCTTTAAAAACCAGGATCTTGAACGGGTATCCCCAGGCAAAGCGCAAGCCGTTGTTTTGTAATAAATCAGTGACAGGTTTCCACTCCTTTCGTCGAAGGAGAGTGGCTGGTGCCACATCTTGGTAGATTTGGAAGCTAGTCCCTTCATGGTCATAGGCCGTCGTCCTGCTGTGGCGCATGATGGCCTCCTTGGTCGTGTAATAGTGCCATTTCATGATAACATCACGGGGCGGGCTATTCTTCGGCCCTCTGGCCCGCAGGGCTCTATGTACCCTGTCTACCATCCACAGGTGCGCCGGGATGTCGGGGAGGCTCTGTTTGAAACAGACGACCAGGGTCTCTTCGAGGTCCGCATCCGCCACTGATTCCGGCAGGCCGCGTATACGCAGATTATTTCTCCTGGAGCGGTTGGAGACGTCCTCAAGCTCCAGTTCCAGGTCCGTTACTCTGGTAAGGAGGGAGTTTGTGAGGGTAACCGCTTGGTTATGCGCTTGCACCGCTTTGCCCAGTTGTAGCTCAATGCGGGTTGTACGGCCTCCAATGGCGGCTATCTCCGCTTTCACCTCCGTGGCCGTGCGTTGGATTTCCTCGGCCAGGTAGCCTTTAACGTCCGGATGGCACTGGAAGCTGCCTCCGGTGGGGTGTCTTGTGCCTGGAGGGGGTCCGCGAGGTGAGTAGCACTGGGGCCTGTGGTCGAGGGCACGCCATGTGCAGCAGGCCTCTGGGCCGCAAACATGTTCGCCACGGATAGAGCTTCTTTGGTGCCTCGTTTCTTAGCTGGTTTGCGGTTGGACATTCGGCCGCAGTAAAGGGGGTGATCGGGTTTATTGAGCGCCGGGGTGCGGAGCACTCGCTCTATGCGGCCATCTTCATCAGCGTCCAAACCACGCCCCCCAAGTTCCTTTTTTTAAATTTTTTTTTTTTTTTAATACATTTTAAAATGAACATAACACATTCATATCAAATGTATCATCTTCATTCCTATGATCCGACCAGGCCCCTGATGAGACATGTCTGTGGTTTGCCCTTAGTTCATGGACTATTCAATGGGCCTCCAACACCTACGGGCCCAGTGCAGCTGCACCGACGCTAGTTCCACTGCTGCTTCTAGACTAAATCCTGATTTTGTTTGGAACCACCTTCCATGATTGCCATTTCTAGTCCTGCAAAAATGTGAGGTGTGAAGGGGTGTTTGTATCTTCCATCACAATTTGAGAAAAAAGTTTCCTAGCTACCTGCGGCCCTTCCCCTGTTTGCTAGAATTTCCACATTAAAATTATAAATGTCATCTACATTTTAATGCCCTTCATTGGATGATCCACTCAGATAATGCATGATAAAATCTGCATAAAATAGATCCTGCTAATGCAATACTGAGAAGCAGGGACTGGACAGAAGTGCCGCAGGACTCCCCCTTTTTGTCAAACCACTTGAATTTAGTTTAACTAAGAACTGAAGTATGGCACCTGGAGCCTAATAACATATAGTGGCTATGGTGCATGGGCAGCACTTTTAAATAATAATATGAATTTGGTTGCTGTGTCATTGTAGTTTTTATTTGTGGCAAAGTGATTGCTCAATGTTTCAGCAGCTGACATTACAATAATTTGAGACTAGAGTATTTAGCTGCACACTGTGTAAAGCTGCAGCCCCTCTCTTCAAATATTTATGGAGTAATACGTACGGAAGACTTTGTAATTCAAGACTGTTTACTCTTTCACATGAGAAAGTAACATTTCAATGATTCCCTCTGCAGAGGATTGGAGACTCCTACCGTGGGTACTGTCTGAGTGAGGCTGAGCTGATGAGTGTATTAGGCCTGCACAAACAGCAAACTCAGAGTGTCTGGGGGACGCGGCAGTCACCAAGTCCAGCCAAGCCTTCTGCCCGTTTAATGTGGAAGTCACAGTATGTCCCATACGATGGAATCCCATTTGTCAATGCAGGTAATACCATATATTGTAAAGGATATTCTAGTGTTCTATTGCTTTTTCATTCATTTGTTTATATTTTTACTAAATCAGTCAAAGTACAGTATAAGACATCTTCTAAAACTGGCACAGAACTATGCGGACAATATTTGGGTAGCATTTTACTGGGACAGTTCTACAATACGTTTGGTTTGAACCAGAGCCTGTGAAGGATACAATATGACAACTCTGTATTTACTGCTCTGTACTCACAGTATCATCTGTACGGCATTGCAATGATTTTCTGTTTTACAAAGAAGAACATTCAAACACCATAACCACTACAGCAGGTAGTGATTGTAAACTCACGCTTTACCATGTTCTCATTGTTCTAGAACTCTCAAAGGCCAAATTAGCCAAACTGAAAGCATAACTGAGAATTTTTGCAGTTCAGCTATTTGGACCTTAAATTTGAGATTCACTCTGAATTCTCACTTTATTGAATAACCCTGAATGTCTTCTAAATTGTGGAGGTGAATCTGAAATTGCAAATCAAGCCTTTCCTTGTATTTAATATAGAATGTCTTTCAACATTTAGTAGTTTACAACCAAAATAGCACCTGTCTACCTGTCTTTCTTGGTATCATCTTTTGCTTAATACCATGTTTTCTCTTCCCTGCACAATACTTGTAGCTTACCATCTGATGGTAGTTTTTGATTAAATGCTGGATGTATCACTTGCTCTTCCATGCCTTTTAATATTGCTTTCTCTGAGAGTTCAAAAATTGTGTACAGGGGGCGGGGCCAGGCCGCCGAGCTGAGCGGTCGCAGGAAGGATCAGCTCCTGCACAATATGGCCCATTAAAGGGAAACTCCAGTGCCAGGAAAACAATCAATTTTCCTGGCAGTGCAAGTCCCCTCTCCCTCTCACCCCCCGGTTGCTGATGGGGTGAAAACCCCTTAAGTAACTTACCAGAGGCAGCGACGATGTCTCACGTCGCTGCTTCTTCCTCCGCGCCGCTCCTCCTTGTGATTGCGCCGGCCGGTGGGCGAGACTGATCCCACCCACCGGCTGGGGAGACCTAATGCGCATGCGCGGCAATGCCGTTCATGCGCATTAGAGCTCCCCATAGGAAAGCATTGAAAATGCTTTTCAATGCTTTCCTATGGGAAAATGAGCGACGCTGGAGGTCCTCACATAGCGTGAGGACGTCCATTGACGCTCTAGCACAGGTTTCCTGTGCTAGAAACCAGGAAGTGCCCTCTAGTGGCTGTCTAGTAGAGGTGGAGTTAACCCTGCAAGGTAATTATTGCAGTTTAAAAAAAAACTGCAATAATTACACTTGCAGGGTTAAGAGTAGTGGGAGTTGGCACTCAGACCACTCCAATGGGCGGAAGTGGTCTAGGTGCCTGGAGTGTCCCTTTAAGCTTATAAATAGTGATTTTGGTGGAAAGGAGTGACTGAGAACCACGACCCTCGATGTACACGGGCTACCGGTGCTGGGGAGAGGCTTGCTCCCGGAGTTTTAGTCCCCCAGAGGCGGGATCCCACCTGGCGGTGAGTGGAGTGGACGGCCGCCGCTCCACTATCCTGCCCAACGGAGCCCAACAAGCGCACGGAACTTCTGCAGACCCGGTCCTGATCCCTCCCCCCCCGGACCGGGGGGGGTGATCCCGGTCCATGCCCCACAGCCACAACCGGAGGCGCTGCCAAGCCACTATGCAGGACAAGGCCCAAATCTAAGATGGCAGAGGCCATGCGTGCAGGACCCGAACTGCAGAGACCAAAGCAGACCACAGACCCCATCTGGCCCAACACACAGGGCAACAAACACCAAACGATCCACATTATAAAGTAGCTCCCAAGTCAAGAGACACACCGGGCGCATGGCGCCAGTAACCTAGCACGACGCACCACTCACGTGGATAGAGCTGCAGATGAGACCACTCGTCCTTCATCTGAGCTGGGCGCTCACCAGGAGGAATCCCTCCATAGCCAGCCATACCCCCAGGGAGAAGACCGTGATCGGGCGGAACCCTGGGCCCACGATCCTGTTGATGGGATCAATGGCGAACTGGCATGAGACTCAGGCCGAAGATGGGCGGCCCACGGACGCAGAGTCACCACAACACCAGGAAGACCCAGCTACCTCGGGGAACTGGTGCGGATCTGCATCAGGGCAAAGAACCAAGCGACATCCACCCCAAGGCATAACAACGTACCCGGCTGAAGGGGATGAGTATATTAAGGGATGATAACGGACTCGCTAGCTGTTGCCCTGTGAACTTAATGACACATACCTAGGACTTGGGCCAAAAATCCTAAAAGCCGCCAGCAGAAGCACTCCTGTATGTTGCTCTATTTTAAGTATTTTAAGTAACTAACATGCTAAACTGCCTGAACAATCTACTATGCACTCAATACACATGTCAGTTGGTATGCTTATTAGGCTTGAATTACATCTATATTACTGCACTCAGCTTGCCTACTAAAATTGTAAAATTGGTGCACTCACTCTGCATGCCATGTTATAATTTTAAACTATGTTTTCTTATTTTTTTCGCTTGCCCTGCCAAGGTGGGGACACAAGCGTGAATATTTTACTTGGCATGCAACCACACAGCTAATAGTTAAACTAAACAAAACGTGATATACTTAAAGGGCATACGAGCAGTAACTACATAGGCAACTACAACAGAGCCATACCTAGCATGTAACTCAGCAAATAATTATCTAAGCAGTCCCTCTATGTTATATTTGTCTTTGAAAACGTGGCTGCCAGAGGTCTAGATTAGGCTTAAGTGGCAGCGGTTTACTAAGCTGTAGTAACGCAGTGGGTCATGTATTGTGGCAATAAGCAGTTAATGTCTGAAACCCCAATTCCTGCGATATATGGCACACTGCGCCAATTCAAATAATCTGTTGGGTTGGACTTATCCTCATGTTATACTCCATGACTAGCATGACATTACCACAATCATATAGCCTAACTAACCAGGCACAGCGACACCCTTTAAAACATAAAATGAAGCAGACACTTTTGAGAATGTATATCTATGTTAATGGTTATCGTCTATATATGTAATCTCGCTGATATATTATTCTTCCTTTCTGTAACCAACTCAATGCTTCAATAAAACAAAGATTGACAAAAAATAAAAAAATTGTGTACAGACCTCCATCGGACTTCAGAATCTATCATGTAGGGGTTGTTAGGGTAAGGGTTCCATACTACCTCTATGATGAGGCTGCCAGTTTTAATTCCCTTTTAGAATGTGGCCCATTCTTTCATAACTTGTGTTGCTGGGCAGGGTACATCTTTCCATCAGGCAGCTGTGTTACTTCAATAGCTATCTTTTTTTTTTTTTTTTAATTCTTTATTTTTTGTGCATGAGTTAATTCAACAAACATTCATGTCATGCCCCAACAGCAGTGACATGCATTGAAATTGACCAAGTATAACAGTGGTGGCATATGAAATCGATGCACATTTTTGTATGGGGGTTATCAAAGGGAACAAGATGATAGCCAGTGGTGTGACAGCCCAACAGTTAATAAAAAAGATAAGACTATTCCTGCTCGCTGTATTAGTCAGCTAGCAACATGCTTAAGCCCTGTCAGTAGGTGGGCATTGGGCTGGTGAGTTAACATGGTAGGTAGCTTATTAGGTTAACCACGGAAGCTGGCCTCTCGTTGTGGCTGCAATAACCAAGTGGAGGGCATGGGAGACATAGCTAACGTTGTCTAGGCAGCTACCTAAATAATAAAAACAGGAAAACAATAGTAAAATAGTGGCAAACTTCGGCTTGGATCTCAGTTGTGAGGCACGGCAAGTCCCCCTGCCCGGCACACCAAATCTCTCTAGGTTGCGGATCTGGAGAGCGTCTTTAAGAGTGATATGGGTGGCCGACAGATGTCTTTGTTCCGGCAACAGATAGGGAGCGACAGCCATGAAGGCTTAAAGAGTCAGCCGATGCTTTTACTGGGTCATTTTACAACTATGTCACCTTCATTTTTGTAGTGCATGAATTTGTGTACAAGCTTTTCTCCTCCATTCTTATGTGCCCTCTGCCTCTTTGTGGCTCTACTATGGGGTGTAGGGAACAGTGAGTACGGTCTGGCTCTGTTGAGGAGAGGCTCCCATGTCGTGGCACAAAGGGGATCACATTCTCAGGATTCCACGTTCTGTTCGTGGTACTTCCAGGGCTGTTGAGGTCTGGTGTGTCTATCCCGAGGGCTGCGCAGAGTGTAGGCGCCTCCGTGAGTGCGCGGAGCATGTGGGTCGTTCCGTTCCGGGGTACGAGTAAGGTGCCTTGCATTCTCCAGCGGTATGGCACTCCTTTGGACCGGAGGTGAGTCGTGATGGGGCCCATTTGTCTGCGCCACTGCAGCGTTGCCCTAGTTAAGTCGTGAAAGAAATTTAGAGAGTCCTCAAACTGCACTGGGGTTTTACCTCGTGTTGCCGCCATAATATGGCTTTTGTCCTTCGCAGAGGAGCAGTGGACGATTAAGTCTCGTGGCTCAGGGGTGGAGGGCTTGGCCATGCTGGTGAGTCGGAATATGCCATTAAGTGTGACTTTTTTGGCCACCGCTGGTGGGAGTATGGCGGCCAGCAGCCTCCGGCTATAATGCGGGAGTTCTTCAGCTCTTACTGCCACTGGTATGCCTCGTATTTTAATGTTGTTCCTCCTTAGCTGATCTTCGAGGGTTGTCAGCTGTTGCGCAGGGCCTGGTGGTGGGTATTGAGCTGCTGTACTGGGTTCTTGAGATGGGCCATCTCAGTCTGCACATCCAGGATGCTTTCCTCCATGGCCTTAATGCGGTCTGTGTTTGCATGAATTTCCGTGCGTACTCGTGCAAGGTCGGCTGCCATCATTTTGTGGAGGTCTGCGAGGAGTAGTTTGAGGTCACCTTTAGTGGTCGGTGCCATGCTGTCAGCCTGCAGTAAGCTTAGGGATGGCTCATGGTGGGGTGTTTGCCCGAATTCCACGTCCCCCTTCTCTGTCCCCGAGTGTGGCACCACTGTGGCGTGGTCGGCCTCTGCTGTTGGAGTCTTCGAGGCTGCGGGTCTCTGGAGCATAGCCCCTATGTCCCTGTCGGGTTTCTGTGTTCGGCGTTTCATAGTCGGGGTGTGGGGCAGCGGGGGTGACCAGGGCTGCTCCGGGATGTTTGGGCTGTGCGCTCCGATGAGGGAATCGAGGAGTGAGTCTAGGCCTTGAGGCTTTGGGTAGCGGTAGGCCCCAGATCTGCGCCTCTGTTTGTTTTTCCCCGGGGTGTACTGAAAGGGCATCTGTCGATGCGGCTCAGTAGCCTGTGTCCAGTTTTCGTGGTTTCGAGGTTGGATGGCGAGTTGGGAAGGAGATATTAGGCAGATTTTGTTGGGCCCGTGAGGATCTCAGAGAAATGGCGATTGTTCAGTTTCATGCGTTAGCTCCGCCCCCTCAATAGCTATCTTTTAACAATGCACTGCCACTTTGCATGTTTGTGTCTAATGAAAACCTAATTTAATGTTCACTACTTAGTTGTGCTATTTGTGTTTTTTTCTTTGTTAACTTGTTTGCAGTCATTTTGTATTGCATGTGGGGCTGTCGAGGCATGGCCTGACATACAATGCAAATTACTAGTATGCAAAATGTCTCATTGGAAGAATATACCTAAGGGCTCATCAATGCCAGTACCTGGAACTACTGCACCAGTAAGTTCGTTCTATACATTCCTCCACTCCGAACATCCATATATTAGACACTTTGAGAGTGTTTGCTGGAGTGAGGAACTATTGAAATGTCACCAACTCAAAGATGGCCAATCCTTTTTATCCAGTCCTTTTTCCATTTGCAAGTCAGTTGTTTTATATTTCCACTTCCCCCTTCCCGTTACCTTTACGTAGTACTCTGCATTACTGAAGAGATTTTCTGCATTTAAACCATTACTTTTATAGGTCTGTAAAATCAGTGGGTGCAATTTTTGTTTTGAAGAGAAACAATTAAAAAGTAGTTTCATTGCATCTAGTCATAAATTTACTTCATTTTTATGATGCAGTGCTGTTGACCCAGAAACAACTTTCTAAATGTCATCTGTTGCAGATGATATTTCCTAACACTGTTATAGACTTAAAGTAGTATTTAAGTCAACCCATGTTTCCCAGATACGTATTTTCTGACACTATCGCTGTGTTGTGTCATAAATATTTTTTAAGACTTGGTGCACCAAACAGCAGGAACATATTAAATGTGCCTATAAACTAGCCACTACTATAGAATTTAATCCAATGATATGTCCGCTAAAAAGAGATTCTGTTTAAAATAATACCAAATTTGTATTAAAAAATCAGTATTAACTCATTCTTGATTTAGGAATGCATTTATGTATAGGGATCAGATTTTTAGGAACAAGTAAATGTGCCACTGTGTAGATTATAAAGAGAAATTTGTTCCCTGGTCTTGCAAGTTGAGATGATGTCAATCATCTGAGTAATTCAATTGTAGATCCCCACCAAGTTTAGTTAACACCACTGTGCAGGGTAGACAACCAGACAGTATCATCACATTTGAAAATAGATACTCACCATAGGAAGGAGATGATGCGCATAGATGGCGAGTCCATCTGTCCATAGACTTATAGTAGCATTCTGTCTGTCGGAATTGTGACCATCCATCCATTGTTCTTCTTTGTGTTTGTAGTGTGTCTATGTGCGGTATAAGCATATTTTTGAGACATCTCTCTTGAATGTAAACACTCTTTTATAGATGACAACACATTTTACTAGTTGCCAGCTAACATCACATGACTCGGATGTTCCATTCAGAGAAAATGGTATCAATAGTAGTATGGAGAACAATGCATGCAATAGTTTCAGAACATGTCGCACAGTTTTTTTTTTTTTTTTACTAAGAAATACACAAAGGGAAAGGGAGTTGTAGCACACAGGAAAGGGAAGATGAAAGGTGGATAAGTGAGAGCAGACCAACTCTAAATATCTTTACAAATAATGGCTACTATGAAATACGGTAACATTAAAGTTAGGTTGGTTTACTAAGGAAGACTCTACTCAAGTACCAAATAGTGGTTTTGAGTTTTTTCTTGATACATGTTTATGTAAAGTTACCTAAAGAGAGGATATACAAGGCCAAGATCTAGAGAAAGATGTATGTCCTGGCTGGAGGATAAGTTTATAGCATTTGAGATGGGCTTGAATAAGAGCAGTGATATCCAAATGAGGATGAGTGCGGTCTGTTGAGAGATACCTGATTTATAGAATTTGGGGGAAGGGAGATGTTAATGTAGCTACTCAATGTTGTCTACAGATTGCGTGACATGATGGGGTGGTGGGGAGAATAAGAGTTTTTAATGGATTTATTCAGTCCAGTAATAGAGTATGCAAAACTGCAAATTTTAAGATGTGCAAGAGAGATATATTGCAGGTGGGAGATTTTGGTTTAAATATCAGCAGCTTGTTTATTTTAGGCTAGCAATTCAATATAGTTTTTGCAATTCTGTTTTTAATTCACTGCCATTCACAAATAAACGGGACACTCCATTCCTTTAAAGCACTTCAGCTTGTCTGTGCTTCATTGTTGTGTTTGTTGGCGAATAATGTCAATTGTACAAGTGCACCATGTTACCAGTACTATCTGTGAAAAGCGGTTCATTGGACACAAGTCATCACTAATGAAGACTCTACAGGAGACAGATCAGAAACTCTCTGGCCCTGGAATAAAGGCGTGTTTACCTGATTTTAGCCTTTTTAGTGCCGAACTAGGGAGGCCCAGTCATTCGAACAGTTTTTAAGGAATAGTTAAATTTGTTTGTTTGTTCTTAAATATATTTTTAAATAGTAATTTTCTTTAAAGCTAATAAACTACCGTATTATCGTTTTCATAAAACAGAAAATTCATGCAGCAGTTAAAATCAAGCATGAAATTGAATTGATAACCTTGCATTCCCCACCAATGCTTTTCTCTTGTCCAGGTTGTTCATACCGATTTGTGTTTTTCTCTTGTACTTGTAGGAAGCCGAGCCATTGTGATGGAATGTCAATACGGGCCGAGAAGAAAAGGAATCCAGCCTAAAAAGACTGGAGAGAATGAGAGTACGTCTAGCCAGACTTACAAAGCAACATGTCCCGCAAGGTATGTTTCCATTCCTCATATTACAACTCATGCTATTTAAAGCATTACACATCTTTTAAATACAGAACATAAATCATATGTGTTTTAAGTATCAAATATGAAGCAAAAATGCTCTCTTACAAAGTCACGCAACTTCAAAGCAGATAAGCAATCTGCCTAGAGTCTCAACCAAATTTTTATCACATAATATTTTTCTCTTGGCATTTCTAAAATCGAGGACGTGCCAATGCCTCTTCCAAGAATGTCTGACTTATGTAACTGAATTAGCAGCTAAAATTATTGTTCCACAAGGGATTATCATACGGCATGGGCGGTATTAAAATACATTGTACTGTCTTAGGTGTTTACTAATACCAATTGACCACACCAGGTTTTCAGGAGAGAATTTACTGTGACAGAATGTAATTGATTGCTGATTTGTTTTGAAATCCTTTTGGCAGTTTATTTGGACGTTTATGCCAATAGTGACTTTGACTTGGAAAATTCCAGTACATTCCATATCTCAGCATACACATGGTGTATTTTTCCTGATTAGCCAGTTATCTTCTTTTTAAATGTAAAAGGGGTGGGGGTGGGGCTGGACAGTCAAGTTGTGAGCTCCTGCACAGCTGAGCTATAATCCTGTTTTCATTGCCCAAAATCAAGATATTTGCAGACCTGTGCGATGGTAGTTTGCTGCTGTACCGTGTGGTAGCATGTATAAACCTGCTCTATATCATTCTGTGGCGATCTACCACACTTTACATATGAGGCCTAGCTAGCGCAGATGGCGGCCTTGCGGATGAGGTAGTCGGCCGAGCTCCCGACCTGGGGTCCACTTTGCATGACGATCCATCTGTCTGTTGTTAAAACGTATTTTACGAAGCATGTATTTATTACCCTGCACAGCCAAAATAACGAATTAAATTTAAAAAAAAAAATGTTAGTGTTGGAGCTCTTTTGATCAATGTAAAGTGTTTCTGTGTGACAATTTCACCAAATTATAAAATTATTCCCTGGCTTTTTTAAATGATATCATTAAAGAAAATGTTGTTTCATGCCAATTGATGAAGCTTCACGGAACACGTTGGACATATTCTAGTAGGCTACCTAGATGGTATTATTTTGTATAATATACCGAATGCACATATTTTTTTATTCAGAACTTTAATTTCGATTACTTATATTATAAATTTAAACCAGGGAGATTTTTAAATTAAATGATAAATTGCTGACAATTATTAAGCAATCCTGTGCTTTCTTATCTCTCTTTCCAGAATATATATAAAAAAGGTGAAGAAATTTCCTAATTACAGAGTTCCCACAGATCCAAAAATTGACAAAAAGCTGATTAGGATGGAGCAGGAAAAGGCTTTTAACCTGTTAAAGAAGGACATGAAAGAAACCGAAGGAGTTTTAAGGTAAAGCAAGAAGGCATTGGCTTTTTCATTAGAGTTAAAATACACTAGGCATCATGGATTATATAAGAAAATGGAAGAGAGAAATCAGCGCTAGATTGCCACACAAGAAAATAATAACAATAAGGCTGCAATCCTCAAAGGGGAGTCCCCTATAATCCCCTAATGGTAAGAAGAAATACAAAAACAGAACAATAAAATAAGGTTGCGCCTAAAATATACAGTAAAACATATAAAAATTGTATATAATAAATAATATAAAATAATAAAATTTAATATAAAATATTAAATAAATTATTAAATAAGTAGTTGGCAATAGTCCAAAACACTTATCATAAGTCCGTAATGGTAGATGCCACGTATAAGAACAGGGATTCTGAGACGTAAAGTAGAGTGGGTCTTCACAGTTGTGTGCTTGAGATCCAGTAGAACATATGTAGAGAAAAGACAAAAAGGGACTCCAATGGCACAGTATATAGATGAATAAAATAGTATATTGAAATAAAAATAGTCTTACTCACACTTTTCAGAGCTAAAACCTAGCTCTGATATAGCACACGTGGAATAATCCCCACTCAAGGATATGCGGAGTAATGTTTGATTGACGAGTATCTGGCTCAGATTCGGCGTCCGAATTGGTATTATTCGACCCAGGAAAGAGAAATAAAATATAGTGCTCTCTGTATAGTAATTAAAAGGTGTAAAAAAGTATAAAATATATACTACTATAATAATATATAGAGCAGACTTGTACTGCTCGATGTAAGCGCTTGAGAAGCTTATATCTCCTGCAATGTAGATTAAACTTTAATCACCCATATGAGGCTCCTGTAGGATCTAGAAGGCTAATAACAGAGCAGGAGATAAATTCTAAATTAAAAAGACTGTACAATAAAGGAAGTTTAAACATTAGAGCTCTCTTTACATGAAGTGTTTGGAAAGGCTGTGCAAGTTACATCCAGGTAGGTGTGACTACGGCTGTAGAAACAAAGTGATTTAACTCCTAATTGGCAGAGAATTGAGCAGTGAGATTTCAGGGGCATCATCTTTCAACCACAACTTTATTAAGCTAAAGTTGTTTTGGTGCCTATAGTGTCCCTTTAATCACTGGAGGCCGTTGCAGGGTATTAACAGAGCACACAATGAATTAAACACCCTGTGCAATAAGAGAAGCTAAAACAAGTTAGTTTTTTTTCTTTTCTAAAAGTATATAGGGAGACTGTGAGTCTCAGCCAGGAGAGGTGTAACTATGGCTGCATAAACAAAGTGACAGATAATGGAGCATTGATCCTACAGAAGTGTATATATACCAAAACTACTTCCTTAAGTGATAGTTGTTTTGGTGCATAGAGTGTCCCTTTAAAGGGTTATTCTAAGCACTGCAGTGTTTAAAGCACATTGTTGCCAGAGATGTAACTCCACCTACAGCAGCATAATTAACCAATGAGAGGATGGATCTGCATGGAGAACCTGGCTTTCGCCTGGAAGCACTGTCTTTTTAAAAAAAAAAATGTAATTTATTTTTTTACATTTTTTTTGTATACAGGAGAATTGATATTCCATTTTTAGACACAATAGATTACACAATTAAGTAATTTTAAGCTCTTCCAAATTATATTAATTCGAAATAGATTATCTACACTTATATTACTATTTTGGCCAGCATTCATAATACCTACCTTGATAGCTCTGATGATAATTGTATAATTCTTTATTTGCTGCCAAACTTTACAAGCATTATCAGAACTTCAGAATCACACATTTAACTTGTCTTCAGGTCAGAATGTGCAGATATTCTTATTTGTGTCTCAAAAAAACAAAAAAAAAAGACGACTAAGACTTCGGCTAACTCACCTGTTCTAGCAGGGTGGGACTCAAGAAAAGATTTCGAGAACATTGCTCTACAGACCTATGCACTAGTACAATGGGCCATACTCTGTTTTGATTGCGTGAACATACCACAAAAAAGACAGGAAACAACTAATTTTCTTCTGCCGATCATCACCCTCTTCTCTAAATGTCAGAACTTCTTATGACAGCAGGTTATTTCCACTTGCTATTTACTATTCAATCTGGTGTCGGGATGGCATTACTGACCTTAATGCTCATGTAAATCTCTCTCCAATTTTGTGTACTCTTCCCTAGATGGTATGTGCAGTTACCCGACCAGGATGCCCATGAGTATCACCACCTAGAGACAGGTTGCTTTTCTCCATCTACAAACTCTTTTCAAAATCCTCCAGAGGAAGAGGAGGATTTTCTGTGCGAGGAAAACACTGTTCAACCCTCTAGACTGCATTCCCGTGTGGCTGAAAAGATACGGGAGCTGGTAGCCAGTGGAATTTATGAAGTTTATTCAGTCAGAAAACAGTTACGGTAAATATCACAAAACCAAAATGTTATTTTAATTAAAAAGTATAATAAACCAGGTGAATCTATAAAATCTAAACTCCAGGGTTGCCTTCTAAAGTGTTTCTGTAAAATAGTTGTATGTAATAGTAAAATACTACATGTATCGGAGCTCCCTGTACCCCAGCTGGGTACCTCCGCCCAGGAACGCTTCCTAGCTGGAACCAGGGAAAACGTCAGGGCTTCTGCACCTGTCGCGGTGGCTTGACTGAGGTATTTCTGGAGCCTCTCCGTCCTGGAACAGGATAGGGGACTAGCTCTATTTCCTCCCAGGGACCGGACGACACACAGTCCTGGGAACTGTAGTCCTTACAAGGACTTTCGCAGCTGAATCCTCCACGAGCTGGAACAAGGTGCTGAGTAGTGAATAGTCCTTCCCCTCCCAGTAACTAGACGACACATTTCTAGGAGTACAACTGATTTTAATGACCCAAACTCAGCCTTTTGTGCACAGACCCCAGCATGGTGTCTCCATTAAATTCAGCACAAGCCCCTCCCGGCAATCTCTGGGCCTGGGAGATAATTGCATTAAACACCGGTAAGCTAATAATCTCCCAGGAACAGAGAGCAAAACACAAGCACATAAAAGTACCCCAAAACATAATAAAAACATAAAATAACCCCACAAATAATACATATTTTAATAGCCCTGATTTGAGCGCCCAAGATCTCCAAATAGCGCTCAGATCCATGCAGTGTAGGGGAAACGACACTGCCGACCGGCCGCACGCGTCTTATGCCCAAAATAGTTCCAAGGCATTGCTTTTGCCAGTCAACTTTCGGGAGCTCCTGTAGCCGCAATACGGGGTGCTCCTCCTGGCTCTTAGGTAGTGTTTGTTCCCCTTAGTCTCAGGCACCTTCCCTCCAAATAGCACTCTCCTGGCGGATTTCAAGTGGTTTAAAACCACAAACCAAATTGTTCAGGAACTGCACGGTCACCTCGTGACGAAAACCATTCCATGACATTCGCGGCTAAGTCCCGCTGAGGTGACCGGGAACCCACGAAGTCCTCATGCCGAAATTAGTTCCGTAGCAGTTGCGGCTAAGTACCGCTGGGGACCATTTGTGGGTTTGGTTCATGCGAACGGCCACCAGAGAGCTAGCGTTCTGTTCCATCCGCATGAAGGGAAATTGCCGAACCAGGGGCACCCAGGGTAAGCTACTAATGGTGGCTGGGCACAGAACTGTCCTAAACAGTTTCCCAGACCTTGACCGTAGTGGGTGAGCAGGAGGCCGGCTTCCACACTCCTCCAGGAGTCCGTGGCAAATGTACATGGGAAGGAGCATTTGTCACACTACACGAACAGGGTTATTCACTAAACTGAAAATTCAAAGTTAAGGCCAAAGCAGAAAAACTGGACGCATAGCCGGCTTAGAGAATGTTTTCAGATCGGCTGTTATAACCTTGAATTTGAAATAGTTGTAAATAATCCTGTAAAACTGTAAATTCTGTTATCACTAGTTTTTGAAAGAGTGAAATTAATTTCCACAAAAATACTGAATGATATCATGATTTTTGTGACTAAAATAAAAATGTTCTTGTATTTTTGTCTATTCATTAAGGGGTAGGGGTCTAGTCATTAAGCACCATATTTACTTTTTTTAAAATTGGCCAACTCCTTTTGTTTTAGCTTTTAAAATTCCTTTGAGGTTCACCATATTCTCTATTGACTGAATTAAAAACAAATTTAGCTGAACTGGCCCCTGCTATTTTAAAATTTCTAGTGTCAATGGAAGTGGTATTCAGGACCATTTGGCATCCTGAAAAGATCTAATTTTGAAACTTTATTTATTGCGTAGTGTGTTTCATTTAGAATTTATTATCTCCTGCACTTTTAACAGCCTGCTAGAGCTTGTAGGATCCTCTTGCGTTTGATTATAGTTCAGTAGAAGATACGAACGTCTAAAGTAAACACACTGTGCTGTAAGATCGAAGTGAAAATTACAAAAAAAATGATGGAGGTTGCAGAGAGGGCTGCATAAACATAAACAAAAGTGTTTTAAGTCCTTAAAGAAAAAAATGTGAGCAGTGTGACTGCAAGAACATAGCACAACTGCTTTAAGACAAATTTGTTTTGGTTCTTAGAATATCCTTTTATGTTAAAGGTCAACATTTTAAAGAGATATTGTGCACATCCACTAGGATACAACAGAAGTCTGCTGCAAAATGTTTTATTACATTCACTAGGACCTTGCAGGGAAAAGCAAAACCCAGAAAACACACTTACACACGGGTTAGGGATATTTTAGTTTTTTTGGTTCTCATGGATTTTTCATCTGTCCTACATAGTGAACATGTTAATAAGTGTACCTTGAGGCTTTGATACAAAAGTTATCAAAACCAACAATCCCAATATATTATAGCAACCTGCTAATTTTATCTTAGACAATTATACTAGAGACTAGCCCTGGGTATCGTATCATACTATTGACATCATTGACTCATCATATGTTTTTAATTTAGATATCAACCGGGCACAGCATTTAGAAGTATAACCTGCTGTTTTCTGCCATTTATATACAGCACTGTTTCAATAACTGATATTTTATTTCCTCATCAGAAAATTTGTGGAAAGAGAGCTTTTCAAACCAGATGACGTCCCTGAACGCCACAATCTTTCCTACTTCCCAACAGTGGTTGACCTAAAGAATCACATTCACGAGGCACAGAAGTCCCTAGGAAATGAGGAACTAATCTATGATGCAGAAGGCAACCCAGGAGCAGTAAGTGTGGTGCATGTTGGAATATATCTTGTTTTTGTTTTAGTGTCTTTAAATGAATGACAAATAGTGGGCAGAAGAGTATGTAAAAAAAAAAAAAAAAACTTCTTGGAGGCATTTGATTATGATCCAACCTTAACTACCATAAGAAAAAGTAATGTCTGTTAAAGGAACATTATAGCATTAGGAACCCCCGCAGCACCTGAAATAAGGTGATTTTTAATTCTTTTTAAGTGGGGGGCAAGCTACCTAAATGGTGAGTTTAGCACTAAAGTATTCATGTTTGTGTTCCTGATCCTGTAGTGTTCCTTTAAGATAAGGCCAGAGACTAATGAATGTATTTAGAAAATTGGTCAGACTTGATGAGCCAAACGGTTCTTATCTGCTGTCACACTCTATTTTTCTAAATTTCTAAATCATACTGCAAAATCTATTTAACAGGATGTTTTATTGTACAGACATTCAAATATTTTAAGGGGCATTGGGTTTATATCAGATAATTTTATGTTGGAAGGGGGAACTGATACATGCATTGTGATAATGATTTTCAGATATTCACAGCTTTTTTTTTGTTTTGTTTTTTTAAGCTTCAGTGGACCACAGACAATGAAAATGTTCTCAATGAAATGGTTACAGTTACGTTTGAATCCCCAGTTGAAGAAGGTGAGCTTAAGAAAATCCCTGTCCAAAAATACAACAAAAAACCCATTAAAACTATAGGTTATAAAGGTTCACACCGTGTTCATTATAGCATGTTTGCAGTGAATATGGTGCCACCATACCCCATTTTTTTAAAAACAGTCTTTATTTAGTTTTGAAACAAGTTTTATACAGAAATAAAACAAGACCAGAAGTACATAACAAAGCTCTGACAATACATGTAGCATCCTTTTCGAAGGCAAGCAATCGTCTTGATGCCAATTAACTTCCCTCAAATTGTAGAGGTGGAGAGATTCAAGAACACTGTCAAACCAATAACTCAGAGCATAAAATTCAGGGAAGGGTGCTGCTGTCACTAGATCTTAACCCATTTTTGTGTCAAACTTGAGTGATATGATACAAATTGAGGGTCCTCCAGGCGTCTGTGGCCCTCAGCCTATAATAACATTGCTGAAATGACACTGCCACATTAACAATGATTCATTTCAATGACAAAGTAATCCAAGCTTGAACAGTATTCACTGGCTGTGCATGTCGATTAGAACGCTCAGCCAATGAATGCTGTCCAAATATTGATGTTTTTTCTTTTTTTTTTTTTTTTTTAAAGTTGGGGTTTTTTTACAAAATGATAGCTCAAAAATATGAAGTATGCTTGTTCTGGAATATCACACCTTCTGTTTTAGCAATGGGATGATATACCGCAATCCGTAAAGGAGCTATCATTTTATAACTTATTTGTCAAGAAAGCATACGTCTAACCCCTTAGAAAGAGAGGAAGTAGAATGGAGAACGAGTAGGATGGTGAAGAAGAGAACAGAGCGTTTGGGGGAAAAAAAGGATGTTTTTGCTGTTAATCCAAAAGAAGGCAATAAACCCAGTTTAAAACATTTTCCTATTTTGCAACTAACTAGGAAACAATTCCTTCTCTACCCCAGAATGGCAGTCAGATCTCTCCTTGGATCAGGAAGCTCTGAAAGCTAAACGTATCCTTCCTGGTTAAGTACTTGTGTAGTAAATGCAATTTTAAATACTTATTGTCCTAGTTATTGCCCCTGCCTGTGGCAGCCATTATCTTCCATTTTTAAGCTTTTCAGCAAACCGAAGGCAGAGGGTCCTGGTGCTGGAACACAGAATTTGGGGCCAAATCATTTGAGAACCGCTTAAACCCTAAAGGTGAACCAGCTCCAGTGACCTATTGGCATCATAACAATTTTATTTCAATCAAGTGCCCAAACTGGCCCTTTAAAGGGACACTCCACTTACCAAATAAAATACTATTTAGTAGATATACTGCCAATTAAAACATTCATGACTCTAATTATGCATATTTCATTGACATTATATCTAAAACAGCTTGAAAAATATGCAGATCTGTCTGCAACCCTGCAAGACCTCCCCTCCTTGCTTACCCCAGACATTATGTGGCTGTCCAATCATAGAAACATAGAATGTGACGGCAGATAAGAACCATTCGGCCCATCTAGTCTGCCCAATTTTCTAAATACTTTCATTAGTCCCTGGCCTTATCTTATAGTTAGGATAGCCGTATGCCTATCCCACGCATGCTTAAACTCCTTTACTGTGCTAACCTCTACCACTTCAGCTGGAAGGCTATTCCATGCATCCACTACCCTCTCAGTAAAGTAATACTTCCTGATATTATTTTTAAACCTTTGTCCCTCTAATTTAAGACTATGTCCTCTTGTTGTGGTAAAAGACTTTCCAATGCTGCTCTAGGCAAACTCTTTGCTAGGCATGTGCTCTGGGCAATTGCTGCCCTCTTGAGTTTAGCTCCATTGAACTAACCAAACCAGGATGTAACTGGATTGGGTCATTTGGAGAGTGCCAGATTGTATTGAAATTTGCACTATTTGTAAAATTAAAAAAATTAAAAGTGCACACACTCTTCACACATACAACCTGACATGCTTTATGAGTCTGGAGTGGCCCTTTGCTGTTTAAATGCATAACAAACAATTGCTGATAATGAAACATGTAGATTTGCCAACCACTGTTTCCATAACCAATATATTGTCTATGTTTGATGTCACAAAAAGAATCCTTAAATAAAGTGGAAAATCTGACCACAGAACATACTGGTACTGACACCACTCAGCTGATCTCATCGCTTACCTCGATTCAGCCTAAAATCTTCGCACAACTGCAGGTTGGTGTCTTAAAAAACAAAAAGAAAGTGAAGTTTATTTAATGGATTGGTAATGCAAATATCTATATTCTTTACTCATAAATAAACATTCTCGGTTAACATAGGCATGTGCAGCTTATTAAATTAGAGTGTGTGCCAAGAGATAATTACTATCTAAAGTTTACTTAATAAATATTGATTAAAATAAATAAATACTGTTTTTTTTCTAGGGATAATCATGTGAATACAGATGTAGTCATACTTTTTTTTTTTTCTTAACAAAAAAAGACTATTGTCACTGTCACAGCTTAGTGTAGTGGTTCTGGTGTCTATCGCCTGTCTCTGCTGCCTTTTCACAGAAAAAGCAGTGTTTACATTGCTGCCAGTTACACCAGTTGCAGTCACTCAGACGGCCACTAGCGTGCCTTCCTATGTCAGTGCTGCTCAGTGTGCAGCACTGCCGTTCTGCAACTTCACACCCTGCATGGAGATGCAGAACGTTCTCCATAGAGATTAATTGATTCAATGCATCTCGATGAAGAAATGCTGATTAGCACAGTGCTGCGTTTTGCTTTCCATAGCCTTCCAATGCGTTTCTATAGGGAAACTTTTGATTGGCTGAGATCCAAGCCATGGATGTGGGGCCAACCACGGCGAGACCAGCGTGGCGTGGGAGAAAAGGTATGTTTTAAACCTTTTCAAAATGGTCACAGTGGGGCAGGGGATATAAATAGTTTGAACACTATAGTGTTAGGAATACATGTTTTTATAGGTAAAAAGAGCCCATAGAAATCTATAGAAAGGACATTGAGGGAACACTGACGCTCATTAAGCTGTACCTGAGCACAACCCCTTACACTTACCTATATCTGCTGCATATCCACGCAGCTTGTGTTTATATTTATATAGTCATAAGATTAGTATTATTTCTATGTGTATGTTTTCCTTTTTGAATGCAAACATAATTTATATAATGTTTAATGCTGTGCGGATAATAAATTTCTACTTCTTGCCAAAGCAGTTTACATTGTTTGTGGTTATCTTCTCTGCAATCATGGGAAGATGCTCCCACAAAAGTTGTGAGTTACCACTAACCAGACCCTCTTCAGGTTTGCAGACTGTTATCATACATTAAATTAAATTTCTCTATTTTAAAGGGGCTCCAACTGCAGCCACAGTTTGCATCTGCTGATGGGACAACTGCTCTCATAACTCTAAACGAACCAGCTTCAACATTTACATCTCCTGAAGGTACCACAGCTCTAATAGCAGTCAACCAGCCAGCCTCGTCATTTACAACTCCTGAGGGGACAACTGCCTTGATAACAGTGAATCCACGGAAGCAGTCAACCTGTAGTGTTTAGTCACATGCAAAGCCAACCAGATGAGGACTCACCTGTGTCTTCTGTCACAACATTACCTTCTCCTGGTCACAACTTGGTCAGCATGGGACAACTAGTGAGAGTGGAAGATGCCACAGCAGTGGCAGGAGAAGTGCATCAGATTCTGCTGGGAGAGATGCACCCCATCCCTATTACAATTGTAGAGACCCAACCATCTATTGGTGAGTAAACTTGTTTTATTGGTGAACTTTAAAAAGGGATGACCCTTTACTACTTAAAGCTACTGTATGTAATTTAGCACAAATCTTTCAATTTATCAATGCATGGGTCAAATTATGATTGTGAGGTTTGCAAAATTTCTTTTTGGAGAATTTATTTAGCAGAGTGGAGATCTACAAGGAAAAGATTTAATGGTATGACTGTTAGAAAACTGTGAAAATCAGTTTCTGTTTGTGATCTATTTTTATGTGACATTCAAATACTTGAATTTGAGCTTTTTCTGTCACAATTCTGGAACCTAACACGCTAACAGGACACAGAGAGGAAAGATGCTATACCGGTCCTTAGAGTGGCCGGGCTAAGCACACTAAGAATGGTCAGGAGACAAGCCAAGTAAAGGGAACCACAAAACGGGAGAACGAGAAACAAGCCGAGGTCAAAGGAGTGGAGAATACAGGATAATCGGAATAACAAGCCAAATAATCGGTAACCAGAGAGAAACACGAGCAAACTGAAATACAGGTATCACAAGACCACAACAGGGCACTGAGAGACAGGAAAGGTAAGTATAAATACCCTTTGCTTAATTCTGATTGGATAACTTCCAATCAGAATTAACAATCACACGTGGGAGATATCTACGCCTCCCACTGTGATTGTGGTACTGCTGCTTTAACGCCGGGTCACGTGAGTGACCCCGGCGTTTGCATAAATTTGCGACCTCCCAGCGTGCAGCATTATACATGCTGCCGCTGGGAGGCGTGGAGGACGCGAGCGGCGGAGAGGAAACGCCACTCGCCGACAGGTAGGAGGAGGGGAGACCGCGGGGGGCGACGGACTGAGGGTGAGTGCTGCAAGTGGCGTGCAGCCCCCCCTCACAGCAGTCCGCGAACCCCTGACATTTTCTTGACATTGTGTATAAACTTTTGCCTTCAAAACATGCAAAACAATGTATTGCCTCAGATGCACTGCAAGAGATTGGAGTTTTCTTAGTAACTCCACTAGATTCAAGAACCTCAACTTTGGGAAAATAGCCAACTGCACATGTTGTTTTCTTTATAAAGTGGTGAAGTTTTGACCAAAACATTTCAAGCCTCTATAGCAGTGCTTCCTAAACAGGGTCTATTTGCTTCTGTTCTTTCAGTGGGACTACAATGGAACAGGTTAATCGTTGAACACATTAAATTAGTTGTTGTATCAGCACTGTCTTTCCCAATATGTTGGACTCCGAAAAGGGGTTTTGCAGAATTATAAGGACACTTTAGGTACTCAGACCACTTCATGTTAATGAAGTGGTCTGGGTGCCATGTCCCCTTCATTTTAACACTGCAACTGCAAACATTGCCATTAAGCAGGAACAACAATGTACACAGTGCACATATTACATTTCTCTAGTGCTGTCACTTTAGTAACATATGAAGTTTGAAGGGTTATTTGCAAAGTACTAACCTTCCAATTTCTTTTGTAGTCCATTCAGCCTCCTATTATTGATATTAGAGCTGCAAAAGCTGTTACACAGTGTGCATCAATGCTGTCCCTGCTCACCCTGCAAGGTATTTCCTGTGTGAGAGGCTGTAAGTGGGCAGATGACAAGGGATCCCTTTCACTTCCTGTCCAGCCTCACACACAGACACTGGAGGAGCAGGGACGTACAGCACAGCTATCAATCATAGAAGGCTGCCTCACCTGATTACAGAGGACACTGGACAAGGCTACTAATAGTTATCTCTCCATCAGCCCACTTAAAGGAATGCTTAGGAATACAGATGCTGTTCCATGAGACCATCTTCTGAAATAGCTGAGTGTAACTAGGCCATTTCGTTGAATGCCCCTCTAGTTGCTGTCTGAGTGACAGCCACTAGCGGCATTTTTTTGTTTTGTAAATATCTTTTTTTTGTGATTTAAAAAAAATTTTTTTTAAAGAAAGGATGAAATGCGGAGAAACGCGCAGGTTTCAGGTAAACAGTATAACAATTAGTTAGTGGAGATTCACAGATTTCCTGAGTAACAACTGAGAGAGACACACGCAGGTCTCAAGGCAAACTGAGTGCTCAACGTATATCGTGAATATGTATTGCATTGATTCATATTAACAATTGGATTGCCTTCCTAACCTCTGCTTAGTGTGGGCGTACTGATCCGCCCTGTATTGGTATTCTTGATGCTGTTGCTGAAGTTCGATCGTTTCAAGGTAGCTGTGAGGTGTACTGGTGTTTCCTTGCCTGACTTGATTCAGGTTTCGTTTGGTATAGATTTAGGCCGTGGTGTAGGCAGTTTTTGTGTGGTGGTCATAACAGCCAGATTCCTCAAAATAAATAAATGTTGCTTTAAAAACAAATACGGCCTGCACAGAAGGGACTTGGAAGTTTTACTTTGGCACAGTGCTATTAAAAGGTTGCCTACTCCTGCCTTATATTCATGGATGTTGTGTGCAGAAATTCTCAGTAAATATAAAAATTCTCCAGTAAGAAATTTCGGTAATCTCACAGTAAGAATTGTGTGAATTCTAATCTTAGAAGGACAGGCAGGCTTACAGTCTATACCCCTGCTCTAGAATGTATCACAGTCTTATTGACCAGTTTCCCATTTGCCTTTTATGGTCTTCTTGTGCTTTCTTTTCCAAGCTGGGTATAAAACTCAGACTAACTTATCCATGGTTAAATGAAGGGCAGGGTTTAAGATTTCAGTAATGACACTTTTTTTTTTTGCAGTCGAAGTCAATTCAGTCAATGCATTTTTCACAAAACACATTGAAGAAGTTAAAGAAGAGACCCTCGAAGAGCAGCTGTCTGCCATAGAAGACCAAACCACAGAGTGCCAGGATCCAGCATGAACTGTGAAAGGATCATTTTCCACTTACTGTGGCCTTTACTGAAGGAGCAGAATTAATGAGCCCTCATATTGAGGGTAAACTTAAGCATGGATGATAAAATGTGATGATCCAAAATTTGGATGTATTTCAATATACTCAACTGTGGCTGCATTGTTCTCTGCAACTGGCTACAAATCTTATTCTTAAATAAAGCATGGTTAAAGAAGCCATATATATATATATAGTTGTAAAGCAATTTCTGTCTACCACGAAAAACAAGAGAGACTTCACTTGTACATGCTAACTATGAATGTTTCATTCTGGCTTGCTAGTTGCTCTACTAATCAATGTGGGTTCTACAATGGAACACGGGAAGGCAACTTTGGCACTCAAGATTTTGTGGACTACATCTCCCATAAAACTCTTACAGCCATAATGCTGGCAAAGCATCAGGGGAGATGTAGTCCACATCATATGGAATGCTGACGGTTGCCTACCTCTGATATAGGACATAACTCGAGTTACACCCTGATATAGGAGCTGGACAAAAGCATCAAATATACATACAATCAATCTCCAGAAATAACCTAGAACCTTTATCATGCCAGTAAATGGATAATCTGCTATTTCTGATTTGTCTCCATAAATCTTGCAATTCCTTTGTCAGTTCACAGGTAAGTGAACATAATTAGTACTATAAGCTGTATGTATGCAGCAGTTAAAAAAAAATAAAAAGATTTGCAAACTGCAGTGTGTAGTTTTAAATATTTAATTCCCACTGTCTTTTAACACATTCCATCGGGTAGTTAGGGTTTTTTGTTTTTTTTTGGCAGGAAGCAGATTTTTTCTGTGTATGGTTGGGAATGCGTGCATGTGTCACCTGGCTGTATGTAGTATTCATATGTTGCAGGAGAAAAATTCCATACTTAGTAACATAGTTTCCATTGGGATCCTCTGAGGTTAAAAGAATACTTGTGTTAGGAATAAAAAGCTGTCTACCTAACGCTTTGCAAGACATAGAATGTCTTCATCCTAGTGTGAGGACATCCAGCGTCTTTTCACAAGTGTTAAACTCCGTGAAACTACAGGAAGCAGTCTTAACCCTACATTGTAAACATTGCAGTTTCTCTAAAAAAAAAAGTGGCCTGTGTGCCTATAGTGTTCCTTTAAAGGGATACCTTCTATCAAAGGTCAATAATTAAAAAGCAAGAATAAAAAATAAAACCCCTTCAGCCACTTACCTTTCTCCAGCGCCGGGCTCCCTCTGTGCTGGGGAACTCTCCTCCTCCTGCCAACAGCGCCGAATGCGCATGCGTGGCAAGAGTCACGCGCACATTCAAACCGCCCATAGGAAAGCATTACTCATTGCTTTTCTATGGACGTGCAGCGTCTTCTCACCGATTTTCACAGTGAGAATCGCGGAAGCACCTCTAGCGGCTGTCAGTGAGACAGCCACTAGAGGCTGGATTAACTCTCAGTGTAAACATAGCAGTTTCTCTGAAACTGCTATGTTTTCAGCTGCAGGGTTAAAACTAGAGGGACCTGGCACCCAGACCACTTAATTGAGCTAAAGTTGAAGCATAAAAAAATTCTTAAACAGAGGAGCAGGGCCGGACCGCCATGCTGACCGGTCGCATGCAGGAGAGGCTCTGGAGAAATCTGGCCTCTTTGGCCAAAATTTGCAGTCTTGGTATTCTACATGAGCCCACAAGACACTCCCACGGTGGTGGAAGGGGTGGCAGACCCCGAGATCGGGAGTTTTGGGTCCCCTGCGGCCTACTCGGGAGGTGAGCAGGGTGGATGGCCGCTGCCCTGCCTCCCTTCCCAACTGCCAGACACCGACTTTCTGAGACGCTTGATGGTCACCCCCCTCCCGCGGAGTTGGAACCGCTGAAATTATCCTGGTCCCAACTGCGGAGAGCTCAAGATATGTGGAGACTAGGTGGCACGGAACTCCCAAGGCCTACCTTACAAGATGGCGGCAGCATCAAGCCCGATACCAACGGCACACGCCTTGTGAACTCCAGGGAAGAGAAATCACACCACCCACCGCAATGAAAGACTGCAAAGCAATTCCACTGAGACATGCCAGACATCAGTGAGCAGTTCTACTGGATCCTGCAGTACATCGCAGCTCAGTTCTGGCTTACAACAAGCTCGGAGTGCGGAGGGCGGGTCCGTGCGGACTCTGCAGGGCTTAAGCTGCTACAGCCACGGCTCCCAGTAGGACTGGTGCACACGCTTCGGGAGAAGGCTGAAGGAGAGAACCAAGCAGCTCAACTTACCGACCAATGATCTGGCGCTTCAAAATCCTGGAGGGCTCCTGCACCCCTGCTCCTCAACCAAACATCAGCTATCAGATAAGTGAGGTATGGAGGGGGAGATCTCAGAAGGTGACCCACAGACCCTGAACAGGGAGATATCCGTGAGCAAGAGGCGTGCTGCTTCCTGATCATAACTGGAGCTGGGGTTGCGAGCGGGCCACGCTGATCATCACCTCGTACCTGTATTTGGTCGTCTACTGCTTTCCACTCAGTCTAGGCATAGGCTGACATTTTATTAATTCATTAATCTGAGCCTACACTAAGCTACATAGCCGCCATACTGTTTGCTATAGGTTATCTCTCACTCCTTTTTGTTCTTGATTTGATTGCCTAAGTTTTCATCTGTTATTATTAGTCTGACATGCAGGCCTAGCAAACGTATAGGCATGTGTAACTATACAGATATACTGGTAGTATCTCTAGCCAGGCCGTTGTTAATCTTGCAGCATTTATCAGATTCTCTTGTAATTTCCCTACAATGGCCTCAGTATAAGCCGCAACATACCCTTATCTAGCATACTAACAAACTGCATATACTTCTTGACATGCACAGTACATGCTTATAATTATCACTGTTTAATGTCTAGTTTATGTCAGGATTTCTCGCTACCAGAATGATCTGTATATATATATATATATATATATATATATTTTTTTTTTTTTAAAGTACATGTCTCTCAACATGACCGGTTGTGTACCTGCAATTTCCTTTGTCACATTAACTGTCAATGTCATGTCATTATCTGCTTGTTTCTTTCTATGCACTACAAAAATAAAGAATTTAAAAAAATAATAATAATAAAAAACAAATTCTTAAACAATGCTATTGTGCAGTCAGCTAACACTCTCACCTGTGTTCATTTCTGCTTTCATATTCAGATAGTTATTTCTTTTGATATGGTATTGTTCCACAATTTTATCTTAAGCTTACTTAGAACTTATTCAATGTAAATCATTTATTTTTTGGACAAAATTATTGTTGCCTTAACGTTTTTGCATTACTACTTGGTTTACTGAAACAAAAACAACAACAAAAAGCAAGGAAATTGAAAACATGTGATATAAAATAAAACCAAAAATGTGCTTTAAAATTAAGACCAGCAGTCAAATTGGACAATAAATCAGATTAAATGGCATTAAAACATAATCCATGACATACTATCTTCAAAGTAGATTTGTTCGAAGGAAATACATTGAACTGTGTGTTCGTGTGATTTTCTGAAAGTCAGGAAGGAGTTGCAATGTTTCCTCTGCTACACCACTACATAAGCTGTGATTGGTGGTTACAAAAATGAAAATAAGTTTTTCCTATTACTCTCTCAAGAACCAGTTGGGTTCCTATATCACTTCCATGGCAGCTAAGAGTCCATTGGATCACCAGGTAATCAAGATGGGCAAATTAATGGATCTTGTTACTTCCCATCCATGGAATGGTGAACAATCAGCTTTACTGAATGGGAAGCCATTGCGGATCTCTTCAGACCCTTGCCTTTTTAATACGAGCAGATAGTTTGTTAGTAACCACTCCTACATCCATTTAAATAAATTGGACAAAATTAATACAGGCAACCTTTCAAGATTGCCTGATTGACAGCTCTGAGGAGCAGGCTTAGAGCTGCAGCTACATTGTTACAGTTCTAAGCCTCTTTCAGAGCAGGTACCACTCTATACTCTGCAAATGTGCAACATTCTGATTGAGTATAAAGTGACCCTTTAAGTCTGTAGATTTCAAATTCAGACAATTAAGAGTTTACTCAAATCATCAAAGCAATTTTATCTCAAAGCAGCAATTTTAGTGTATATATAATGCCCCTGTAGTCTCACTTCTCAATTTTCTGCCAGGAGTTAAAGCATTTTTGCTTCTGTTAATGCAGTCCTAGCTACACCTCCCCTGGCGGTGACTCACATATGCTCCGTGGAAAAAAATATTAATTTGCAATCAGATCTCACAGCACAGCCAGTTTACTTTAGAAGTTCTTATTCCCTGCTCTGTTAATTTAACATTAATCACACATTTGGTACCTGCTGGCTATAGCAGGAAACTGACACAGTAGGAAATAAGAGATTCTAAATTAAACACATTGTGGAATAAATAAAAAATGAGATATCTTTACAGGAAGTGTATAAAGAGGATGTGTGGGTCACAGGCAGGGGAGGCATGACTAGGGCTGCATAGACAAAGACATTTAACTCCTAAATGGAAGAGAATTGAGCAGTGAGACTGCAGGGGCGTTATATATACATCAAAACCATTTAATTAAAGTAAAGTTGTTTTGGTGCTTACAGTGTCCCTTTAACATGTCATTGTAATTCTAGGTTATGTAAGGTAAACAGAGCTGCTATCCGTTATCAGAAAAACATGTTGGAATGTGGAATGTAGAAGCAGTGACATTGTAGCCAGGTTTCACAACACTCTGTGATAAGGCAACAAATGCTTCTCAGTTTGAATAAACCACTGATCTTCCAGCACTTAACAAAGCAATGGGAACATTATAGACCTCTAAAGGCCTTTCATGTGGAAACCGTTTTTCTAGCGAGAACCTAACTGAACACTTTGTACAAAAGGTGTTCTTTTCGCCAATATGTCTGGAACAAAACATCATCGCTGAATAGGCTGTTACCTTAAGCTGCCTTGATCTCATGCTACCTGGAATAAATATTGTAAATCATCAATTAAATAAAAGTTTAAAGTAATTATATGAAAAAATGCTGCAGGGTCTATTCACCAAACAATGGATTGTAGAGAACTAGAAACAGAATTGTAAACATTAAGAAAAAAGATCTGATCTCTAACATTTCTCAAACTTGCATAACATGCTAGGTTATTTTGGGGTCATTTTTCAGAATACATTTTTTTCCGTATAAAGCATTTCACTATTTAGTAAGTAAGCAAGCCCCTGCGTCTTACCTGAGCTTGCTGCCAATACTGAGCAGAATGCAATAAATCATTAATTACACAAGTGCCATTGTCTATTCCAAACCTGCATTTTGCATACATGGGTGTACTGTGACTTTCCAGGCATTGAATTACCTTTAAATGGATACTTTGTTCCATCTCAAAATTATACTATTGCATTTAAGGGATAACCTGGCAACTTTCTAAAAGCAACAGAATGAAAACAAACTGCGACGTTCAACACTTTGCCCACCAACTAATTATATGGACCATATTTTAATATATATATATATATATATATATATATATATATATATTCTAAAATATATATTATATTTTTAAAATGTAAAAATATTTTTAATATATTCTAAATATATATTTATATATATATATATATATATATATATATATATAAAATGTTAAAATATAGTATATATACTAGTATAGTATGGTTAGATTTCATGCCCATGTATATCAACAGTGGTGTATTTAACAATATAGGATAGTGACCAATTAACTTTCAGAAAACACTTATTTTCCCCCCCCCTCTTCATTCCCTGCACTGTGTGCCCTGCAAATAGAATACACTTGTACTTAAAAAAAACAAAAACACCAAAACAGATCCATACCACTGTAGTGGTTATGGTGCCAGATGTTCACTAGTTCACCAGACACACACTGGTAACACTAATCTTGTAGCGGCTTCACTGCAGCACAGGGACTTAGAACATTTACAGGGTTATTCACATCAAGGTGAGAATTTGCAGAGTATTTAAAGTGAATTTCAAATTTAAGGCCATAGTAACCGAACTGAAGGCATAGCTGACCAAGAGAGTTTTACCAAGGTGACTATTCTGACCTCAAATGTGAAATTCACTTTGAATTCTCACTTTGGTGATAAACCTGTTAGGGTTAAAGTTAAGGTTCAATTTATGGTGAGCAACTTATTTAGCCTCACTCAGTTCTTATTTTAATTCTAACCCTAGCAGCAAGACTAAAATAAATAATACGCATTATTGTAAATGTAACTTTTGTCCTAGATGTCACTAATTTCTAAATTAAAAATGACTCCCTAAATCTAACCCTAATTTTTCCCCAACCTTAAAGGGACACTATAGTCACCAGAACAACTACAGCTTAATGTAGTTGTTCTGGTGAGTATAATAGCTCCCTTCAGGCATTTTCTTACATGGCCACTGGAGGTGCTTCCTGGCTCAGTGCTGCACAGTAGCCAGCCCTGACGATCAGCGTCCACACGTTCTGCATGGAGACGCTGAATTTTCCTCATGGAGATGCATTGATTCAATGCATCTCTACGAGAAGGTCCTGCTGCCGTGCCGATTTTAGCCAATCCAATGCCTTCCCTATGGAGCCAACACTGGCAGACCAGCTGGAAATAAGGTGAGTTTTATTTTTTTTTGTGAATTTAATTTTTATTTTTATCGGTTAGTCAAGATTCGAAGACTCGCAGGTCTCCAAGGTGAGTTATCAAATGATATGAAGGCATTTGGAATATATCAAAAACAGTAACTTTTAGTCGGGCTCGCAGGCCCACAATGTTGACGGACTTGCAAGTCCCTTTTAACTTATTTTACGAGCATTTCTCTTTTACAGTACATTACATTTATTGCAGTTGTAATTTGTGTGCGGGTTAAGCAGAGGCTCGTCGGCCTTTTGTCCGACTTACTGGTCGGGGTGACCCGACTCCCTGTGGGTTTGACGTTCAATTCTCATGTGTGCCCTCTCATTGACTTGTGTATCTACTTAGATTGGGTTTATGGTCTCTTGGCTTTCCTCTGGAGGGGGGAAGGGAAAGTTAGGGTTGGGGTAGGAAGGGGTGTGAGGGTAGTCAGTCGTCGCCTGTCGTCAGGTGTATGTTCCCTAAGTCCTCTCAGTCTGTAGTGTGGCGGTTGGCGGTTCTAGTTCCCTTTGGAATCCTTCTTTCGCCGTCTCTAGGATCCAATGTGTCCATATATCCATGTAGGCTGTCGGGGAGGTATTAGTCGTCAGGGTCAGTTCCTCTATTGTCCTCAGCTCCTCCATTTGGTTAAACCAGGTCTTAAGTGGAGGTGTTATGGCCTGTTTCCAGTATTGGGGGAGCACTCGTTTGGCTACATTGAGTATTCGAATAGTCATAGATTTTTTGTATTTGGAGTGAGGGGTAGGAGTGTGATGTAGGAGCATTGCTGCTAGTTCCAGGGGGGGTGGTTTGTCCGTGAATTTCTCTAGCATTTTGTGGATGTTTTGCCAGTATGGTTTGATCTTTGCGCATTCCCACCATATGTGTGTGATACTGCCCTCCTCTTGTTGGCATTGCCAGCATAGGCCTGGTTGGCCTGGGTCTATCTGGTGTAGGAAGTGAGGTGTCCTGTACCATTGTGTCAGAAGTTTGTATGCTGTCTCTTGTGTTTTGCTGTGCGTGGAACAGTGGTGTGTGAGGTAACATATGGACTCCCATTCCTTATTTGTCAGCGTGTATCCGAGGGCATCCTCCCATTTCCTCATAAATAGGGGTGTATCTGTCGGGATGTCCGTTTGTAACATGGTGTAAAGGAAAGATACTCCATGTGGGAGCGGGTCTGGGTGCATGCAGACCACTTCCAGTGTGGTATGTTGTCTAGTGAGCGCTGAGCCCTGTGGTAGGGTATGGACGAAGTTGGTTAGCTGGGTGTATCTGAAGTGCTGCATGAAGGTCGGGTGCGCCGCTGTCGTCATGTCTGTCAGTTTTTTACATTTCTCTCCCTGCAGGACATGGTGTAGGCGTGGGTGTGGGTCTGGGAGGATGTCTCTAAAGGCTCTTGGGTCTAATCCCGGGGGGAAGTCGACGTTGTGCGTCAGAGGAAGAAGGGGGGAGGGGTATGGTGACATGGTCCCCTTCCTCGCTATCCTCCTCCATACTTTCATGGTGTGTTTTGTGTATATGGACATTTCACCCCATTTTGTCGGTTCGCGCCCCCAGGGTAGTCCCGAGAGTGGTCTGCCTGCTTCCGCCTCTTCTACCGTCTTCCAGAGTTTGTGCACGCCGTCTTTTGACCACTCCACAATTCTCTGGAGGTGTGTGGCCACATAGTATAAGTGGAGGTCTGGGAGGGCTAACCCTCCTTTATCCTTAGGTCGTGTCAGGGTAGCGAATTTCACTCTAGGTTTCCGTCCGTTCCATACGTATCTGGTCATTTCTGTTCTAAGGGTACCGAAAAAGGGGCCCGGGATCTCGATGGGGATGGCCTGGAGGAGGTATAGGAGGCGTGGTAGGAAGTTCATTTTTATTACTTGGACTCTCCCTAGCCATGAGATGTGGGGGTACGACCATTCTCGCATGTCTTTTTGGAACGTCTGGAGTGTATCTGTGAAATTTTCCCTGAACATGTCCTCACTTCGATTGGTCAGCCAGACTCCTAAATATCTAATTTTGTGTTCGGCCCATTGGAAGGGGAAGCTTTGTCGGAGGGGGTTCGCCCGTGCAGTAGGGACGCTTACGTTAAGGATATAGGATTTGCCGTAGTTAATTTTCAAATTGGAGATTACCCCATATAGCTGTAGTTCCCTCTGTATGTTTGGGAGGGAAATTTCAGGGTTCGTTACCATGAAGAGTAGGTCGTCTGCGTACGCAGCTACCTTGTGTTGCGTGTTGCCTGTTGTCAGTCCGGTTATGTCTGGGTTGTGTCGGATGTGTGTGAGGAATGGTTCCAGGGCAAGGACGAACAGAAGTGGGGAGAGGGGGCAGCCTTGTCTCGTGCCGTTATGTATTGTGAAGGCATCAGTTAACGCCCCGTTGACCAGCACCTGGGCCGTGGGTTCTCGGTACAATGCCTCTATCCAGCGTCGCATTTGTGGCCCTAGTCCCGCATGGGCGAGTGTTTCAAATAGATATGTCCAGCCGACCCTATCGAAGGCCTTCTCTGCGTCAGTTGACAGCAGGATAAGGCCCCCTTTCGTGCCTCCTGTCCCGTGCATGAGGGTGAGTGCCCTGATGGTGTTGTCTCGGGCTTCTCGGCCTGTCACGAATCCCACCTGGTCTGGGTGGATCAGTGATGGGATGTGTTGCGTGAGTCGGGTCGCCAGGATTTTGGCCAGTAGTTTAATGTCGCTATTTATAAGTGAGATTGGTCTATAGTTTCCGCATTGTTCTCTGTCTTTGCCGTCTTTGGGGATAATAGTAATGTGGGCTGTTAGTGTTTGTCTGGGGAAATGGTTTCCGTCTCGTATCGAATTGAACGCTTCTATCATGAGTGGATATAGGTCTGTAGCGTATGTCTTGTAATATTTGGTCGGTAGGCCGTCGGGTCCCGGGCTTTTGCCTGGTTTGGTTTGTTTAACCGCTAGAGCTAGTTCCTCTATTGTGATGGGTTCGTCAATGACCTCCGCTATCTCCGCGTCAAGTGTCGGTGTCTGGTATTTTGTCAAGTAGGCCCGGATAGAGTCTCTGAGGTGTGTTGTCGCCCCGTTGGTCTTCGGTTGGGGGAGCGTGTAAAGATCGGTGTAATATGTGCGGAATGTTCTCATGATGTCTGTCGGGAGGCGGTGTAGGGTGCCCTGTTTATCTCTAATTTTATCAATATATGTGTGTTGCCTCTGCTTTTTCAGCATCGCGGCTAGAAGTTTGCCGCTTTTGTTCCCGTGTACTGTGAAGAAGGCTTTGTGCCTTGTTGCGTCTCTGTGATGTTTAGCCTGCAGTAGTGAGGCTAGTTCCCGTCTCAGTTGTAGGAGTCGGGTTTGGTGTGTGTGGTTCGGGGTTTGTTTATTTTGATTGTCTGTCTCCTGTATCTTGGTCAGCAGTGCCTGTAGTCGGGCTTCAGTCTGTTTCTTCAGTATTGCCCCCTGTTGTATGTAGTGGCCTCGTATCACGCTTTTGTGTGCTTCCCATCGAATCGTCGGGGATGTTTGCTCTGCTGTGTTAGTCGTCAGGTAGTCCTTGATTTTCTCACCTATTAGGGTTGTGACCTCTAGTTTAGTGAGTAGGTATTCGTTCAATCTCCATTTCGAGGTCGTGGGGCGGTAAAGTGGTGATTTAAGTTTTAGTGAGACTGGGGCGTGGTCTGACCATGTGGCCACTCCTATTGTTACTTCAGACACTAGTGAGAGGTCATAGTGTGTGGTGTAGATGTGGTCTATCCGGGAATAAGAGTTGTGTGGGTGGGAGTAAAAGGTGTAGTTTCTTACGTCTGGGTGGTGGGCTCTCCAGCAGTCCACGAGTCGTCGACTCCGGAGTAGGGATTTAACTGTTTGGAGTTGTTGAGTGGGGATGTGGGAGGTGCCCGATGAGTTGTCCCATGATGGGTCAAGAGTTATGTTGAAGTCGCCCCCTAGTATTAAAGTCCCTTCCGCGAATTCTTGAAGTTTGCGAAGTGTCTGTTTGAGGAAGCGGTAGTGTTGTGTGTTTGGGGCATAGATGTTTGCGAATGTGTACTGGTGTCCCGCGATCTTCCCTTTAAGGAATATGTATCTTCCTTCGTCATCCGTTTTGCATCCCCCCTCCTGGAACGGCAGCCTCTTGTGGAGGAGTATTGCTGTCCCCCTGGCCTTACCCCCTTGAAAATCGCTATAGTAACCTTGTGTGTAGTGCTGATTAGTCAGTTTGGGTCTATTCCCTTTTTTAAAGTGGGTTTCCTGTATCATTACTATAGAAGCCCGCTGTTTGTGAAAGTCTCTCAGTGCTCCTGTTCTCTTCTCTGGTTTATTTAGGCCTTTTGCATTGATTGTAAGGATGTGTAGGTGGTCTGGGGTCAGTGCCATCCCGCCAAGTCAGGTCGTTGTCGTCGGGTGTTGTGGAAATGACTTTGTCCTGCGTGCCTTTGGTGTGTGTAGTCTCAGGGGTCTCACAGTCAGCTGTCAGTGTCGGGTTGGGGGATCGGGTGTTGGGGTTTAGGTAAGGATCAAGGGGTTGAGGTATTGGAGTAGTCCGAGAGGTTCTCAGAGGTCTCCGTGGTTTGCGCCACAGTGCGTGGCGACTAGGTAGTAGCGTCGGGGAGCGACAGAGCCCGGCACCACCTGTGGTGTCCGTGCAACGCTCACCTTTCGGGTGACGCCTCGCCTACTGGGCGGTGGTTGGGTGTCCAGTCGCCTGGCGCAGTGTCCTTGTGGTGTATCTCGTCTCGTGGCTTCCCTATGTGGCTCCTCAGTGATTACTCCGTAGGAGTTCGCGTGTGGTTCCCCGCCTCGGGGTGTGGTGGTTCTGGGGCTTGCGTGAATGAGTGTTTATGCACGTGTTCTTTTGGTTTGTGATTGGGTTACAAACATAAACATTAACAGCGTTATTAACATTTTGGTTTCAGGTCACAACAGGTGAAAACTTAACAATATTCTAACATTTCACATTTCAATTTTGTGTGCTGTTTACCTTTGTCCCCCTGCGTCCCAGGTTCCCACCCGCCCGCCTATCTAGTGTGTTCTTGTGTCCCTTGTGTCTCAACGCCCTGTTCCCTACATTTATGGGGAGGTGTGGGTGTCCCTGTCTGGGGTTAGAGACTGAGGTTGTTCCCATAGGCGTGGGTCTAGCTGGTGTGTTCTTGTCCCCCTGTCTCTGTGCCTTATGGGGTGCGCCCGTCGTATGGTTCCCTGGTGTGTTGAGCTTCCTCCCCCTGTTCTAGAGGTGTGTGACTGTTCGGCAGGTGGTTGTAGTTTGGTCAGCTTGGTGTTGTCGCTACCCATTTGTCTCGGGTGTGGGGTCGGAGCCCCCACCCCGGGCGCGCCCCGACGGCGGAGCCGCCCGCCTGCTCCCCGTGGTTCATTACAGCGCGGCTAGGCCCCGGCGGCCGGGCGCGGCCAGGGGGGCGGGCACCCCCCCTCCAATCCCTCTCACTGTTGTGTTGGTACTAAGAGTTTTTTGGGTCCCTGATACTTCCCCCCCCTCCCTAGTGTGAGTGCATTTAGTCCATGGGTGGCCTGGCAGGCCTGCGGGCACTGCATGCTCAAGCATCTGCGCCGATCTTGCCGCTTGGGTCTCAGGATTCAGTGTATCTCTTTATGTCTCTTGGGCTGTATGTCCGTGTGGGGTCTTAGTGAGTGTGTTGCCCCTTGGGCTATATACTTGCGGTTTTGAGGGTTTCGGTAGTGCCAGTTCCATGTGTTCTGGTCAGGGACGGGCAGTGTCTGTCCAGTTCATTGCTGGGCCGTGTGGTTTCCCGGCAGGGTGGACAGGTAGTGTGCGTCTTTCTACATGTTGGTGCCCGTGGGGCGCGTTGTCTGTTGTCTCGTTCTTCTGGGTCTGGAGGTTTGTTGCGGCTGGCGTTGTACCTCCGGTGAGAAGGCGTAGAAAGCCATTGGGTCTGGCCAGGACATATGTATCGTTGGGAGTTGCAGTTCTCTCGTCAGGTCTTTCAGTTCTCCCTCGCTCTTCACCGTGAAGGGGCCATTGCTTGTGGTGACCTGTAGTCCGGTGGGGAAATTCCATCTGTATCTGATCTTGTTAGTCTGCAATGTCCGCGTGAGTGGGCGCAGGGCTCGTCGATACGCCAGCGTTGCAGGGGAAAGGTCTGGATACAGTTGGATCTCAGCGTCATTGTGGATGATTTGGCTCTGAGCCCTGGCGCTCTTCAGGATATCCTCCTTCACTTGAAAGTGCGTCAGACAGCATATTACGTCTCTAGGAGGGGAGTCAGGTGGGCCCCTGGGTCTGAGTGCTCTGTGCGCCCTTACAAATTCGATGGGCGCCGTGTTCGGCCTTTGCAGGAGGGCATTAAAAATTTCCGTGAGCGTGTCCCTTAATGGGGTAGTTTGGTCGCATTCTTCTGGAAGCCCCCGAACTCTGATGTTCTGACGTCTCCCCCGATTGTCTAAGTCCTCTAAATGGAGGGCCATTTGGCGCAATTGTGTTTCCTGCCGCTTTATGGTGCTCGTGGTGGCGTTTTGCGCCGACATCACGTGGTCGCAATCTGCCTCCACCTGGGCCAGTTTGTGATGGAGCCCCTGCATGTCTTCCCTCAGGGCCTGGAGCTCCCCAGTGATAGATTTGTGGAGGGCGGCATTGGCCTCCTTCAGGTCATTTTTTGTGGGTAGGTTGTTTAGCAGAGTTGCCCAGTCCAGCTGGGGTAGGGTATTGTCAGGGGTGTTTGGTACCTGTTCGTGGTGTCCGTCCCTGGGTGAGGTCGGGCGGCCTGGGCCCAGGCTTGCTGTGTCACTCGAGGCCTGGGGAGCTTGGTCGGCCTGTGTTGTGAGGTACTGGCGCATGCCTGCTGGCTGCGACCCTCTCGGCGTGCTGACGGCCGGTGCAGCCTGTTGGGGCTTGTTGGTTTTGCCCATTATCGCTATTGTGGAGCTGGTTAGGCGGGTGTGTGATCGGAGCCGGGCGGGAGCTCGTGGTTCACGCCGCCATTTCGTCCGGCGCCCAAGCCACGCCTCGCTTTGTCATTCTAAAGGCATGCAAAGAATCATGGGAGTTATAGTTCTACAACATCTTGGAATCTACCTTTTGGGCACCCTTGGTTTAGATGTTCTTGTACTTCGGTAGCCATGATATGTAGCTATATTATACACCAACGGGCATTTCTGCTGTATCTGGCCGTCTTTTTATAATATTCAAGGAGTTGGGGCTGTTTCCTGCTACTTTGCCAGCCTGTGCTTTTGTTGCTGGAGTACACAGCGGTGCCATTTATTCAGTCGTTTATTCACTCACTCAGACAATGAAGCAGTTGGACGATGCAAGGATAGAGAAATTTGTGCAAATGGAACCATAAAATTTCATGCTTATAGTTGAGTGTTCCACTGCGCTGGATGGTCACGAACCAGGGAGTGTGTGATATGTCAGAACTGGCAAGTGGCAGCCATATTATTTTATATAGACTGTGTGTATTGTAAAATGACACTGAAGATGTCTCATACTTTAGGGCCGAGGTGTTCAGCTTTGGCCTTTGCCCCATTCATCTTTGCAACCATTGTAAAATGAATAGTAGTTTATTACTTGTTACATACTGTCATTTATTTCATTAGCAGCGTCATATGTAAATTCACAGCTTATATTATAAAATGTCCAATTATTACCTTGTTTGATATTTGAGATTGTATTGATAATATTTATATATTGGCCTTCACATATCTGAGATAAATAGAGGCTTTCTTAAATATACATCTATATTTGTCCTGTCCCTATGCTTAAAGGAGCAACAGATTTTAACAGTTTTTTAAAGTGACACTCCTAGGTCTGTCTACCAATAACACTTGCCTCTCATACCCACTGAGTTGGTATGTCAGTATTGATATAGTGGGACTAATAAGCGTTGCTCCTTGGTATTGAGCACTCGCAAGTCCAAAGATGGCCCCTATGTCTGTGATGATGGGTTCTGCACACACAGGGCTGCATACAGTGCTCACAGAGACAGGTCACACTCTGGTCACACTCTAACTCAACAGGATGAGTACCTGCAAGCCCTTCTCACATCAGCAGTGACATGCAAATAGAGTGTTAGCAGATGTGTTTATCCAATACATGCCATCCGAATATGGAAAGAATTGATTTTGAAAATGTATTAGGGTAACTTCCGCAGTTACACTGTAGAGTGATTGCGCGGGTTGTGAGCGCTCTCGAAAAGAGTTTGACACAAAATTGGGGCATGCTGGCACCATAACCACTACAGCAGGCTGTAATGCTTATGGGGCTTCAAGCGACCCTTTAACTGTTTAACATTTTATGCAAAAAATCAAGTATTACAATATTGAATATATTATTAAACTGTACTATGAAATGTCACACACCGTGCTCGCTTATTTTTTTTTTTTTTTTGCTAGTGCATTTAGTATCTTAAGTATGTTATATTAAGGTAAATATTAATTGTAGCTGTTTTCTTCCTCTCTCGCTCTTTTTTCTCCCTTAAACGCTGTGTTAATAGAAGAAAGTCACGTAGTGTGAGATGTATTAGGGAAACTAAACATTGCTCTGAGTTATGTCGTTTAGTTCTAACATTTAAAGGTGTTTATTGCACATAATATGCAGTTTTTTTGTTTGGCATGTTTCGTACAGTAAGACAAGGGTCATACTGAGTGTATATCAAGCTATGTCACTGAAAAGCATGTAACAGTCTGTACAGCCAAATTCTGCAGGCAATCCTGGCAGGAAATCCGTTACTACTAAAAGACGTAGGGTGCCGTGCTGGTTATTAGGTCTTGTTATATAATGATTCCCTTGCTAATTCTGTTTTTTTGTTTTGTTTTTCTCTCCATCTCACTAGCCACCACCCAGGGTCCGTAAACATCGATTCAGGAAGAAAAGTACATCTGCCTCATACACGGAAACTGTGTGAGCCCCACCTTCATCATCAAGATCACCAGAATGTCCCTTAACTGCCTTAAAAGAAGCCACAGGGTGGTGTCACCTCCCCAACCCCAGCTATCCCACA
>OW240918.1:47401054-47426906 GCA_933207985.1 Pelobates cultripes | reverse complement strand
CCCGCCGACTATACAGGGCTCGGCCACGCTACAGCAAAGGAAACTGACAGGAGGGATCGCTGAGCGCTGAGCGCTTCCCTCCTGTCAGCCCCTCTCCTCAGGCTGTGCCCGGGCGGTGCGGTCCGCCCTCATGGACGCACCGCCCGGGCAAAGCTGCAGCCGCCTGAGGCTCTCTACAGAGCGCTCGGGCGGCTGCAGCATGGGGGGGGGGCGGCGGGGCTGGTCATGGCACCCCCCACCCTGGTGGCACCTGGGGCGGACCGCCCCGCCCACCCTCCCCTTAGTACGCCACTGCAACTCTGTATTTACTGCTCTGTACTCACAGTATCATCTGTACGGCATTGCAATGATTTTCTGTTTTACAAAGAAGAACATTCAAACACCATAACCACTACAGCAGGTAGTGATTGTAAACTCACGCTTTACCATGTTCTCATTGTTCTAGAACTCTCAAAGGCCAAATTAGCCAAACTGAAAGCATAACTGAGAATTTTTGCAGTTCAGCTATTTGGACCTTAAATTTGAGATTCACTCTGAATTCTCACTTTATTGAATAACCCTGAATGTCTTCTAAATTGTGGAGGTGAATCTGAAATTGCAAATCAAGCCTTTCCTTGTATTTAAAATAGAATGTCTTTCAACATTTAGTAGTTTACAACCAAAATAGCACCTGTCTACCTGTCTTTCTTGGTATCATCTTTTGCTTATTACCATGTTTTCTCTTCCCTGCACAATACTTGTAGCTTACCGTCTGATGGTAGTTTTTGATTAAATGCTGGATGTATCACTTGCTCTTCCATGCCTTTTAATATTGCTTTCTCTGAGAGTTCAAAAATTGTGTACAGGGGGCGGGGCCAGGCCGCCGAGCTGAGCGGTCGCAGGAAGGATCAGCTCCTGCACAATATGGCCCATTAAAGGGAAACTCCAGTGCCAGGAAACAATCCATTTTCCTGGCAGTGCAAGTCCCCTCTCCCTCCCACCCCCCAATCCCCGGTTGCTGAAGGGGTGAAAACCCCTTCAGTAACTTACCAGAGGCAGCGACGATGTCTCACGTCGCTACTTCTTCCTTCGAGCCGCTCCTCCTTGTGATTGCGCCGGCCGGTGGGTGAGATTGATCCCACCCACCGGCTGGGGAGACCTAATGCGCATGTCAACAAGCATTCATGTCATGCCCCAACAGCAGTGACATGCATTGAAATCGACCAAGTATAACAGTGGTGGCATATGAAATCGATGCACATTTTTGTATGGGGGTTATCAAAGGGAACAAGATGATAGCCAGTGGTGTGACAGCCCATCAGTTAATAAAAAGATAAGACTATTCCTGCTCACTGTATTAGTCAGCTAGCAACATGCTTAACCTATCCCTGTCAGTAGGTGGGCATTGGGCTGGTGAGTTAATGTGGTAGGTAGCTTATTAGGTTAACCACGGAAGCTGACCTCTCGTTGTGGCTGCAATAACCAGGTGGAGGGCATGGGAGACATAGCTAACGTTGTCTAGGCAGCTACCTAAATAATAAAAACAGGAAAACAATAGTAAAATAGTAAAATATAGGCAAACTTCGGCTTGGATCTCAGTTGTGAGGCACGGCAAGTCCCCCTGCCCGGCACACCAGATCTCTCTAGGTTGCGGATCTGGAGAGCGTCTTTAAGAGTGATATGGGTGGCCGACAGATGTCTTTGTTCCGGCAACAGATAGGGAGCGACAGCCATGAAGGCTTAAAGAGTCAGCCGATGCTTTTACTGGGTCATTTTACAACTATGTCACCTTCATTTTTGTAGTGCATGAATTTGTGCACAAGCTTTTCTCCTCCATTCTTATGTGCTCTACTATGGGGTGTAGGGAACAGTGAGTACGGTCTGGTCAAGTCGGCAGGGGGTATGATCTCCCACTTGAGGTGCGTTGCCCTAGAGGGTAGATCCAAGTGCGTATTGCATAGTGTGGTGGCTATGTGCATGGGGGTTTGTGGGAAAGAGTACGACCTGCCGCTACTTGTGCGGTGATGCCCTAGCTTTACCGGTGGGTATGTTGCGATAAATGGCTGTTGCTTGCGTGAGTGGTTGTGAGCTTCGAGGTTATCCGGGTGTGTTACCCTGTAACCGTGGGGGGGGGGAGATGTGTCACCATATCTGCACCGGCAGGGCCTCTATCATTTTGATGACTCTGGTGTGTGCAGTGGTGGGGGGAAACAAGGTATTTAGCTAACGGGAACAACAAATATATATACAGTGCGTTTATCCAGTGCTTAGTCCCGTATCTGTGTGTCAGCCGGGTCAGTGGGCTCCAGCCGGAGATTTCTGTCTAGTCAAGTCTCTGTTGAGGAGAGGCTCCCATGTCGTGGCACAAAGGGGATCACATTCTCAGGATTCCACGTTCTGTTCGTGGTACTTCCAGGGCTGTTGAGGTCTGGTGTTTCTATCCTGAGGGCTGCGCAGAGTGTAGGCGCCTCCGTGAGTGCACGGAGCGTGTGGGTCGTTCCGTTCTGGGATACGAGTAAGGTGCCTTGCATTCCCCAGCGGTATGGCACTCCTTTGGACCGGAGGTGAGTCGTGATGGGGCCCATTTGTCTGCGCCACTGCAGCGTTGCCCTAGTTAAGTCGTGAAAGAAATTTAGAGAGGAGTCCTCAAACTGCACTGGGGTTTTACCTCGTGTTGCCGCCATAATATGGCTTTTGTCCTTCGCAGAGGAGCAGCGGACGATTACGTCTCGTGGCTCAGGGGTGGAGGGCTTGGCCATGCTGGTGAGTCGGAATATGCCATCAAGTGTGACTTTTTTGGCCACCGCTGGTGGGAGTATGGCAGCCAGCAGCCTCCGGATATAATGCGGGAGTTCTTCAGCTCTTACTGCCGCTGGGATGCCTCGTATTTTAATGTTGTTCCTCCTTAGCTGATCTTCGAGGGTTGTCAGCCGTTGCGCCAGTGCCTGGTGGTGGGTATTGAGCTGCTGTACTGGGTTCTTGAGATGGGCCATCTCAGTCTGCACATCCAGGATGCTTTCCTCCATGGCCTTAATGCGGTCTGTGTTTGCATGAATTTCCATGCGTACTCGTGCAAGGTCGGCTGCCATCATTTTGTGGAGGTCTGCGAGGAGTAGTTTGAGGTCACCTTTAGTGGTCGGTGCCATGCTGTCAGCCTGCAGTAAGCTTAGGGATGGCTCATGGTGGGGTGTTTGCCCGAATTCCACGTCCCCCTTCTCTGTCCCCGAGTGTGGCGTGGTCGGCCTCTGCTGTTGGAGTCTTCGAGGCCGCGGGTCTCTGGAGCATATCCCCTATGTCCCTGTCGGTTTTCTGTGTTCGGCGTTTCATAGTCGGGGTGTCGGGCAGCGGGGGTGACCAGAGCTGCTCCGGGATGTTTGGGCTGTGCGCTCCGATGAGGGAATCGAGGAGCGAGTCTAGGCCTTGAGGCTTCGGGTAGCGGTAGGCCCCAGATCTGCGCCTCTGTTTGTTTTTCCCTGGGGTGTACTGAAAGGGCATCTGTCGATGTGGCTCAGTAGCCTGTGTCCAGTTTTCGTGGTTTCAAGGTTGGATGGTGAGTTGGGAAGGAGATATTAGGCAGATTGTGTTCGGCCCGTGAGGATCTCAGAGAAATGGCGACTGTTCAGTTTCATGCGCTAGCTCCGCCCCCTCAATAGCTATCTTTTAACAATGCACTGCCACTTTGCATGTTTGTGTCTAATGAAAACCTAATTTAATGTTCACTACTTAGTTGTGCTATTTGTGTTTTTTTCTTTAACTTGTTTGCAGTCATTTTGCATTGCATGTGGGGCTGTCGAGGCATGGCCTGACATACAATGCAAATTACTAGTATGCAAAATGTCTCATTGTAAGAATATACCTAAGGGCTCATCAATGCCAGTACCTGGAACTACTGCACCAGTAAGTGTGTTCTATACATTCCTCCACTCCGAACATCCATATATTAGACACTTTAAGAGTGTTTGCTGGAGTGAGGAACTATTGAAATGTCACCAACTCAAAGATGGCCAATCCTTTTTATCCAGTCCTTTTTCCATTTGCAAGTCAGTTGTTTTATATTTCCACTTCCCCCTTCCCCCTTCCCGTTACCTTTACGTAGTACTCTGCATTACTGAAGAGATTTTCTGCATTTAAACCATTACTTTTATAGGTCTGTAAAATCAGTGGGTGCAATTTTTGTTTTGAAGAGAAACAATTAAAAAGTAGTTTCATTGCATCTAGTCATAAATTTACTTCATTTTTATGATGCAGTGCTGTTGACCCAGAAACAACTTTCTAAATGTCATCTGTTGCAGATGATATTTCCTCACACTGTTATAGACTTAAAGTAGTATTTAAGTCAAGCCATGTTTCCCAGATAGGTATTTTCTGACACTATCGCTGTGTTGTGTCATAAATATTTTTAAAGACTAGGTGCACCAAACAGCAGGAACATATTAAATGTGCCTATAAACTAGCCACTACTATAGAATTTAATCCAATGATATGTCCGCTAAAAAGAGATTCTGTTTAAAATAATACCAAATTTGTATTAAAAAATCAGTATTAACTCATTCTTGATTTAGGAATGCATTTATGTATAGGGATCAGATTTTTAGGAACAAGTAAATGTGCCACTGTGTAGATTATAAAGAGAAATTTGTTCCCTGGTCTTGCAAGTTGAGATCATCTGAGTAATTCAATTGTAGATCCACACCAAGTTTAGTTAACACCACTGTGCAGGGTAGACAACCAGACAGTATCATCACATTTGAAAATAGATACTCACCATAGGAAGGAGATGATGCGTCCATCTGTCCATAGACTTATAGTAGCATTCTGTCTGTCGGAAATTGTGACCATCCATCCATTGTTCTTCTTTGTGTTTGTAGTGTGGTATAAGCATATTTTTGAGACATCTCTCTTGAAAGTAAACACTCTTTTAGAGATGACAACACATTTTACTGGTTGCCAGCTAACATCACATGACTCGGATGTGCAGCTGCGTTTTAAGTTTGTAAATCTTTTTATTAAAGAATCATATTCCATTCAGAGAAAATGGTATCAATAGTTTCAGAACATGTCGCACAGATTGTAGCACACAGGAAAGGGAAGAAGAAAGGTGGATAAGTGAGAGTAGACCAACTCTAAATATCTTTACAAATAATGGCTACTATGAAATACGGTAACATTAAAGTTAGGTTGGTTTACTAAGGAAGACTCTACTCATGTACCAAATAGTGGTTTTGAGTTTTTTCTTAAAATATGTTTATGTAAAGTTACCTAAAGAGAGGATATACAAGGCCAAGATCTAGAGAAATATGTATGTCCTGGCTGGAGGATAAGTTTATAGCATTTGAGATGGGCTTGAATAAGAGCAGTGATATCCAAATGAGGATGAGTGCGGTCTGTTGAGAGATAATTGATTTATAGAATTTGGGGAAAGGGAGATGTTAATGTAGCTACTCAATGTTGTCTACAGATTGCGTGACATGATGGGGTGGTGGGGAGAATAAGAGTTTCTAATGGATTTATTCAGTCCAGTAATAGAGTATGCAAAACTGCAAATTCTAAGATGTGCAAGTGAGATATGTTGCAGGTGGGAGATTTTGGTTTAAATATCAGCAGCTTGTTTATTTTATGCTAGCAATTCAATATAGTTTTTGCAATTCTGTTTTTAATTCACTGCCATTCACGAATAAACGGGACACTCCATTCCTTTAAAGCACTTCAGCTTGTCTGTGCTTCATTGTTGTGATGGTTGGCGAATCATGTCAATTGTCCAAGTGCACCATGTTACCAGTACTATGTGTGAAAAGCGGTTCATTGGACACAAGTCATCACTAATGAAGACTCTACAGGAGACAGATCAGAAACTCTCTGGCCCTGGAATAAAGGCGTGTTTACCTGATTTTAGCCTTTTTAGTGCCGAACTAGGGAGGCCCAGTCATTCGAACAGTTTTTAAGGAATACTTAAATTTGTTTGTTTGTTCTTAAATATATTTTTAAATAGTAATTTTCTTTAAAGCTAATAAACTACCGTTGAAAACAGAACGAGAAAAGGAAGCTAGTGGTGACTCTTGGAGGGGCTAACCCTATAAACTAAAGAAATAGTGAAAAGTAAGAAAAATTAGTGCCCTTAAAATTTAACTTTTATTAATAATCTAAAATAGATCTGCCACAATACTAGTGACAAAACGTGTATGGACTTATGTAAAGGACAAAGAAGAATTACCCATATCATAGGGTCTGGATTTGAACCCGTATAATGTCAGGGTATCCTGAGTGAATTCACTATTCAAAATTTAAATAAAAATAATTGTCCAAAATTAAGTTCCTAATAGAAACTAGAGCAAGCTAATGGTGAGGTTCTGTTCAAAAGTTTTCAGAAACCAACAACCAATAGTGTGTGCAAAAGTATGTTTTGCAATACACCTATGCTGAAAGAATAAAACCTCAGTATTATGGCGGGTAGAGACTTCTCCTACAGCATATCAAACTGCACTGTCTCAAATAAGAAATAAATACAATGTTGCCAATTCTCGAAGCGTGATAAACAAAATGTATCAGCAAAGGTGAATAGAAGCCTAGCCTCTCCAGCTTACGAAAATGTAGTAATGACTCATGTATTTCATCGCAAAATGAAATACCTAATATCTAATACTTCCATCATAAGGGAATAGTTAGTGTATCAAAAGCTGGAGTGGTTAGGTAGCTCGAAATTTTACAACTGTGATGTAATCTGGTCTGAGATCCACAGTGTCAGAACCACGAGCTCCCCTGACGCGCGCTTTTCGCCCACGACTCATCAGAGGGGAGTTAATAAACTACCGTATTATCGTTTTCATAAAACCGAAAATTCATGCAGCAGTTTAAATCAAGCATGAAACTGAATTGATAACCTTGCATTCCCCACCAATGCTTTTCTCTTGTCCAGGTTGTTCATACCGATTTGTGTTTTTCTCTTGTACTTGTAGGAAGCCGAGCCATTGTGATGGAATGTCAATACGGGCCGAGAAGAAAAGGAATCCAGCCTAAAAAGACTGGAGAGAATGAGAGTACGTCTAGCCAGACTTACAAAGCAACATGTCCCGCAAGGTATGTTTCCATTCCTTGTATTACAACTCATTCTATTTAAAGCATTACACATCTTTTAAATACAGAACATAAATCATATGTGTTTTAAGTATCAAATATGAAGCAAAAATGCTCTCTTACAAAGTCACGCAACTTCAAAGCAGATAAGCAATCTGCCTAGAGTCTCAACCAAATTTTTATCACATAATATTTTTCTCTTGGCATTTCTAAAATCGAGGACGTGCCAATGCCTCTTCCAAGAATGTCTGACTTATGTAACTGAATTAGCAGCTAAAATTACTGTTCCACAAGGGATTATCATACGGCATGGGCGGTATTAAAATACATTGTACTGTCTTAGGTGTTTACTAATACCAATTGACCACACCAGGTTTTCAGGAGAGAATTTACTGTGACAGAATGTAATTGATTGCTGATTTGTTTTGAAATCCTTTTGGCAGTTTATTTGGACGTTTATGCCAATAGTGACTTTGACTTGGAAAATTCCAGTACATTCCATATCTCAGCATACACATGGTGTATTTTTCCTGATTAGCCAGTTATCTTATTTTTATTTTGTTAGAAATGTAAAAGGGGTGGGGGGTGGGGCTGGACAGTCAAGCTGGCCAGGCGTGTCACCTGTGAGCTCCTGCACAGCTGAGCTATAATCCTGTTTTTATTGCCCAAAATCAAGATATTTGCAGACCTGCGCGATGGTAGTTTGCTGCTGTACCGTGTGGTAGCATGTATAAACCTGCTCTATATCATTCTGTGGCGATCTACCACACTTTACATATGAGGCCTAGCTAGCGCAGATGGCGGGCTTGCGGATGAGGTAGTCGGCCGATCTCCCGACCTGGGGTCCACTTTGCATGACGATCCGTCTGTCTGTTGTTAAAACGTATTTTACGAAGCATGTATTTATTACCCCGCACAGCCAAAATAACGAATTAAATTTAAAAAAAAAAATGTTAGTGTTGGAGCTCTTTTGATCAATGTAAAGTGTTTCTGTGTGACAATTTCACCAAATTATAAAATTATTCCCTGGCTTTTTTAAATGATATCATTAAAGAAAATGTTGTTTCATGCCAATTGATGAAGCTTCACGGAACACGTTGGACATATTCTAGTAGGCTACCTAGATGGTATTATTTTGTATAATATACCGAATGCACATATTTTTTTATTCAGAACTTTAATTTCGATTACTTATATTATAAATTTAAACCAGGGAGATTTTTAAATCAAATGATAAATTGCTGACAATTATTAAGCAATCCTGTGCTTTCTTATCTCTCTTTCCAGAATATATATAAAAAAGGTGAAGAAATTTCCTAATTACAGAGTTCCCACAGATCCAAAAATTGACAAAAAGCTGATTAGGATGGAGCAGGAAAAGGCTTTTAACCTGTTAAAGAAGGAAATGAAAGAAACTGAAGGAGTTTTAAGGTAAAGCAAGAAGGCATTGGCTTTTTCATTAGAGTTAAAATACACTAGGCAACATGGATTATATAAGAAAATGGAAGAGAGAAATCAGCGCTAGATTGCCACACAAGAAAATAATAACAATAAGGCTGCAATCCTCAAAGGGGAGTCCCCTATAATCCCCTAATGGTAAGAAGAAATACAAAAACAGAACAATAAAATAAGGTTGCGCCTAAAATATACAGTAAAACATATAAAAATTGTATATAATAAATAATATAAAATAATAAAATTTTATATAAAATATTAAATAAATTATTAAATAAGTAGTTGGCAATAGTCCAAAACACTTATCATAAGTCCGTAATGGTAGATGCCACGTATAAGAACAGGGATTCTGAGACGTAAAGTAGAGTGGGTCTTCACAGTTGTGTGCTTGAGATCCAGTAGAACATATGTAGAGAAAAGACAAAAAGGGCACAGTATATAGATGAATAAAATAGTATATTGAAATAAAAATAGTCTTACTCACACTTTTCAGAGCTAAAACCTAGCTCTGATATAGCACACGTGGAATAATCCCCACTCAAGGATATGCGGAGTAATGTTTGATTGACGAGTATCTGGCTCAGATTCGGCGTCCGAATTGGTATTATTCGACCCAGGAAAGAGAAATAAAATATAGTGCTCTCTGTATAGTAATTAAAAGGTGTAAAAAAGTATAAAATATATACTACTATAATAATATATAGAGCAGACTTGTACTGCTCGATGTAAGCGCTTGGGTGGTATGATAAAAAGAAAGAAAATGGCAATAAAATATTTTATGCCAAAATAATTTCTTTATTATAAAGTAATAAAAATAATAAAAATATATTTTTATCACTTTATAATAAAGAAATTATTTTGGCATAAAATATTTTATTGCCATTTTCTTTCTTTTTTCACCTGACTAGACATATACTGCATATTTGACGAGAAGCCTAAAGAATCCTTAGGTGGTGATCATACCACCCAAGCGCTTACTTTGAGCAGTACAAGTCTGCTCTATATATTGTGAGTAGTATATATTTTATACTTTTTTTACACCTTTTAATTGCTATACAGAGAGCACTATATTTTATTTCTCTTTCCTGGGTCGAATAAAACCAATTCGGACGCTGAATCTGAGCCAGATACTCGTCAATCAAACATTACTCCGCATATCCTTGAGTGGGGATTATTCCACTTCACGTGTGCTATATCAGAGCTAGGTTTTAGCTCTGAAAAGTGTGAGTAAGACTATTTTTATTTCAATATACTATTTTATTAATCTATATACTGTGCCATTGGAGTCCCTTTTTGTCTTTTCTCTGCATATGTTCCACTGGATCTCAAGCACACAACTGTGAAGACCCACTCTACTTTACATCTCAGAATCCCTGTTCTTATACGTGGCATCTACCATTACGGACTTATGATAAGTGTTTTGGACTATTGCCAACTACTTATTTAATAATTTATTTAATATTTTATATAAAATTTTATTATTTTATATTATTTATTATATACAATTTTTATATGTTTTACTGTATATTTTAGGCGCAACCTTATTTTATTGTTCTGTTTTTGTATTTCTTCTTATCATGGATTACATAGTTACATAGCTGAAAAGAGACTTGCGTCCATCAAGTTCAGCCTTCCTCACATTTGTTTTTTGCTGTTGATCCAAAAGAAGGCAAAAAAAACCCAGTTTGAAGCACTTCCAATTTTGCAACAAACTAGGGAAAAAATTCCTTCTTGACCCCAGAATGGCAGTCAGATTTATCCTTGGATCAAGCAGTTATTACCCTACATTCAAAGATTATATCCTTGAATATTCTGTTATTGCAAGTATGCATCTAGTTGCTGTTTGAACATCTGTATGGACCCTGATAAAACCACTTCTTCAGACAGAGAATTCCACATCCTTATTGTTCTTACAGTAAAAAATCCTTTTCTTTGCCTTAGACGAAATCTTCTTTCTTCCAGTCTAAACGCCTGACCTCGTGTCGTATGTAAAGTCCGGTTTGTAAATAGATTTCCACACAATGGTTTGTATTGGCCCCGGATATATTTGTATAATATCATATCCCCTCTTAGGCGACGTTTTTCTAAACTAAAGAGGTTTACATTTGTTAACCTTTCTTCATAGCTGATATATTCCATTCCTTTTATTAGTTTTGTAGCCTGCCTCTGCACTTTTTCTAGATTCAGTTTCCTGCGATAAATGTATAACTTTTGGCTTATTACTGTCCAAGGTGTGTGCACAGACTGGACAATTTTTTGTAGCTATGAACATTAGAAAACAAAAGTTAGGTGACAGATGTGTAATTAAAAGACCACCTTAAACTCAATAACCTCTACAGCTTATTGCAATGATTCTTGTGCAAGAGTTATTAGGTGGCCTCTGTCCACTTTTTTTTTTTTTTTTTTTTGTGAAACCATTTTGGGCACCATCCCTGTGTGGATTTGTATGATTAAAATGAAAGTAACATTATCTCTGTAGCAGCAGAGTGACCAATCTTTTGGTGCTAGGGGAGCCCCAGATTTTGCAAACTGAAAATATTTTGCCAGAACAAAGACAACAATAACTTTACCATTACCAGTGCATTACGTTGTAGTTGTTATGGTGCTTAAAGTGTCCTTTTAAGACGAATCTGGTATGTTAAAAGCACACTCTAAGCACTAACACCGTTCTAAGCAGATCACGCCGCTGCAATCTCACAGATACAGTTAAATAATTTTTGCTTCTATTTGTACCGCCCTAGCCACACTTCCACTAGTTATGACCCATACAGCCTCCATGAAAACATAGCTTAATTTTCAATCACATTTTACAGCACAGTGTGTTTACTCATTTACTTTAAAGAGACAGTATAGGCACCAAAACAACATTAGCTTGGTGACGCAGTTTGTGTGTATAGATCATGCCTCTGCAGTCTCACTGCAATTCTCTACTATTTTACTTTTGTTTCTGCCCATGCAACTCTTGCCACACCTCCCCTGGCTGTGACTCACCCAGCCTGCATGAAAAAATGTTTTCATTTTCAATTAGATGTTAATTTGGTTTGAGAAGCTTATATCTCCTGCAATGTAGATTAAACTTTAAACACCCATATGAGGCTCCTGTAGGATCTAGAAGGCTAATAACAGAGCAGGAGATAAATTCTAAATTAAAAAGACTGTACAATAAAGGAAGTTTAAACATTAGAGCTCTCTTTACATGAAGTGTTTGGAAAGGCTGTGCAAGTTACATCCAGGTAGGTGTGACTACGGCTGTAGAAACAAAGTGATTTAACTCCTAATTGGCAGAGAATTGAGCAGTGAGATTTCAGGGGCATCATCTTTCAACCACAACTTTATTAAGCTAAAGTTGTTTTGGTGCCTATAGTGTCCCTTTAATCACTGGAGGCCGTTGCAGGGTATTAACAGAGCACACAATGAATTAAACACCCTGTGCAATAAGAGAAGCTAAAACAAGTTAGTTTTTTTTCTTTTCTAAAAGTATATAGGGAGACTGTGAGTCTCAGCCAGGAGAGGTGTAACTATGGCTGCATAAACAAAGTGACAGATAATGGAGCATTGATCCTACAGAAGTGTATATATACCAAAACTACTTCCTTAAGTGATAGTTGTTTTGGTGCATAGAGTGTCCCTTTAAAGGGTTATTCTAAGCACTGCAGTGTTTAAAGCACATTGTTGCCAGAGATGTAACTCCACCTACAGCAGCATAATTAACCAATGAGAGGATGGATCTGCATGGAGAACCTGGCTTTCGCCTGGAAGCACTGTCTTTTTAAAAAAAAAAATGTAATTTATTTTTTTACATTTTTTTTGTATACAGGAGAATTGATATTCCATTTTTAGACACAATAGATTACACAATTAAGTAATTTTAAGCTCTTCCAAATTATATTAATTCGATTATCTACACTTATATTACTATTTTGGCCAGCATTCATAATACCTACCTTGATAGCTCTGATGATAATTTTATAATTCTTTATTTGCTGCCAAACTTTACAAGCATTATCAGAACTTCAGAATCACACATTTAACTTGTCTTCAGGTCAGAATGTGCAGATATTCTTATTTGTGTCTCAAAAAAAACCAAAAAAAAAACGACTAAGACTTCGGCTAACTCACCTGTTCTAGCAGGGTGGGACTCAAGAAAAGATTTCGAGAACATTGCTCTACAGACCTATGCACTAGTACAATGGGCCATACTCTGTTTTGATTGCGTGAACATACCACAAAAAAGACAGGAAACAACTAATTTTCTTCTGCCGATCATCACCCTCTTCTCTAAATGTCAGAACTTCTTATGACAGCAGGTTATTTCCACTTGCTATTTACTATTCAATCTGGTGTCGGGATGGCATTACTGACCTTAATGCTCATGTAAATCTCTCTCCAATTTTGTGTACTCTTCCCTAGATGGTATGTGCAGTTACCCGACCAGGATGCCCATGAGTATCACCACCTAGAGACAGGTTGCTTTTCTCCATCTCCAAACTCTTTTCAAAATCCTCCAGAGGAAGAGGAGGATTTTCTGTGCGAGGAAAACACTGTTCAACCCTCTAGACTGCATTCCCGTGTGGCTGAAAAGATACGGGAGCTGGTAGCCAGTGGAATTTATGAAGTTTATTCAGTCAGAAAACAGTTACGGTAAATATCACAAAACCAAAATGTTATTTTAATTAAAAAGTATAATAAACCAGGTGAATCTATAAAATCTAAACTCCAGGGTTGCCTTCTAAAGTGTTTCTGTAAAATAGTTGTATGTAATAGTAAAATACTACATGTATCGGAGCTCCCTGTACCCCAGCTGGGTACCTCCGCCCAGGAACGCTTCCTAGCTGGAACCAGGGAAAACGTCAGGGCTTCTGCACCTGTCGCGGTGGCTTGACTGAGGTATTTCTGGAGCCTCTCCGTCCTGGAACAGGATAGGGGACTAGCTCTATTTCCTCCCAGGGACCGGACGACACACAGTCCTGGGAACTGTAGTCCTTACAAGGACTTTCGCAGCTGAATCCTCCACGAGCTGGAACAAGGTGCTGAGTAGTGAATAGTCCTTCCCCTCCCAGTAACTAGACGACACATTTCTAGGAGTACAACTGATTTTAATGACCCAAACTCAGCCTTTTGTGCACAGACCCCAGCATGGTGTCTCCATTAAATTCAGCACAAGCCCCTCCCGGCAATCTCTGGGCCTGGGAGATAATTGCATTAAACACCGGTAAGCTAATAATCTCCCAGGAACAGAGAGCAAAACACAAGCACATAAAAGTACCCCAAAACATAATAAAAACATAAAATAACCCCACAAATAATACATATTTTAATAGCCCTGATTTGAGCGCCCAAGATCTCCAAATAGCGCTCAGATCCATGCAGTGTAGGGGAAACGACACTGCCGACCGGCCGCACGCGTCTTATGCCCAAAATAGTTCCAAGGCATTGCTTTTGCCAGTCAACTTTCGGGAGCTCCTGTAGCCGCAATACGGGGTGCTCCTCCTGGCTCTTAGGTAGTGTTTGTTCCCCTTAGTCTCAGGCACCTTCCCTCCAAATAGCACTCTCCTGGCGGATTTCAAGTGGTTTAAAACCACAAACCAAATTGTTCAGGAACTGCACGGTCACCTCGTGACGAAAACCATTCCATGACATTCGCGGCTAAGTCCCGCTGAGGTGACCGGGAACCCACGAAGTCCTCATGCCGAAATTAGTTCAGTAGCAGTTGCGGCTAAGTACCGCTGGGGACCATTTGTGGGTTTGGTTAATGCGAACGGCCACCAGAGAGCTAGCGTTCTGTTCCATCCGCATGAAGGGAAATTGCCGAACCAGGGTAAGCTACTAATGGTGGATGGGCACAGAACTGTCCTAAATAGTTTCCCAGACCTTGACCGTAGTGGGTGAGCAGGAGGCCGGCTTCCACACTCCTCCAGGAGTCCGTGGCAAATGTACATGGGAAGGAGCATTTGTCACACTACACGAACAGGGTTATTCACTAAACTGAAAATTCAAAGTTAAGGCCAAAGCAGAAAAACTGGACGCATAGCCGGCTTAGAGAATGTTTTCAGATCGGCTGTTATAACCTTGAATTTGAAATAGTTGTAAATAATCCTGTAAAACTGTAAATTCTGTTATCACTAGTTTTTGAAAGAGTGAAATTAATTTCCACAAAAATACTGAATGATATCATGATTTTTGTGACTAAAATAAAAATGTTCTTGTATTTTTGTCTATTCATTAAGGGGTAGGGGTCTAGTCATTAAGCACCATATTTACTTTTTTTAAAATTGGCCAACTCCTTTTGTTTTAGCTTTTAAAATTCCTTTGAGGTTCACCATATTCTCTATTGACTGAATTAAAAACAAATTTAGCTGAACTGGCCCCTGCTATTTTAAAATTTCTAGTGTCAATGGAAGTGGTATTCAGGACCATTTGGCATCCTGAAAAGATCTAATTTTGAAACTTTATTTATTGCGTAGTGTGTTTCATTTAGAATTTATTATCTCCTGCACTTTTAACAGCCTGCTAGAGCTTGTAGGATCCTCTTGCGTTTGATTATAGTTCAGTAGAAGATACGAACGTCTAAAGTAAACACACTGTGCTGTAAGATCGAAGTGAAAATTACAAAAAAAATGATGGAGGTTGCAGAGAGGGCTGCATAAACATAAACAAAAGTGTTTTAAGTCCTTAAAGAAAAAAATGTGAGCAGTGTGACTGCAAGAACATAGCACAACTGCTTTAAGACAAATTTGTTTTGGTTCTTAGAATATCCTTTTATGTTAAAGGTCAACATTTTAAAGAGATATTGTGCACATCCACTAGGATACAACAGAAGTCTGCTGCAAAATGTTTTATTACATTCACTAGGACCTTGCAGGGAAAAGCAAAACCCAGAAAACACACTTACACACGGGTTAGGGATATTTTAGTTTTTTTGGTTCTCATGGATTTTTCATCTGTCCTACATAGTGAACATGTTAATAAGTGTACCTTGAGGCTTTGATACAAAAGTTATCAAAACCAACAATCCCAATATATTATAGCAACCTGCTAATTTTATCTTAGACAATTATACTAGAGACTAGCCCTGGGTATCGTATCATACTATTGACATCATTGACTCATCATATGTTTTTAATTTAGATATCAACCGGGCACAGCATTTAGAAGTATAACCTGCTGTTTTCTGCCATTTATATACAGCACTGTTTCAATAACTGATATTTTATTTCCTCATCAGAAAATTTGTGGAAAGAGAGCTTTTCAAACCAGATGACATCCCTGAACGCCACAATCTTTCCTACTTCCCAACAGTGGTTGACCTAAAGAATCACATTCACGAGGCACAGAAGTCCCTAGGAAATGAGGAACTAATCTATGATGCAGAAGGCAACCCAGGAGCAGTAAGTGTGGTGCATGTTGGAATATATCTTGTTTTTGTTTTAGTGTCTTTAAATGAATGACAAATAGTGGGCAGAAGAGTATGTAAAAAAAAATAAAAACTTCTTGGAGGCATTTGATTATGATCCAACCTTAACTACCAGAAGAAAAAGTAATGTCTGTTAAAGGAACATTATAGCATTAGGAACCCCCGCAGCACCTGAAATAAGGTGATTTTTAATTCTTTTTAAGTGGGGGGCAAGCTACCTAAATGGTGAGTTTAGCACTAAAGTATTCATGTTTGTGTTCCTGATCCTGTAGTGTTCCTTTAAGATAAGGCCAGAGACTAATGAATGTATTTAGAAAATTGGTCAGACTTGATGAGCCAAACGGTTCTTATCTGCTGTCACACTCTATTTTTCTAAATTTCTAAATCATACTGCAAAATCTATTTAACAGGATGTTTTATTGTACAGACATTCAAATATTTTAAGGGGCATTGGGTTTATATCAGATAATTTTATGTTGGAAGGGGGAACTGATACATGCATTGTGATAATGATTTTCAGATATTCACAGCTTTTTTTTTGTTTTGTTTTTTTAAGCTTCAGTGGACCACAGACAATGAAAATGTTCTAAATGAAATGGTTACAGTTACGTTTGAATCCCCAGTTGAAGAAGGTGAGCTTAACAAAATCCCTGTCCAAAAATACAACAAAAAAACCCATTAAAACAATAGGTTATAAAGGTTCACACCGTGTTCATTATAGCATGTTTGCAGTGAATATGGTGCCACCATACCCCATTTTTTTTTAAAACAGTCTTTATTTAGTTTTGAAACAAGTTTTATACAGAAATAAAACAAGACCAGAAGTACATAACAAAGCTCTGACAATACATGTAGCATCCTTTTCGAAGGCAAGCAATCGTCTTGATGCCAATTAACTTCCCTCAAATTGTAGAGGTGGAGAGATTCAAGAACACTGTCAAACCAATAACTCAGAGCATAAAATTCAGGGAAGGAAGGGTGCTGCTGTCACTAGATCTTAACCCATTTTTGTGTCAAACTTGAGTGATATGATACAAATTGAGGGTCCTCCAGGCGCCTGTGGCCCTCAGCCTATAATAACATTGCTGAAACGACACTGCCACATTAACAATGATTCATTTCAATGACAAAGTAATCCAAGCTTGAACAGTATTCACTGGCTGTGCATGTCGATTAGAACGCTCAGCCAATGAATGCTGTCCAAATATTGATGTTTTTTCTGGTTTTTTTTTAAAAACAATCTTTATTAAAAAGTTGGTTTTTTTTTTACAAAAAGATAGCTCAAAAATATGAAGTATGCTTGTTCTGGAATATCACACCTTCTGTTTTAGCAGTGGGATGATATACCGCAATCCGTAAAGGAGCTATCATTTTATAACTTATTTGTCAAGAAAGCATACGTCTAACCCCTTAGAAAGAGAGGAAGTAGAATGGAGAACGAGTAGGATGGTGAAGAAGAGACAGAGCGTTTGGGGGGGAAAAAAGGATGTTTTTGCTGTTAATCCAAAAGAAGGCAATAAACCCAGTTTAAAACGTTTTCCTATTTTGCAACTAACTAGGAAACAATTCCTTCTCTACCCCAGAATGGCAGTCAGATCTCTCCTTGGATCAGGAAGCTCTGAAAGCTAAACGTATCCTTCCTGGTTAAGTACTTGTGTAGTAAATGCAATTTTAAATACTTATTGTCCTAGTTATTGCCCCTGCCTGTGGCAGCCATTATCTTCCATTTTTAAGCTTTTCAGCAAACCGAAGGCAGAGGGTCCTGGTGCTGGAACCCAGAATTTGGGGCCAAATCATTTGAGAACCGCTTTAACCCTAAAGGTGAACCAGCTCCAGTGACCTATTGGCATCATAACAATTTTATTTCAATCAAGTGCCCAAACTGGCCCTTTAAAGGGACATTCCACTGACCAAATAAAAATAAAATTTAGTAGATATACTGCCAATTAAAACATTCATGACTCTAATTATGCATATTTCATTGACATTATATCTAAAACAGCTTGAAAAATATGCAGATCTGTCTGCAACCCTGCAAGACCTCCCCTTCTTGCTTACCCCAGACATTATGTGGCTGTCCAATCATAGAAACATAGAATGTGACGGCAGATAAGAACCATTCGGCCCATCTAGTCTGCCCAATTTTCTAAATACTTTCATTAGTCCCTGGCCTTATCTTATAGTAAGAATAGCCGTATGCCTATCCCACGCATGCTTAAACTCCTTTACTGTGCTAACCTCTACCACTTCAGCTGGAAGGCTATTCCATGCATCCACTACCCTCTCAGTAAAGTAATACTTCCTGATATTATTTTTAAACCTTTGTCCCTCTAATTTAAGACTATGTCCTCTTGTGGTAAAAGATTTTCCAATGCTGCTCTAGGCAAACTCTTTGCTAGGCATGTGCTGTGGGCAATTGCTGCCCTCTTGAGTTTAGCTCCATTGAGCTAACCAAACCAGGATGTAACCGGATTGGGTCATTTGGAGAGTGCCAGATTGTATTGAAATTTGCACTATTTGTAAAATTAAAAAAATAAAAAGTGCACACACTCTTCACACATACAATCTGACATGCTTTATGAGTCTGGAGTGGCCCTTTGCTGTTTAAATGCATAACATACAATTGCTGTTAATGAAACATGTAGATTTGCCAGCCACTGTTGCCATAACCAATATATTGTCTATGTTTGATGTCACAAAAAGAATCCTTAAATAAAGTGGAAAATCTGACCACAGAACATACTGGTACTGACACCACTCAGCTGATCTCATCGCTTACCTCGATTCAGCCTAAAATCTTCGCACAACTGCAGGTTGGTGTCTTAAAAAACAAAAAGAAAGTGAAGTTTATTTAATGGATTGGTAATGCAAATATCTATATTCTTTATTCATAAATAAACATTCTCGGTTAACATAGGCATGTGCAGCTTATTAAATTAGAGTGTGTGCCAAGAGATAATTACTATCTAAAGTTTACTTAATAAATATTGATTTAAATAAATACTGCTTTTTTTCTAGGGATAATCATGTGAATACAGATGTAGTCATACTTTTTTTTTTTTTTCTTAACAAAGCTTAGTGTAGTGGTTCTGGTGTCTATCGCCTGTCTCTGCTGCCTTTTCACTGAAAAAGCAGTGTTTACATTGCTGCCAGTTACACCAGTTGCAGTCACTCAGACGGCCACTAGCGTGCCTTCCTATGTCAGTGCTGCTCAGTGTGCAGCACTGCCGTTCTGCAACTTCACACCCTGCATGGAGATGCAGAACGTTCTCCATAGAGATTCATTGATTCAATGCATCTCGATGAAGAAATGCTGATTAGCACAGTGCTGCGTTTTGCTTTCCATAGCCTTCCAATGCGTTTCTATAGGGAAACTTTTGATTGGCTGAGATCCAAGCCATGGATGTGGGGCCAGCCACGGCAAGACCAGCGTGGCGTGGGAGAAAAGGTATGTTTTAAACCTTTTCAAAATGGTCACAGTGGGACAGGGGATATAAATAGTTTGAACACTATCGTGTTAGATATACATGTTTTTATAGGTAAAAAGAGCCCATAGAAATCTATAGAAAGGACATTGAGGGAACACTGACGCTCATTAAGCTGTACCTGAGCACAACCCCTTCACTTACCTATATCTGCTGCATATCCACGCAGCTTGTGTTTATATTTATATAGTCATAAGATTAGCATTATTTCTATGTGTATGTTTTCCTTTTTGAATGCAAACATAATTTATATAATGTTCTACTTCTTGCCAAAGCAGTTTACATTGTTTGTGGTTATCTTCTCTGCAATCATGGGAAGATGCTCCCACAAAAGTTGTGAGTTACCACTAACCAGACCCTCTTCAGGTTTGCAGACTGTTATCATACATTAAATTAAATTTCTCTATTTTAAAGGGGCTCCAACTGCAGCCACAGTTTGCATCTGCTGATGGGACAACTGCTCTCATAACTCTAAACGAACCAGCTTCAACATTTACATCTCCTGAAGGTACCACAGCTCTAATAGCAGTCAACCAGCCAGCCTCGTCATTTACAACTCCTGAGGGGACAACTGCCTTGATAACAGTGAATCCACCAGCCTTAGGCTCTGGTTGTCTTTTGAACCCTGACGGAAGCAGTCAACCTGTAGTGTTTAGTCACATGCAAAGCCAACCAGATGAGGACTCACCTGTGTCTTCTGTCACAACATTACCTTCTCCTGGTCACAACTTGGTCAGCATGGGACAACTAGTGAGAGTGGAAGATGCCACAGCAGTGGCAGGAGAAGTGCATCAGATTCTGCTGGGAGAGATGCACCCCATCCCTATTACAATTGTAGAGACCCAACCATCTATTGGTGAGTAAACTTGTTTTATTGGTGAACTTTAAAAAGGGATGACCCTTTACTACTTAAAGCTACTGTATGTAATTTAGCACAAATCTTTCAATTTATCAATGCATGGGTCAAATTATGATTGTGAGGTTTGCAAAATTTCTTTTTGGAGAATTTATTTAGCAGAGTGGAGATCTACAAGGAAAAGATTTAATGGTATGACTGTTAGAAAACTGTGAAAATCAGTTTCTGTTTGTGATCTATTTTTATGTGACATTCAAATACTTGAATTTGAGCTTTTTCTGTCACAATTCTGGAACCTAACACGCTAACAGGACACAGAGAGGAAAGATGCTATACCGGTCCTTAGAGTGGCCGGGCTAAGCACACTAAGAATGGTCAGGAGACAAGCCAAGTAAAGGGAACCACAAAACGGGAGAACGAGAAACAAGCCGAGGTCAAAGGAGTGGAGAATACAGGATAATCGGAATAACAAGCCAAATAATCGGTAACCAGAGAGAAACACGAGCAAACTGAAATACAGGTATCACAAGACCACAACAGGGCACTGAGAGACAGGAAAGGTAAGTATAAATACCCTTTGCTTAATTCTGATTGGATAACTTCCAATCAGAATTAACAATCACACGTGGGAGATATCTACGCCTCCCACTGTGATTGTGGTACTGCTGCTTTAACGCCGGGTCACGTGAGTGACCCCGGCGTTTGCATAAATTTGCGACCTCCCAGCGTGCAGCATTATACATGCTGCCGCTGGGAGGCGTGGAGGACGCGAGCGGCGGAGAGGAAACGCCACTCGCCGACAGGTAGGAGGAGGGGAGACCGCGGGGGGCGACGGACTGAGGGTGAGTGCTGCAAGTGGCGTGCAGCCCCCCCTCACAGCAGTCCGCGAACCCCTGACATTTTCTTGACATTGTGTATAAACTTTTGCCTTCAAAACATGCAAAACAATGTATTGCCTCAGATGCACTGCAAGAGATTGGAGTTTTCTTAGTAACTCCACTAGATTCAAGAACCTCAACTTTGGGAAAATAGCCAACTGCACATGTTGTTTTCTTTATAAAGTGGTGAAGTTTTGACCAAAACATTTCAAGCCTCTATAGCAGTGCTTCCTAAACAGGGTCTATTTGCTTCTGTTCTTTCAGTGGGACTACAATGGAACAGGTTAATCGTTGAACACATTAAATTAGTTGTTGTATCAGCACTGTCTTTCCCAATATGTTGGACTCCGAAAAGGGGTTTTGCAGAATTATAAGGACACTTTAGGTACTCAGACCACTTCATGTTAATGAAGTGGTCTGGGTGCCATGTCCCCTTCATTTTAACACTGCAACTGCAAACATTGCCATTAAGCAGGAACAACAATGTACACAGTGCACATATTACATTTCTCTAGTGCTGTCACTTTAGTAACATATGAAGTTTGAAGGGTTATTTGCAAAGTACTAACCTTCCAATTTCTTTTGTAGTCCATTCAGCCTCCTATTATTGATATTAGAGCTGCAAAAGCTGTTACACAGTGTGCATCAATGCTGTCCCTGCTCACCCTGCAAGGTATTTCCTGTGTGAGAGGCTGTAAGTGGGCAGATGACAAGGGATCCCTTTCACTTCCTGTCCAGCCTCACACACAGACACTGGAGGAGCAGGGACGTACAGCACAGCTATCAATCATAGAAGGCTGCCTCACCTGATTACAGAGGACACTGGACAAGGCTACTAATAGTTATCTCTCCATCAGCCCACTTAAAGGAATGCTTAGGAATACAGATGCTGTTCCATGAGACCATCTTCTGAAATAGCTGAGTGTAACTAGGCCATTTCGTTGAATGCCCCTCTAGTTGCTGTCTGAGTGACAGCCACTAGCGGCATTTTTTTGTTTTGTAAATATCTTTTTTTTGTGATTTAAAAAAAATTTTTTTTAAAGAAAGGATGAAATGCGGAGAAACGCGCAGGTTTCAGGTAAACAGTATAACAATTAGTTAGTGGAGATTCACAGATTTCCTGAGTAACAACTGAGAGAGACACACGCAGGTCTCAAGGCAAACTGAGTGCTCAACGTATATCGTGAATATGTATTGCATTGATTCATATTAACAATTGGATTGCCTTCCTAACCTCTGCTTAGTGTGGGCGTACTGATCCGCCCTGTATTGGTATTCTTGATGCTGTTGCTGAAGTTCGATCGTTTCAAGGTAGCTGTGAGGTGTACTGGTGTTTCCTTGCCTGACTTGATTCAGGTTTCGTTTGGTATAGATTTAGGCCGTGGTGTAGGCAGTTTTTGTGTGGTGGTCATAACAGCCAGATTCCTCAAAATAAATAAATGTTGCTTTAAAAACAAATACGGCCTGCACAGAAGGGACTTGGAAGTTTTACTTTGGCACAGTGCTATTAAAAGGTTGCCTACTCCTGCCTTATATTCATGGATGTTGTGTGCAGAAATTCTCAGTAAATATAAAAATTCTCCAGTAAGAAATTTCGGTAATCTCACAGTAAGAATTGTGTGAATTCTAATCTTAGAAGGACAGGCAGGCTTACAGTCTATACCCCTGCTCTAGAATGTATCACAGTCTTATTGACCAGTTTCCCATTTGCCTTTTATGGTCTTCTTGTGCTTTCTTTTCCAAGCTGGGTATAAAACTCAGACTAACTTATCCATGGTTAAATGAAGGGCAGGGTTTAAGATTTCAGTAATGACACTTTTTTTTTTTGCAGTCGAAGTCAATTCAGTCAATGCATTTTTCACAAAACACATTGAAGAAGTTAAAGAAGAGACCCTCGAAGAGCAGCTGTCTGCCATAGAAGACCAAACCACAGAGTGCCAGGATCCAGCATGAACTGTGAAAGGATCATTTTCCACTTACTGTGGCCTTTACTGAAGGAGCAGAATTAATGAGCCCTCATATTGAGGGTAAACTTAAGCATGGATGATAAAATGTGATGATCCAAAATTTGGATGTATTTCAATATACTCAACTGTGGCTGCATTGTTCTCTGCAACTGGCTACAAATCTTATTCTTAAATAAAGCATGGTTAAAGAAGCCATATATATATATATAGTTGTAAAGCAATTTCTGTCTACCACGAAAAACAAGAGAGACTTCACTTGTACATGCTAACTATGAATGTTTCATTCTGGCTTGCTAGTTGCTCTACTAATCAATGTGGGTTCTACAATGGAACACGGGAAGGCAACTTTGGCACTCAAGATTTTGTGGACTACATCTCCCATAAAACTCTTACAGCCATAATGCTGGCAAAGCATCAGGGGAGATGTAGTCCACATCATATGGAATGCTGACGGTTGCCTACCTCTGATATAGGACATAACTCGAGTTACACCCTGATATAGGAGCTGGACAAAAGCATCAAATATACATACAATCAATCTCCAGAAATAACCTAGAACCTTTATCATGCCAGTAAATGGATAATCTGCTATTTCTGATTTGTCTCCATAAATCTTGCAATTCCTTTGTCAGTTCACAGGTAAGTGAACATAATTAGTACTATAAGCTGTATGTATGCAGCAGTTAAAAAAAAATAAAAAGATTTGCAAACTGCAGTGTGTAGTTTTAAATATTTAATTCCCACTGTCTTTTAACACATTCCATCGGGTAGTTAGGGTTTTTTGTTTTTTTTTGGCAGGAAGCAGATTTTTTCTGTGTATGGTTGGGAATGCGTGCATGTGTCACCTGGCTGTATGTAGTATTCATATGTTGCAGGAGAAAAATTCCATACTTAGTAACATAGTTTCCATTGGGATCCTCTGAGGTTAAAAGAATACTTGTGTTAGGAATAAAAAGCTGTCTACCTAACGCTTTGCAAGACATAGAATGTCTTCATCCTAGTGTGAGGACATCCAGCGTCTTTTCACAAGTGTTAAACTCCGTGAAACTACAGGAAGCAGTCTTAACCCTACATTGTAAACATTGCAGTTTCTCTAAAAAAAAAAGTGGCCTGTGTGCCTATAGTGTTCCTTTAAAGGGATACCTTCTATCAAAGGTCAATAATTAAAAAGCAAGAATAAAAAATAAAACCCCTTCAGCCACTTACCTTTCTCCAGCGCCGGGCTCCCTCTGTGCTGGGGAACTCTCCTCCTCCTGCCAACAGCGCCGAATGCGCATGCGTGGCAAGAGTCACGCGCACATTCAAACCGCCCATAGGAAAGCATTACTCATTGCTTTTCTATGGACGTGCAGCGTCTTCTCACCGATTTTCACAGTGAGAATCGCGGAAGCACCTCTAGCGGCTGTCAGTGAGACAGCCACTAGAGGCTGGATTAACTCTCAGTGTAAACATAGCAGTTTCTCTGAAACTGCTATGTTTTCAGCTGCAGGGTTAAAACTAGAGGGACCTGGCACCCAGACCACTTAATTGAGCTAAAGTTGAAGCATAAAAAAATTCTTAAACAGAGGAGCAGGGCCGGACCGCCATGCTGACCGGTCGCATGCAGGAGAGGCTCTGGAGAAATCTGGCCTCTTTGGCCAAAATTTGCAGTCTTGGTATTCTACATGAGCCCACAAGACACTCCCACGGTGGTGGAAGGGGTGGCAGACCCCGAGATCGGGAGTTTTGGGTCCCCTGCGGCCTACTCGGGAGGTGAGCAGGGTGGATGGCCGCTGCCCTGCCTCCCTTCCCAACTGCCAGACACCGACTTTCTGAGACGCTTGATGGTCACCCCCCTCCCGCGGAGTTGGAACCGCTGAAATTATCCTGGTCCCAACTGCGGAGAGCTCAAGATATGTGGAGACTAGGTGGCACGGAACTCCCAAGGCCTACCTTACAAGATGGCGGCAGCATCAAGCCCGATACCAACGGCACACGCCTTGTGAACTCCAGGGAAGAGAAATCACACCACCCACCGCAATGAAAGACTGCAAAGCAATTCCACTGAGACATGCCAGACATCAGTGAGCAGTTCTACTGGATCCTGCAGTACATCGCAGCTCAGTTCTGGCTTACAACAAGCTCGGAGTGCGGAGGGCGGGTCCGTGCGGACTCTGCAGGGCTTAAGCTGCTACAGCCACGGCTCCCAGTAGGACTGGTGCACACGCTTCGGGAGAAGGCTGAAGGAGAGAACCAAGCAGCTCAACTTACCGACCAATGATCTGGCGCTTCAAAATCCTGGAGGGCTCCTGCACCCCTGCTCCTCAACCAAACATCAGCTATCAGATAAGTGAGGTATGGAGGGGGAGATCTCAGAAGGTGACCCACAGACCCTGAACAGGGAGATATCCGTGAGCAAGAGGCGTGCTGCTTCCTGATCATAACTGGAGCTGGGGTTGCGAGCGGGCCACGCTGATCATCACCTCGTACCTGTATTTGGTCGTCTACTGCTTTCCACTCAGTCTAGGCATAGGCTGACATTTTATTAATTCATTAATCTGAGCCTACACTAAGCTACATAGCCGCCATACTGTTTGCTATAGGTTATCTCTCACTCCTTTTTGTTCTTGATTTGATTGCCTAAGTTTTCATCTGTTATTATTAGTCTGACATGCAGGCCTAGCAAACGTATAGGCATGTGTAACTATACAGATATACTGGTAGTATCTCTAGCCAGGCCGTTGTTAATCTTGCAGCATTTATCAGAT
>OW240918.1:47377618-47400954 GCA_933207985.1 Pelobates cultripes | reverse complement strand
TATGGCTCCTCAAATGATGCTTAAGATTAGAAGCGGCTGAAAAGCATTTCTCACACTCCGAACAAAAATATATTTTTAACATTCTCTCCACTTTGAACGAAATGACGTTTGGGAAGAGATTAACATAATTAAACACAGGCAGTAAAAATACAGTTTTTAGCCATACCCTGTAACTTTAAAACTACACATCCATCTTCATAATTACATATTTGGAATCAGCACACTTAAAACATAAACATAACCAAAAATCAGCCAAATCCATCCAGGGGTTAAAAAGTTAGCTGTGGGTCCCTTTATGACCGACGGCAAGCACATTTTCCTGCCCAAAACAGTTCCATAGATTTGGGCTGTGAGGTCGGTCTATTTCAGGCTGAAAAAAGACTAAGTCCCATCGCCGAATGGGACTTAGTCTCTGCAGCTGAAATAAGGCTGAAAAAAACGGCTGAGAAAAAGACTAAGTCCCATCGCCGAATGGGACTTAGTCTCTGCAGCTGAAATAAGGCTGAAAAAAACGGCTGAGAAAAAGACTAAGTCCCATCGCCGAATGGGACTTAGTCTCTGCAGCTGAAATAAGGCTGAAAAAAACGGCTGAAAAAAAGACTAAGTCCCATCGCCGAATGGGACTTAGTCTCTGCAGCTGAAATAAGGCTGAAAAACACGGCTGAAAAAAAGACTAAGTCCCATCGCCGAATGGGACTTAGTCTCTGCAGCTGAAATAAGGCTGAAAAAAACGGCTGAAAAAGAGACTAAGTCCCATCGCCGAATGGGACTTAGTCTCTGCAGCTGAAATAAGGCTGAAAAAAACGGCTGAAAAAAGACTAAGTCCCATCGCCGAATGGGACTTAGTCTCTGCAGCTGAAATAAGGCTGAAAAAAACGGCTGAAAAAAAGACTAAGTCCCATCGCCGAATGGGACTTAGTCTCTGCAGCTGAAATAATTTCCCATTTACTGAACCAAGTGGGAAATAGCCAGGCACAAAGGGTTTTGCACCAGGTCTGGGGACACAGGGGACACCGTCTTAAAGGGGCCGTGTCCCCAACAAGTCTGGGGACACGGCCTTAAAGGGGCAGTGTCCCAATCTTCCTGATGTCCCAAAAAAGGTGTTTAAAGGGCCAGCACCAGTCACATAAAGAGTCCATAAGCCCCAATATGCCCACCGACAGTCTTAAAGGGCCATACACACCAAATAAAAGTGCATACATTTTCACAATCTCCCAGGGGCCATAGTCATGCGGGAGGAGGCTGGCAAAGAGGCTTCTCCACAACCCAGGGAAACAGGGCAATTTGCCATTTAAAGGGCCCGTTACAAATAGCAGTTTGTAACAAGGTGTCAATCCATATCTGCCAAGTGACCCGATGTGGGGGGAACAGTCCCTATTCTGCTCTGTGTCAGTGTGTATCAGGGGCTCTGAGGACAGGTGTCAATCCATATGTCAAGGTGTCAATATGTCATATGTCAGGTATCAATCCATATTGATTGTGATTTAGGAATGTTAGGTGATTTCTGCCCTTTATGGATTAAAACCAGACTCTGTATCAACTGTGTAATTTTCCATGGGAGTTTTGCCATGGATCCCCCTCCGGCATGCCACAGTCAGGTGTTAGTCCCCTTGAAACAACTTTTCCATCCCTATTGTGGCCAGAAAGAGTCCCTGTGTGTTTTAAAATTCGCCTCCCCATTGAAGTCAATGGCGTTTCGGGCGGTTCGCCGGTTCGCGAACATTTGCGGAAGTTCGCGTTCGCCGTTCGCGAACCGAAAATTTCGGGTTCGCGACATCACTACTACTAATGAGCAATCTTGTCTTTGGCTCAGATTTCATTATTATAACGTTAACATCGATTTTCTATTTCATGTAATACTACTATGTTTAACTATCTCTGTTAAAATAAAAAAATATTTACAAAAAAAATTTAAGAATCCCATGCCAGTGGTAGGAATATGCAACAAAATAGGATGGCAGCGGAACCTGAGAACAAAAGCAAAATTTGCAACCCAGGAACGTTTACAGCATAAAGGAGATATCATATTTTTCATTTGGGTAAAATAAATACATATTTTGGATGTCAAATAGCTTTTGTAGGATCTTAGTAATTGCAGGGTACTTATGTTATTCCTGTTTTTTTTTTTTTTTCAGTTCAAGATCCAAAACCAGACTATATTCTAGCCTGGGAAAAAGATTTGGATCTGCAATGGAACCTGGAGTAATGGCTTGCATTCACATCATCTCTCAAAGGGATCACACAGTTTTCCAACCATATAGAAAAATCACTACAAAATGATATACTGGTGGCACCTGGCCCCTTCAAGACTTCATATAATGAACACAAAATATTCAGATAGGGGTTGGACAGGTTGTGGAGGCCTTGGTACTCTTTCACATATATGGTAGCGCCAGGGACGTATTAGCCGCGAGGCAAACAAGGCATTTGCCTTGGGCGGCTTTTTCCAGGGGGTGGCAAAAAAAATCCGCCCCCAAATGCCCAGGGCAAATGTCTTGTTAGCCTGGCGGCTAACTGACAAGGGCGCTGCTGTGCGGGCGGGCAGCGCTGGCGAAGTAGCACATTCCTCTGAGCTGTCTGCTCAGCTCCCTCGCATGCCGCAGAGTGATGCCGGTCACCTGGAGCCGGAATATGATGTCATATTCTGGCTCCTGGCTTCACTCTGCGGCGCGCGAGGGAGCTGAGCAGACAGCTCAGAGGAAAGGGATCCCTCGCCAGTGCCGCCTGCCCGCCCAGCAGCCCCACTAGACCTCAGGGAGAGGGGGGTTAAAAAATTTTTTTTAAATTGAGTGTGTTAATTAGTGTGTGTGTGTTAGTGTGTGTGTGTTAGTGAGTGAGTGTCTGTTAGTGTGTGTGTGTTTGTCTGTTAGTGTGTGTTTGTCTGTGTGTGTGTGAGTGAGTGTGTGTCTGTTAGTGTGTGTTTGTCTTTTAGTGTGTGTGTGTCTGTTAGTGTGTGTGTGTGACTGTTAGTGTGTGTGTGTGTGTCAGGGTGTGTGTGTCTCATAGTGAGTGTGTATGTCTGGGGGGGGCAGGGGGAAAGGGTGGGGTGGCGGGGGGGAGCGCCTAAGTTTTGTCCTGCCTAGGGCAGCACAAAACCAGGATACACCACTGGGTAGCACTGTGCTAAATCGCAGCCGTTCTGACAGGGAATACATTCACTGATTAAAAAGATAGATCCGTCAATTATAACATTCTCTCCAAAGGTGGTTTTATTCAAAAATCTCCATACGACATCAAGTAATTTAAATAGAATCATGGTAGGCATAGGCGTGCGCACGGGGTGTGCCGGGTGTGCCTGGGCACACCCTAATCCCCGTGCGCACCCCTATGGTTTGAGTCCTGCAGGAACAGCGTTCCTGCACTCTTTTGAGCAGGAACGCTGTTCCTGCAGGCACTCAGTGTCCCCCGTCTCACCTCTTGCCACTGTCATGGGAGGGCAAAAGGTGATGATTCCCCCCCACCCTGCAGCTCAGCGCGCGGCGAGGGAGCTCTCTGCTCTCTGCTCCCTCTCGCCGCGCGCTGATGCCGGGAGCCGGAATATGACATCATATTCCGGCTCCCAGCTCGAGCAGACAGCCCGCGCGGCGAGAGGAAGCAGAGAACAGAGAGCAGAGAGCTCCCTCGCCGCGCGCTGAGCTGCAGAGAGGCGCCCGCCCCCACTGGACCCCAGGGACAAGTCCACCAGCACTCCAGGTAGGAGGCTGGGTGGACATTTAAATTTTTTTTAAAAATATAATAATTTGTGTGTGTCTGTGAGTGTGTGAGTATGTGTCAGTGTGTGTGTGTCAGTGTGTGTGTGTGTCAGTGAGTGTGTGTCAGTGAGTGTGTGTCAGTGAGTGTGTGTCTGTGTGTGTCAGTGTGTGTGAGTGTGTGTCTGTGAGTGTGTGAGTGTGTGTCTGTGAGTGTGTGAGTATGTGTGTGTCTGTGAGTGTGAGTGTGTGTGTCTGTGAGTGTGTGAGTATGTGTGTGTCAGTGTGTGTGAGTGTGTGAGTATGTGTCTGTGAGTGTGTGTCAGTGTGTGTCTGTAAGTGTGTGAGTATGTGTCTGTGAGTGTGTGTGTCAGTGAGTGTGTGAGTATGTGTGAGTGTGTGTGTGTGTCAGTGTGTGTCTGTGAGTGTGTGAGTATGTCTGTGAGTGTGTGTGTCAGTGAGTGTGTGAGTATGTGTCAGTGTGTGTGTCAGTGTGTGTCTGTGAGTGTGTGAGTATGTGTGTGTGAGTCTGTGAGTGTGTGTCAGTGTGTGTCTGTGAGTGTGTGAGTATGTGTCTGTGAGTGTGTGTGTCAGTGAGTGTGTGTGTGTGTGTCTGTGAGTGTGTGAGTATGTGTGTGTCAGTGTGTGTGAGTGTGTGTGTCTGTGAGTGTGTGTGTGTTTCTGTGAGTGTGAGTGTGTGTCTGTGAGTGTGTGTGTCTGTGAATATATATATACGTATATATATATATATATATATATATATATATATATATACACACACACACACGCGCGGCGTGTGTTTGTGCTTTAGGGTGCACACCCTAATGCAATAGGCTGCGCACGCCTATGATGGTAGGCCATACTCTTATTGCGGCCATACCTTGTTATTGGAAGTCTACTACTTTACCATCAATTAAGGAAGCACTGATTTCAGTGCTCGTTAGCAAAAGGTATGAACTGGCATTGCGGCAACCCTCACCTCAAAAAGTGAATTTGCAGTTTCATTGGGACGCCTGGGAAAGTGATACACGTAAAGAGTTTCTCCTGTAGCCACCCCACACGCAGGGCTGTCTTTAACGCGGGGCAAACGGGGCAGCTGCACTGGGCCCAGTTGTTCCTGGGGGGCCCAGAGCAACTGCCACGTGGGCCCCGCGATTTGCGCTGCCCCTGCACAGAGCTGCACCAGCCCGCCAACTAAGGAGGCCCCCCGGGTGGCCTATGCACTAAGGGCTATCTCATGAGCATGTGTGAGCACGCTGTGACGCCCCTTTCTGTACCGGCTGGGAGGAAGTGAGTGCCACGCGTCACTTCCTCCCACCGGAGATAATAGCCGCGCGGGAGGAGGAAGGCAGGGAGGAGGGGAGTTCTAGAAAATAACTCCTAACTGCCTCAGCCTGCCACTGGACCCCAGTGAAACCACCCTCCATAAAAAGGTAAAATGTGTGTCAATATGTCTGTGCGTGTATGTCTGTATGTGTGTATGTCAGTATGTCTGTGTGTTTATGTCTGTGTGTTTGTGTATGTCTGTGTCAGTATGTGTGTGTCAGTATGTCTGTGTGCGTATGTCAGTATATTTGTGTGTGTATGTCAGTGTATGTATGTCAGTATGTTTGTGTGCGTATGTCTGTGTGTGTGTATGTCTGTATGTATGTCAGTGTGTGTGTGTGTCAGTATGCCTGTCTGTGTGTATGTTAGTATGCCTGTGTGTTTCAGTATGTCTGTGTGTGTGTGTCAGTATGTCTGTCTGTGTGTATGTCAGTATGCCTGTGTATGTGTGTCAGTGTGTGTGTATGTCAGCATGCCTGTCTGTGTGTATCAATACATATGTCAGTGTATGTGTCTGTTTGTGTGTCAATGTATTTGTCTGTTTGTTTGTCAGTGTTTGTGTCTGTGTGTGTATGCATGTGTGTCAGTATGTCTGAATGTGTGTCAAAATGTCTGCCAGTATATATTTGTGTGTCAGTGTATGTGTGTGTCAGTATGTATCTGCAAATGTTTTAATATGTCTGTCTGTGTGTGTATGTGTTAGTATGTCTGTCAGTGTGATTGGGGGTTGCGTGTAATTGGGGGTTGGAGGGGCAGGGCCCAGGGGGCCCAAGAAAAAGCTTTGCCCAGAGTCCTACTCATATTATAGACGGCCCTGCACACGCCCTGTTACATATTGATATACAATATAGTTAGACATAGAATTGGTTATATTACTCTCTGTATTATATTTTGACAGGAACAAATCCACTATTTCATTATTTTACATTTGGATAGTACTTCCCCCCACCTTTTTTTATTCTTAAATTTTTTATTTTTTCGTGCAGAGATTAATTCACAAGATCTTTGTGATATGTCAACAGAGGTACACAAAACAAGATAAATGACAAGGATTTAGTAGAACATGTTGCTAGAACTGCACATTTTGTAGGAATTAAATTTGTCATGCTTAATATGCTATTTGAGACACATGATTAGCTACATCTGCATTTATCAGGGAAATCACATCAGGAGTGTTGTCATGCAAGCTAATAGTACAGTGCATCTGAAAGCAAGTCATAAAACATGCTTAATAGGTCATAAAAGTATAACATCTGGTGTAGGACAGTCACACAGCCAAAAATTACCACAATGTTTTCATAAGGATCAACAAAGTGTTAAAAAGAATTTAAAACTGTAACAAGATGTGAGGCATGGTACATGAGTGAGATGGTTATTGCCCGCCACTGTCCAACAGGAAGATGGTTTGTCAGGACTCCAATGAGACCCAACATGTAAGATATAATAGAAAAACATATACCGGACCTTAGAGTGGGCGGACTCTATGTTAGACAGCTAGAGAATAGTCAAGAACAAGCCAGGGTCAAGGGAGCCAGAAATCACGAAAACGAGGTAAACAAGCCGAGTCTGGAAACCAGATATTAGAATAGTCAAGGTATGTGAGCCGAGTCAAAATAAGAGAATGGAGAGTAGTCAGGATAGCCGAAGTCAAAATACCAAATAGAACAGCCAGATGTAAAGCACTATTGGAGACTAACAAAAGAACCACAACAAGGCAAAGTCCTATGTGTGAACCAGCCTATTATAGGTTGGCTCTTTAAATTGGAAGCCACACCCCCACAAACGGTTAAATACGGATGTTTTGGCGGGGTATGATGTCATCTGCGTCATGCACGCACGCAACGTGGTGACGTTATTAGCGTCATGACGTCGGCGTGCACTTGCCGCATCATAAAAGAGGGCGGAGCAACAGCAGCCAGTGTTGGAACCGCTGAAGTGGAGACTGGAAGCAGGTACACGACCAGAAATGTGAGTGAGCATGACATGGCTGAAGCGGCAGTCCCCCTTTTTTAATCAACCGACTCCCATCAGTAGCAATGCAGTTTCACAGCCAGGGCAGATTGTACACCTGAGCTGGATGCCCCTTCAGCCCTGAGCCTGCACGAGGGCCAACATCCTTAGACCACAGACCAGGAATCTGTAAAAGTCCAAGTCTAGCCCCTTCTGTAGGGGGACGAAGGATCCAGATAGTAGTCTCTGCTTCTCGCGGGTAAACTACTGCCTGCGTGGGCGATGTGAGGCAGGTAAGCCTCGTATGGCTCTCAGCCCAGGTGGGCTAGCAACAGATTTCTTGGGTTGGTGCACATGCCTCCTGCCCTGAGGAGGCCCTTTCGGCAGTACACGTCTCCTGTCTCTCGTTTCCAGCTTAGATTGAGCGGCTGTGCTACGTTGCTGTAGGGTGAGCCAAAAGAGTTTAAAGAGCTTGTCGAGCCGTAGGCAATTTGCTGCAGAGCCATGGACATCCCGCTGGGTTGAACTCACACCATGCATGTCTTGGAGAGTGGCGTCCGGGTTGTCGGAGAGCGGTTTGGGGTGACCATGAAGCAGTGGCAAGTATAGAGTCTCTTGTCCCAGAGGGGACCGGGATAACCCCCACCGGTCCAAAGGGGAGGTCGCGGGGCTGCAGGATTAATGTTGAGTTCAGCATGTCCAGTGCCGGGAGACCGACCCAGGCACTAGGTATCCTGCCATGCTAGGCTTCATAACCGGACAATGCAGGCTCTTGGTGTCTCGGGTCCTCCTGAGTATCCCCCAGCTTCTGCTCGGTGCTAGGCATTGCGCAAGTCGTGTTGGGCTGATTACAGTGCAGTTTGGGGACAACAATTATATTTTTGGGCCTGATTGTGCCTATCACAGAGGCTATCACAGAGCACATCTGGCCATCTTGGCTGTCAGGCCCCGCCTCCCTCTCCTTTTTCTTTTCTCACCTTACCTTCTTATTTCTACTCTTCTATTAAATGTTGATTTCTTTATATACCAAATTAATGTGAAATATATTTTTAAAAATACTGTTCAATAAAAATAGTTTGAAAAGGAACGCTTACAGCAATGTTGCATGGTGAATAAAGAGAACATAAAGCTGCAAATATGGCCATAGAAAAACTGGGCTCAAACAGATGACAGAAGAGGCCGCATGCTGTGTACAGGCCTTCGCTTTCACCCATGGATCCAAGCTCGTTTCCCTACATCAAATCTAGAAATACAGAGTTTCACGGATTCTGCAGAGGGTAGCTGATCCTGTATCGTACAAACAGTGAGCAGGGGGCAACAGTGATGCAGATGCCCTGCCGATTCAGAAAATACATGACAGAGCTAACAAATGGTGCATCCATGCAACTTGAGGGCTCAGTTCAGCACCCAGAGTTAATGCTTTGTGCCACCCATTTTTTAATTGTAGTTATATATAAAAATAGTTTGCAAAACCTGCAGAATTTTTGTCTGCTGCCTTTGCAAGCTCTCCCTTCTAACCCTGCCCAAACTTTCTGCAGCTGTCCAATCACAGACTTCCCAGTGCAGCTCAATGAGAAGTCTTAGCAAGGTAGAGGCTCTGTGCAATTGCTGCCTCTTGAATTTAGCTCCACTAAGCTAACCAAACCAGGAAGTAACAGGACCGGTTGTCAGACTGAAAGCCAAGGGGGTGTTACAGGTTAATTTATAAAAATGTCAGTTTCTATTGAAATCTGCATTTTTTTGCAAAATGAAAAAAAGGATACACTATTCACACATAAAGCTTTTCAGCAAGATAAAGTTGTTTAGGGGTCTGGAGTGACCCTTTAAGTTTCTGTGAATAAAAGATTAGCTGATTATTGAACTACAACTCCCAAAACCTTTACTGTGTCCCTAAAGCTAGATAAGCTCATCGGTGCTATTGAACATTAACTATGACTCCTGAATGGCTGATTCCTGTGCTTGTTTTCTACTTGCAATTTCAATGATGCACTAAAATATGTTAAGGAAATCTCTGGGTACCATAACAACATCATTGGAAGTCCAGCGCCTAATCGCTTTTCCCCCTGTCCTTGGTGTTGACACGGTGCTGAGTATATTTGTGGTGTTTCTCTTTCTCTCTCTCTCTATACATATATATATATATATATATATATTAGTATGGGTGTTGGCACAGTGCTGAATATATTTTCGGTGCCTCTCTCTCTGTATATATAGCTCAGTACCGGTGCTGGCATAGTGCTGAGTATATGTGTGATGTGTGTGTCTCTCTCTATGTCAGTATGGGTGATGGCAGAATGCTGGCTATATTTGTGATGTTTTTCTATCCCTATATATAATATATCAGTATGTATATGTGCTGGCACAGTGCTGAGTATGTTTGTGTTGTTTCTCTCTCTATATATAATTTATGAATATGGGTACTGGCACAGTGCTGAGTATATTTGTGGTCTCTCTCTCTCTCTGTGTCTCTATAATATATCAGTATGGGTGCTGGCACAGTGCTGAGTATATTTGTGGTCGCTCTCCCTCTCTCTGTGTCTCTATAATATATCAGTATGGGTGCTGGTACAATGCTGAGTGCAACACAATGAAATTAAACTTTTGGCCCAATGGATCACCAGTATGACTGGCGGAGGAAGAATGAAGCATATGCTGTAAAGAACACTCTGTCTACAGTTAAGCATAGTGGTGGCTCGTGATGCTCTGGGGCTGATTTGCATCCTCTGGCACTGGAAACCTGCAAGAACCAAGAACTGTGGAAGACAAGATGGATTCATTGAAATATCAGGAAATCCTAGGAGAAAACTTTATGTCATCCACCAAGGCTTGGTTGCAGAAGAAGTCCTCAAAAATTCTACAATGGCCTTCACAGTCACCTGACTTGAACCCCATAGAAAATCTCTGATGGGATTTGAAGAAGGTGGTTGCAGCACGCAAACCCAAGAATATTACTGAACTTGAGGCTATTGCTCATGAGTTAAGACTCATGAGTCTAAGATTACTCAACAAACCCCTAGGCAGTGGCGGAACTATCATGTCGCAGGGGTCGCAGCTGCGACCAGGCCCGTTACTCCAGGAGGCCCGGCCGCCCTGCGACTGGGTGCCTGCCGCCATGTGTTGTGGCCCCCAGCCGCGCAGAAGATTCGTCTGGGCCACACGTTAAGGGACTCATCGGGTGGCCCATGCTGCTAGGGCCACCAGATGGCAATGAATATCCAGGAAGCCCGGTCAGTGCTGTGATGAGGTCAGAGCGCAGAGAGGAAGTGACTGCCCCTGTCACTTCCTCCCAGCCACCAGTGGACCCCAGGGAAGTCACCCTCCTGCATCTAAAAGGTAGGAAACAGGAGGGTGAATTAAACATTTTGCATGTGTGTGTCTGTATGTATGTGTGTGTGTCTGTGTTTATGTATGTATGTGTGTGTCTATGTGTGTGTGTTTGCATGTATGTTTGTGTATGTATGTGTGTATCTATATGTCTGTGTGTATGTATGTGTGTGTGTCTGTATGTATGGATCTCTGTGTGTATGTGTTTGTATGTGTGTGTATGTGCGTCTGTATGTATGTGTGTGTTTGTGTGTCTATATATCAGTATGGGTACAGGGCTGAGTATACTGTATTGTGATATGTCTCCCTATATATCAGTATGGGTACAGCACTGAGTATATTGTGGTGTGTCTCCCTACATATCCGTATGGATACAGCACTGAGTATATTGTGGTGTGTCTCCCTATATATCAGTATGGGTACAGAGCTGAGTATATTGTGGTGTGTCTCCCTATATATCAGAATGGGTACAGCGTTGAGTATATTGTGGTGTGTCTCCCTATATATCAGTATGGGTACAGCGCTGAGTATATTGTGGTATGTCTCCCTATGTATCAGTATGGGTACAGCGCTGAGTATATTGTGGTATGTCTCCCTATATATCAGTATGGTACAGTGCTGAGTATATTGTGGTATGTCTCCCTATATATCAGTATGGTACAGAGCTGAGTATATTGTGGTATGTTTCCCTATATATCAGTATGGGTACAGCGCTGAGTATATTGTGGTGTGTCTCCCTATATATCAGTATGGGTACAGAGTTGAGTATATTGTGGTGTGTCTCCCTATATATCAGTATGGGTACAGAGCTGAGTATATTGTGGTGTGTCTCCCTATATATCAGTATGGGTACAGAGCTGAGTATATTGTGGTGTGTCTCCCTATATATCAGTATGGGTACAGAGCTGAGTATCTTGTGGTATGTCTTCCTATATATCAGTATGGGTACAGAGCTGAGTATATTGTGGTGTGTCTCCCTATATATCAGTATGGGTACAGAGCTGGGTATATTGGGGTGTGTCTCCCTATAGATCAGTATGGGTATAGCGGTGAGTATATTGTGGTGTGTCTCCCTATATATCAGTATGGGTAAAGAGCTGAGTATATTGTGGTGTGTCTCCCTATATATCAGTATGGGTACAGAGCTGAGTATATTGTGGTGTGTCTCCCTATATATCAGTATGGGTACAGCGCTGATTATATTGTGGTGTGTCTCCGTATATATCAGTATGGGTACAGCGCTGAGTATATTGTGGTGTGTCTCCCTATATATCAGTATGGGTACAGAGCTGAGTATATTGTGGTGTGTCTCCCTATATATCAGTATGGGTACAGAGCTGAGTATATTGTGGTGTGTCTCCCTATATATCAGTATGGGTACAGAGCTGATATATTGTGGTGTGTCTCCCTATATATCAGTATGGGTACAGAGCTGAGTATATTGTGGTGTGTCTCCCTATATATCAGTATGGGTACAGAGCTGAGTATATTGTGGTGTGTCTCCCTATATATCAGTATGGGTACAGAGCTGAGTATAGTGTGGTGTGTCTCCCTATATATCAGTATGGGTACAGAGCTGAGTATAGTGTGGTGTGTCTCCCTATAGATCAGTATGGGTACAGAGCTGAGTATATTGTGGTGTGTCTCCCTATAGATCAGTATGGGTACAGAGCTGAGTATATTGTGGTGTGTCTCCCTATGTATCAGTATGGGTACAGAGCTGAGTATATTGTGGTGTGTCTCCCTATATATCAGTATGGGTACAGAGCTGAGTATATTGTGGTGTGTCTCCCTATAGATCAGTATGGGTACAGAGCTGAGTATATTGTGGTGTGTCTCCCTTTGTATCAGTATGGGTACAGAGCTGAGTATCTTGTGGTGTGTCTCCCTATGTATCAGTATGGGTACAGAGCTGAGTATATTGTGGTGTGTCTCCCTATATATCAGTATGGGTACAGAGCTGAGTATATTGTGGTGTGTCTCCCTATATATCAGTATGGGTACAGAGCTGAGTATATTGTGGTGTGTCTCCCTATATATCAGTATGGGTACAGAGCTGAGTATAGTGTGGTGTGTCTCCCTATAGATCAGTATGGGTACAGCGCTGAGTATATTGTGGTGTGTCTCCCTATGTATCAGTATGGGTACAGAGCTGAGTATATTGTGGTGTGTCTCCCGATATATCAGTATGGGTACAGAGCTGAGTATCTTGTGGTGTGTCTCCCTATATATCAGTATGGGTACAGAGCTGAGTATATTGTGGTGTGTCTCCCTATGTATCAGTATGGGTACAGAGCTGAGTATATTGTGGTGTGTCTCCCTATGTATCAGTATGGGTACAGAGCTGAGTATATTGTGGTGTGTCTCCCGATATATCAGTATGGGTACAGAGCTGAGTATATTGTGGTGTGTCTCCCTATGTATCAGTATGGGTACAGAGCTGAGTATATTGTGGTGTGTCTCCCTATGTATCAGTATGGGTACAGAGTTGAGCATGCGCACTCTGTATGGATTGTACACCTGAGAGGCTCCAGGTGATGGTCGCGCATGCGCAGATGGGAGTAGTACGTGGGAATTTAGCAGGGGGCGTGGTCATTGTGGACGCGTCAGAGGGGGTGGAGCAGGCCTCCCGGTGCGCGCTCCCGGAGTGACAGGTCGTGAGTGCGGGCACGCGGAGGGGTCGGAGCCGCCCCGGAGAGAGCGAGTGACAGAGCCCGGGGACCAAGAGGGACTGACCGGGGAGCAGGACACTGACAGACTGGGTGAGAGCGGACGGCAGCGCCTTCCGGGATAGCAGGCCTGTACAGTGAGTGAGGGGGAGTTACTGGAGTGCAGGCTGTGAGTGTGAGTTACTGGAGTGCAGGCTGTGAGTGTGAGTTACTGGAGTGCGAGTTACTGGAGTGCAGGTTGTGAGTGTGTGTCCGGTGTGTGAGTGACACTGACTGAGAGTGAATGGCAGCGTATGAGTGGAACTGACTGGGAGTGAGTGACACTGACTGAGAATGAGTGGCAGTGTGTGAGTGACACAGCCTGGAAGTGAGTGGCAGCGTGTGAGTGACACTGACTGAGAGTGAGTAGCAGCGTGTGAGTGACACTGACTGAGAGTGAATGGCAGTGTGTGAGTGACACAGCCTGGAAGTGAGTGGCAGCGTGTGAGTGACACTGACTGAGAGTGAGTGGCAGCGTGTGAGTGACACTGACTGAGAGTGAGTGGCAGCGTGTGAGTGACACTGACTGAGAGTGAGTGGCAGCGTGTGAGTGACACAGCCTGGAAGTGAGTGGCAGCGTGTTAGTGACACTGACTGAGAGTGAGTGGCAGCGCAGGAGCGGATGACACTGACTGAGAGGAGTGGCAGTGTGTTAGTGACATTGATCGAGAGTGAGTGGCAGCGCGCGTTAGTGACACTGGACGGAGAGTGAGTGGCACGCGGTGAGTGACACAGCCTGGAAGTGAGGGCAGCGCAGTTAGTGACACTGACTAAGAGTGAGTGGCAGCTTGTGAGTGACACAGCAGCCTGAAGTGAGTGGCAGCGCAGCTAGTGACACTGACTGAGAGTGAGTGGCTGGGAGTGAGTGGCAGCGTGTGAGTGACACTGACTGGGAGTGAGTGGCAGCGTGTGAGTGACACTGACTGGGAGTGAGTGGCAGCGTGTGAGTGACACTGACTGGGAGTGAGTGGCAGCGTGTGAGTGACACTGACTGGGAGTGAGTGGCAGCGTGTGAGTGACACTGACTGGGAGTGAGTGGCAGCGTGTGAGTGACACTGACTTGGAGTGAGTGGCAGTGTGAGCGTGAGAGTAAATGATACTGCTTGAGAATGAGTGATAGTGTGATACTGAGTGTGTTCTTAAAAATATGCCAATTGTGGTTCATACTGACTAGAGCTAACTGCCACAGGTGGTACATACTGACTATGAGTGAGTGCCTCAGGTGGTACATATTGACTATGAGTGAGTACCACTTGTGGTTCATACTGATACTGAGTGAGTGCCACTTGTTCATACTGAGTGAGTGCCACTTGTTCATACTGAGTGAGTGCCACCTGTGGTTCATACTGATACTGAGTGAGTGCCACCTGTGGTTCATACTGACTATGAGTGAATGCCACTTGTGGTTCATACTGACTGCACTAGGAGACACACTGGGGTATTAACCAAACTGAGAATGCAAAGTGAATTTTAACTTTAAACTAAAACCATATCTAACTTAAAGTTTGACTATTGTTCCCTTGCATTGAAATTCACTTTAATCTCTCACTATAGTGAATACCCCAAATGGTATTTGAGAGTGATTGTTGGTGAGCCTCATTTAATGAGAGATAGTGCTTGTAAGTGATAACACGTACTGAAAGTCAGTGACAAACAGATTTTCTGCTGAGGGGTATTGGTAAAATGTTTGTAAACAGATAAGGTAAATAATAACTTGTATACGTAACATTGTGACAAAGATTAACAGGACAAGACAGTTGGGCAATGACTGTGTCAGGAGAAGGCGACACTTTATGGGGGGTATATAATGGATTTATTGATCTGTAATGAGTGGTGTAAAGGAAGTGTGGTAATGAGGCCTATCATCACAGGAAGAGATGTACAGTGAAGTTGGAATTCTTGGAACAGTGGAAACTAAACACTGGAATGTAGCATGGAGGGGTGAATAATTTTGAAAGGAAGGCAGTGATAGGAGAAATTAAGTCAGTGTAACATTAGGGTCAGTACTGAATAGCGAAGTGTCACCATGATCGTTTTGGGGGAAAGAGTTTTAACCAAGTTGCTCTAGTGATTCTGTCTGAAACAATGGGTATTCTGCGTAACCGTGTCTGTCCTAATCCATGGAGAGTTTTGGATTTCTAATGGTTTACTGATTAATATCGAGTGAACAGTTTCTGCTGAGCTAGACTAATCCAAACCCAGAATGGCAGACAAGTTTGATATACATTAACAACTTGATTACCAGTGGGTAGACCAAAACTCAGACATTCTTTGTCCTGGCATCTAAAGAATTCCGTTTTAAACCAGATTAATGATAGGCAAGATAGACAGGTGTTTAATAACATAATACATTTTTCAGAATGGAACACTACCTTCTATTAAAAATGTTGCTTAGAGTACCCAGGCCTCATTGCCAGCAAAAGCGTTATTGTTGAATTATATCTTTTGTCTGCTATACTTACAGCTGATGCAAAGGAATTCACCCTCTTGCATATCTCTGGGCTCCCTCCCTGAGTGTTTCAAATTCTTTTTTAGACCTTGCCTTTAAAATCGCCTGTCTGACAGTATCTAGCTTTAGTGCTTATATTTTTTTTCTGAGGGTAACAAGTTTAACCCAACTTTTATGAGAAGCTTTTATGGGGAGCGTGGAACCAATCGTCTGAAACTGTAGACTTTATTCTGTAGCTAGGTTTACATCAGTTACTGTACAAAACAGACAAAGATTTATCAAACTAAACGTCAGTTCTACAGATTGATTTGGGCATGTGCAGCAGGGCTGGGATGGTTTGGGCAACATAAGTGGCCACTTGTTAGTTCTGAAAGAAAGTTGGCACTTTTTTCATCACTATACTAAACCTCAAGTAAATGCAAACCCTGTCCCTCCGTCCCCCCCAAAGAAAGAAAAAACAAAACAATGCATCTTTTGAGAAAAAATTGGAGGATTAAAAAAAAAAAAAACACCTTGCAAAATTTAGACCATAAATAGGTGAATTTGAAACAAATCTGAAACTTTGCTATTTTAATTTAACATCTGCATGTTGTCAACTAATAAGGTTATTAATTAAAGTGAGAATTGCCAGGAATTAAAAGGAAATTAAAAAAATTTAAGCCAAAATAGCTAAATTAAAAATATCTTCAAAATCAGTTTTTTTTCCAGTTTGGCTAGTTTGTCCTTAATTTTAAAATTCACTGGCACTATGAAGTCACTTTAATGAATAACTTTTTAACTTTTTATTAAATAAAGCCCTATATGTGCAAAAAGCAAAAGCTGTACCAGAGATAAAATATTACTTTTGTACAAATCATTCTCGGTATGTTTGTGGGTGTCCCTCCTAATAATGTGGAGGTGGTTACATAGAAAGAAGTGAAATTTCAGTAGAATGTAGGTCTGGGTGCCTATAGTGTCCCTGTAATGATAGGCAAGTCATATAAGTAAAGACCTACTTTTTTATTGATTTGTTTTTTTACTTTGTTTTGCTAAGAAAAAGACAAAGAAACAAGTGATGACTAGTAAATACATGTGTAAAGACACTAAACACTTGTGCAAGATCCTTTTGACATATTCTGTCTCATGGGATATTTCTCAGGGACTTGTTGCATGTACAAAAGTACGACAGTGACGTGAGCAGCGATAAGTATGTGTGCCAGGACAGACGGCAAGAAAGATTTGCTCTAGGCAGCTTCAAAGCAAAACAAAAATGACTGACTGGCATATTCAGGTGATCTTTGGTGATCACTTTGGTTGTCCATTGTGTATTTTACATGTAACTGTATAAAACACAAGTCTGCTCTGCTTAAAGTAACAAAACGCAAAATAATGGTACAGTATATGTGTGCACGTCTACTCATGCTATATAAAATCTAGATGATAGTCTTTTGGTTACTGACTTTTAAGTATGTAGGAAAAAACACTTGCTATCTAATGGTGTAATAGGATACTTGTGGACAGCAAACAAGGAAATGCATTGGAAATAACTCCTTGTTTTTGATAACTATCTAGCAAGATCTTTCTAGTGTGGACGAAAACATTTATTATCTATTTTGAAGTACACCTTAATGCCTATGCTTTCTTCTCTAATAATTCTGTTTTTCTATTGTATAGGTGATTTGCCATTCACTCAGTCTGCATCCCAAGTTCTTCCTGATGACAGAGCTGATATTTTCATCTGTGCAAAATCTTGCTGAGATTACTTAATATTCATTCTGACGAAGACCATTTGGAATCTAAAGAATACTGAAATGATCTTGCATGAAATTTCAAATATGGAATAACTTTATTTTATTTTTTTTGTCGTCGACTCTATGTTGATTCTAAAAGAAGGCCAACCTTGCTCAGTGTTTCACCGTCCTGTTAGGCGGGTTTTTTACTGGTTTGATCTGCTGAGAACCCGTCTTTCTAGCTGTAGATTTTTGTTTTGTGTTCGGGTCAATGGCCCTCAGTAGACCTATGGGAACAATAATATGATTGGCTGAAGATGAACTGTTGACTGACATACGTTCTGAAGTATCTCTCTGCAGGCTTGTAGAGAGCAGCCATGGCGTCTCGGGAGAGACTGTATGAATTGTGGATGTTGTATTGCAGTAAGGTAAGGCACATTTCCATTGATTGTTGTTGAGAAGACCTGACCAAAGTTATTAAGTTTAGGAAAGAATGTAAAAAACTGAAGTTTAACTAGCTATGTGGTTTCAAGCAATAGGAAAAAAAAAAGTTTAATGGCTTTTAATTATCCAATCTTTAACTTTCAACTGTTGCAAGATTATATTTAGCAGACTTTTTATTTTTGTATTTTTTTTTTTGCTTGGTAAACATATTATCCTCTTAAACATAATCAGGTACTGCAACACTGGTTGGTATGTGTTTTTTTTTCATACCATGCTGGTTTGAGCAGTAAGTATTGCAGTCAGCATGTTAATGTCCCATCTTGAGATTAGTGTGCAACCCACAGATATTGGGCTACTGTAATATAGGGGTGGGCTAAACATGATGTGGCCATGTGGTGTAACTGTATCACCATATTTGTTTACTAAGATATATGCCTTTAAGTAGTCTGGTAAAATTTAAAACTTAAATTTTTTTGTGTTCGCTGTTCCCTAATCTGTATATTGTGTATATTTTGGTCTTTATTGCAGCACCACTATTTAGAAATGCATGTTCCAGGTGTGCCCCCAATTCCCCTCTTTTTCCTGATATGAACAGAAAAGTGTGCAGTGATCGCTTTAACTTGTTGTTAGGAAATTAAAGAGGAACTATCACTTCTCTGACATAGACAATTCCTCATTCCCACACCCAAGTGAGCACTAATGAAATGTTTACTTAGGTGTGGAGTGGTGGTAAATAGCTGGCTTTTGGGTTCGGGTGCAGACACTTTCAAGTGATGACCCAGACAAAGTGCTGTACTTCTGGAAATCCTGTTAAAGTGCCCATGTGACATGCATATATCATGAATTTGCTGTGCGAGGTCACAAAAAAAGCAAACCTACAGGGCTACTCACTAAAGTGAGAATTATGAATAAATTCTAAGTAAATTTTCAAATTAAAAGGAACACTATAGTGTTATGAATACAAACTTTTATTCCTAATTCTTTAATGTCCATAACTTATGAGTCTCTCCTGCTATAGTGTGATTAAAGTTTAAAAACCCTATTTTCCCACAACACTGGCTAGTAGTGATGTCGCGAACCGTTCGCGAACTTCCCGCGAACGGCTCGCCACGGTTCGCCACGAACCGTTCGCGGCGAGCTCCATTAAGCTGACACATCCCGGCCAATCTCCAGCAGACTCTCCCTCCCAGACCCTCCCACCTCCTGGACAGCATCCATGTTAAACTTCCCGCGAATGGCTCGCCGCGGTTCGCCACGAGCTCCGGTCAGCTGACACATCCCGGCCAATCTCCAGCAGACTCTCCCTCCCACCTCCTGGACAGCATCCATGTTGAATGGATGCTGTCCAGGAGGTGGGAGGGTCTGGGAGGGAGGGTCTGCTGGAGATTGGCCGGGATGTGTCAGCTGACCGGAGCTCGCCGGAAGTTCGCGAACGGTTTGCGACATCACTACTGGCTAGGTCTCCTCCTCCCGCGATAGTGGGACCTAATGCACAGCCTGGTGCACGCTGCATGTGCATTAAAGCTTCCCCATTATGAAAGCATTAAATTAATCCTTTTCTATCGGGAACTTGAAGACCTTAGACATTGTTATGTAAAGCATGTGGACGTCCAACGTTGTATAACCGAGTAAAACTCAGTTGGAAATCATGAAGTGCCTCTAGTAGCTGTCTAGAAGTGGAGTTAACCCTGCCAATTTTGCAGGGTTAAAGAGACAGAGGCACTGGATTTTTGGAGCCTCTTACACAGCTCAAGGTCTGGGCCTCGGGTGTCCACCTTCAAGGATGCAGTGTGTGTGTGTGTGTGTGTGTGTGTATGTATAAATATGTGGGATAGAAACTGCATTCTATACACAAAAAGCTTTTATTTATTTATTTATTTATTTATTTTTTAAACGTAAAACATAAAAAAATAAAAATAATTCTAATACTACCTGCGGTCTTTTACCTGCGACCAGGGGGGTGACGTTACACTCCCTGGTGGTCCTGTGGCATTGTGCAGGTTTCCAGCTGTTGTTTAGTGAATTGGGGGCCCACAAACACAATCTTCAACTTCTGACAGGTCCTCTCCATCTTTGGCAAACCAGTCGTGTGCTGCACGGAGTGTTGCCCTGGTAACCCACGGCAGCGCTCTGACAGCCAGGGTTCCGAGAGTTGGAGAGAGGAAGGTGGCGTTTGGTGGGCTCCTTCTTCACTATACATGCACCTGGGGACGTGTAGGGGCATATATGTGCACATTGGGAATGTATTGGCTGTACTCTCTTGTTGGTGGCCCTGACGGCACCCAGACCACTTCATTAAAATATCTGGGTGGTCTGGGTGCATATAGTGTCCATTTAAGGCAAAATATAACTAAAATGGGAGCAAATCTGACTCCATTTTGACTATTATTCACCCTGACAATTCTTCCTTAAGCGTATAATCCTAATGGCTAATTTTTAATTTCTGTGTAAAATCATTTTGGGTGTAAGGAATTTTGCACAATCCTAAATGATTATCTGCACGTGATGGTTTCCAGTTTAAATGAAGACCTAGGACAATTTCCCAGGCTAGATATTTAATTTGTGGTTCACGGGAAAGTTATTATTTTAAATTGCAGATTTCCAATGCATGCAGAAAGTGCATTTGTAGCTTAATGCACATAAAAGGTTAAATGTTTCTACAGCAACACCACTAGGATTAGGTACTGTCTATAACCCACTGCTGGGTTTCTGGTATGTAAAAACAATGCCTTAATCCAAGCTCTGATGTTTTCATAGCTTTCACACACTGTATATATTACATGCTTAGTTTTTTGCCTTTTGAATCTGCTGTTTATGTTTTGGTGTTGGGATTTAGCAACACATTTCTTTTTTCAGTACTGTTGGATCTTCATACTAAGTACTAAAATTGATTTAATTGGCAGAATTAAACTGAAGCTTCCAGTTTAGCTACTCGCTAATGAAAGTTGTAACAATAGATGTTGTCCTTTAGAGTTGCATGATTTTTTTTTTTGATTTTTTTTTTTTTTTTTTACCTTAATTTCAGAATAAGCTGAATGGCAGTGAGAAGTATAGAACATTTTATACTTTATCATTCTTTACATTAAAGTGAATTGTTGCTATATTAGGAACATGGATTCCTGATTAGTTTAAGTTTCAGGAAGTGCTTATTTAATGTGGTCATGTGCTTTTTGTTGGTTTTAGTTAATGACCTGTGTGCATAATCCACATACAGTCTAATTTTACATGAGTAGAGCAAACATTAGGATCCAGGACAGCTGGTTGTTGTGTATTTATTTTTATTTTTTTTGAGAACTTGCTGCTATAGTTTCAGGCATACATCTGTTATGGCTCAATGGACGTCTATGGGTTTAGTGTGCGTTTGTAAGCTATCAGACATGTAAATTGTTCAGTGTCTAGCAGTGGTTGCTCTTTATCTATTTATGTCTGTTATAGTTCATGTATTCCTTATTTGTTGTTGTTGTTTTGGTTATTTGTTATATCATCTGTCATGTCTATCCACAATGGAAGCAGGTATTTCATGCTAAGTGCTGTGCATCCAATATTAGAAGCATTAGGCACATTCACAGTCATCATGCTCGCAGTGATGATACTGATTATGGAGCCGTTTGAAAATTAAAGGATCTGAAGGAGAAAGAGCCTCTAGTGCAGGGGTAGTCAACCTTTTAATACTTACCGCCCACTTTTGCATCTTTGTTGATGGCAAAATTTCCTTACCGCACACCAGTAATTTTATAGCGCAAGTGTGATATATATTTATTTATTTTGAAAGGAGGGTTTAAAAAAAATAAATTAAATGTATCTTTCTTTTTCCTTTTTCTTTCTATTTTCTATTCTACTTTTTTTATGTGTGTGTTTGTGTGTGCGCGTGAGGTTTGCTGTGTGAGGGTGGCAGTGTGTGTGAAGAGGCAGTGTTTGTGTGTGAAGGGTGCATAGGGTCTATGCTGTGTGTAGGTGGGTGAGATGCAAAAATCTGTCTTAATGTCTCCCTCTGCCTTCTTACCTTTTACAAGGAGGGAGGAGATGAAAGGAGGTCCTCTGCCGGCCTTGGTCCACGGCCATCGAGGCCCACCTGGCATTTTCAGAACCCACCACCGCCCACCTGAAATCCCAAACCGCCCAATAGTGGGCGGTAGGGACCAGGTTGACTACCATGCTCTAGTCTAGTGGATGTCTATCTAACAGCGATTAGAATCTTTTTTTTGTTTTTGTTTTTTGTGGCCAGATATAAGCATTTCCGTTTCTTGAATATGTAAATATGTCTTGCATTGTAGCAGAAGTGATAGTAAGATGTAGTGGTTTGGGTGATCACAGACTTCCTTAAACTAGTATTTTAAACTATCAAATTGGAGATGAGATACATTGTGTTGCAAACTGCAGCTCTTATTTTCAACATTCACATTTTTAAGCATTTTCCCTAGGTCGTTCACCTCATACACAACAGCTGAATGACACTAATACCACCTTGTGTTCTGTATAAACACAGACAAGCTTAAAGGAGCATCCAAGCACTGTTACCACTACAGTGCACTGGGAAGGCTCATGCAATAAAGATCTGATTAGTCCAGCAAGACAGTGCCCCATTGCTCCACTTCTCCAGGGTGTAGGGCGGTAGCGAGAACCGACACCAAATATTCACTGACTCTTCCACTCCTCCAAGAGAACCTCTTACAGCAGAGATCCTCCCAAGGTTGTGAACAGTGCTCAGGGTCAACAACCATCTAGGTTCTCGGCCCAGAAGGAGTAAAATGGGCCGCAACACCACCTGCTGCCGGCAGGACCGAAGTTGTGGTTGTGGGCTACGTTGATATATACATTGCCAAAAATGCTCACTAATGGCAGCAAATGCTTAGCTGAATGTTGTTTCCTGGCTCTGCAACATGCCCTCCACTGTTGTTCTTGAGGATGCCTTTTTAGAGGGCAATGTGCTCAAGCCAGAATATAGACCAGCATAAAACAGAGCTTCCTTGGTGGGGATGAGGATAACTCTCACCGGTCCAAGGCAGGGGGGATATGGCACAAGCAGGGTGCCACCGCAAGAAGATTGGCAGCCTCTCTCATCCACATGCCCACCAGCTGGACTAGGCGGCAATTGCACAGGCTTCGATCCCTGCACAAATAATTGCTGTCTTGGACAAATCCTCACTTGAAGACACCCGACACTTTTGCAATGTGGCCCCTTCAGGCAGAGGACATAATTTTTGTTAGTGTAGTAGTGTACATAAATTCCAGAATTAACAAAAGAGCTGAGGAGCTATCAGCTTCCATGAGGTGCATCCACCTGGCATCATTGGCGGATCCAGGGGGGGGGCAACGGGGCAATTGCCCCCCCCCGAGAAATCCGCCGGTCTCCCTCCCCTGCCAGCCGTGCAATGTGCCTGCGGACCGGGGAGGAAGATCACAGATCTCCCTCCCCGGTCCGCAGGCACTGTGCTGGCGGCCGGCGGCGGAGGGAGAAGGAGTGAGAGAGAGGACCCGGAGCTCAGGCTGCAGCTCCTCCGGGTCCTCCTCTCGTGAGATTTGGAGCGTTGCCGCGGTTACCACGGCAACGCTCCAAATCTCGCGAGAGTGAACTCTAGCCCGGGAGCGCGGGCTAGAGCTCACTCTCCACACTGGACCACCAGGGAATCCCACTGGGACCACCAGGGATAGAAATATGTCCCCCCTCCTCCCCAGTAAAGGTAAGAAGGGAGACATAGAATATTTGTTTTATTAAATAAAAAAATAAAAAATATTA